>CM076581.1:1000220944-1000550971 GCA_034641835.2 Pinus albicaulis
TGATCCAAGTGGATATCGGTGGCCACCCACCTAGTCCATTTGGACCAGCACCATCAATTCTTGCAGATTTTCACATTCAGCACAACTTACTATTTTTAGCAGGTTTTCGGGTCCTCCACTCTCGGAGCCGTTTTGGGGGCTTAATGATCCAGGTGGATATTGGTGGCCACCCATCTATTCCATTTGAACCCCCATCTTCAGTTCTTTCAATTTTCAAGTTGCAACAAAACTTACTATTTTTAGCAGTTTTTCGGGTCCTGAACTTCCGGAGCCGTTTTGAGGCCCTAAACGACATTTTTTGGGAAAACGAAGAGCAACATGGGTCCATGGACTGATGTTGCTCATTCAAAAATTGAAGTCCTCGGATATATCTTTCTAACGAGCTATTGAACGCGTCAAACGGAGATCGAGTGCCAAAGTTATGCCCCCGGGAAGTTGAACCACCAATTTACCCAAACTGCTCGCGCTTTGGCGCCTCATCTACTATGGTTAGGTTTTTGGACGCTTGATTCTGCTATCATCAATAATAATAGGCCTCGAGCCCATTGTAACACAGTCAGAGGTCTCGTAGCCATCACATCTCTTCTCGAGATTCAAGCACAAAGACCTCTAGCTATTTTATTTCCATTATGTCTGTGAAGATATCATATTAATGAAATGACGTATTATTTCTCTGTATCTCCCGTATTTGCGTTACGTGTTTATTCTCGTTATGCCTCGCATAACCGATCGTTGGTATCAGAGCTTTTGGTCGTTTCTTTCTTTGTTTTTCTTTGCATGTCCCCAACGCGGTCAGGGTATAAGGAGTTAGGGCTCGATCTGGTTGAACCCTTGCAAGATCAGCCTCACAAACCCCGACGACCTCCCATGGCGGAAGAAAAGAAAGATGAGGGAGCAGGAGATCCTATCAAAATACTGCTCGAGGAGGCCCTCGAGAAACAAAGGAACGCGATGATGGATAATTTTGCTCAAATCCTTCAACGACTGCCCACATATGGCGCATCTGCATCCAACAGCCACTCTGGAGGCGCCACTCCCTTCAAGGTACATGTAAACTTTGACATTCCTATATTTGAAGGAAAAATAGATGCAGACGCTGTAGACAGATGGTTAAATTTGTTGGAAGGGTATTTCTCGGTCCATGACTTCTCTGACCGAGAAAAGATTATTTTTGCACTCCTCAAAGCCGCCCCCATGTCAAAGACTGGTGGGAAACCTACCGTGAGCAAGAGGGCGAAGGGGAACCCTCTCTGTTCTCGACCACACCCACTTGGAATTCGTTCCGAGACGGCATCAAGGAGCAATATTACCCTGTGGGGAGCTATGAGGACAAATACATCCAATGGACCACGCTGCGGCAACAAAAGGATCAAGATGTGCATGAACTGACGAATCTGTTCCATACCCTGCACACAAAGTTGGGTATTAAAGATTCAGAGAGACATTTGGTGCTCAAGTACCGCGGCTGTCTGCACAAACACATTCAAGAGGAAATGGAGTTCCTCGACATTACATCGCTTGGCACGGCATATCGCTATGCCGCCAAGATCGAGCATAAATTTAAGAAGAAGAAGCGAGACTTTGGATCTGCGAATCCGAAAGGTGCCCCCGAATCGAAGAACAAGGGGCAAGGCCAAAGCAATGCGACTCAGAACAACACCACAAATCCAAATAAGGACACAGGGAAGTGGTGTGAATTTCATAACAGCCCCACTCACAGCACAAATGAGTGTCGGGCCAAACAGTCTTTGGTGGCTGAACTAAAGGCACCCGAATCAGATGCATTTTCTGATCCTGAGTTAGAACCAGACAAAGGCACTGACAAAGGGAAGCAGATCATTGATGCGGATCCCAGTGCCATTGTTGCCACCACCAAGATCCAGAAGGAGGGTCCAGAGGATCCAGAGGAGGGGGAGCGCCTCTTCCAGTCGCAGATGTGGGTAAAGGGTTCTCCGCTGCAATTTCTCGTTGATAGTGGAAGCCAGAAGAACCTCATCTCAGCAGAGGTCGTGAAGCAGCTCGACCTACCGACCATAGCCCACCCACATCCGTATACCATCGTGTGGCTCCACCCAGGGAGAGATCTCTGCATCCACCAGCAGTGCCGCCTTCCGTACAGTATCAAGCCATTCACGGATGAGGTATTGTGTGATGTTGCTCCTCTTGATGTAGCTGATGTATTATTGGGCCAACCATACTTGTGGAGGCAACATGCTGTGTATGAGTCTAGGCCTCGTGCTGTTATTATTACTTTGGGAAATAACTTGTACATGATACTAGAGGTAGTACCGCCTCCTGTCATCTCTTTGACTACTGCAAAACAACGCAGTAAGATTGTTTCCCAAACCAGGAAATTCATTTTCCTTACGACTCACTCACAAGGAAAGAAGAATATTGTGGCCACAACCTCGAAACAGGGCTCCCTTGCACGACTGCAGCAGATGGACAAAGTTATGGAGGAATACGATGACAATTTCTCCTCACTCATAAAGGTTCCTCTACACTGTCAGGACAAGCACTCCATTGATTTGACTCCCAACGCACCACCGCCTGATGTTGCCATACATCCTACAACTACACATACATAATCCAAACATGTATTGTCTAAGGCTGATAAAGAAACCAAATTTACTAAACGCATCCAGCATGTCCACCCGTAGGTCCATGACATCTTCAATACATCTAATACTCAGTTCAACAGAATTTGCCTCATCTCATGGAGGATCTCAACGCAATGGGGACCATTGCTTCCTAAGGAGGGAGGAATGATCCAGGTGGATATCGGTGGCCACCCACCTATTCCATTTGGACCAACACCATCAATTCTTGCAGCTTTTCACATTCAGCACAACTTACTATTTTTAGCAGGTTTTCGAGTCCTCCACTCTCGGAGCCGTTTTGGGGGCTTAATGATCCAGGTGGATATTGGTGGCCACCCACCTATTCCATTTGAACCCCCATCATCTGTTCTTTCAGTTTTCAAGTTGCAACAAAACTTACTATTTTTAGCGGTTTTTCGGGTCCTGAACTTCCGGAGCCGTTTTGAGGCCCTAAACGACGTTTTTTGGGCATCATTTTACTAGCGAATTTCATGGAATGAAATTCGTCTCGAAAGTTGTGGTCCTCGTATAGATCTTTCTAACGAGCTATTGAGCGCATCAAACGGAGATCGGGTGCCAAAGTTACGCCCCCGGGAAGTTGAACCACCAATTTACCCAAACGGGCGCCCACAGTTTTGGCGCCTCATCTCCTACTGTTAGGTTTTTGGACGTTTCGGATTCTACATTGTTTCTCAATAATAAATAGGCCCTCGAGCCTCATTGTAACACAGTTCAGAGGCCTGTAGCCGCCACATCTCTTCTCAGAGATAGCTACCAGCGCCCTAGCTATTTTATTTCCATTATGTCTGTAAGCATATTTCTGTTATTAATGAAATGACGCATTATTTCCGCTGCATCTCTGTATTTATGGTTATGTGTTTATTTTGTTGCGTTCCTGCATAAATCCAGATCAGGTTTATCTAATTGAACAAGTTTATCAACCAATAGGTTCCTCCATCGAACATTTTAACGTGAGGTCACAAGGTTCGATAGCGAAGATTTGATGTCGCATGAGTTATTTCAGAGTCTCAAATTGTAACAGGGGAAGTGGTCTCCAAAACCAAGTCTCAGACTGTAACGGGGGAAATGGTCTCCAAAACCAAGTCTCGGACTGTAATGGGGACAGTGGTTTCAAAATATTCTGGAGTCTTGTAATGTAATGGGGGTTGTGGTATCCAAAACCAAGCCTCAGACTATGGATACAGGGCCACATACGTGGGTTGAAACCCTCCATCATGGTGTCATGGTGGTTTCAAAACCATAGAATGCAATCAACCACTCCATGAAAAGCGTTCAAAAAATACTCACTTCAGTCGCACTCCACTGTGTCGCACCACCACCAACTGACACATCACATTCCACTATGACGGTCATGTACTCTGCAAGGTCATTCACTCCGAGCCAGGTCAGCGAAGTCAAGACAAGCACATCTTCTTCATTGGTTTGCAAAAATAATGAAGTTCGATCCAGACTTTTCGTGTCTCTCTACGTTAATGGAGTTCGATCCAGGCTCTGATACCACTGTTACATGAGAATGGAGAATTCCATGATCAAAATGCATTATTCTGCATTGATTTTATTAATCACTAAAGGTTATATATATACAATGAGAATTGAAAGAGATAGTTATGTCTCCATAACTAAAAAATAGTGAAAATACCTAATCTATTTTCTAATCATAACTATATACAAAATCCCGAAGGACTACAACAGGATTTTCACAAGGGAGAAAAATAATGGTGTAGTCAGCTCAAGCAAAATTTAGAAGATCAAATGCATCAACTTTAGCTCCAAGTTTAATTGGGAAAAGTGTGATTCTATGAACACCTTTGGAAAATTTGATTATTTCTTTCAATACCCGAGTATATATAAATCTAATTAAAAATTTCTTATCCAATGTTATTATTAAAAAATATAATTTCAAACCAAAACTAAAGTGTAAAAAAATAAAATAAAAAACAAATTGGTGAATAAAACAACATACACATTCAACCTCTAGGTGGATACATTTCCCTTACTAGAATGGAGTCGTCATACATGTACAACAACTCTTCATATTAATTTACAACAATTATTACCTTGGAAAAATGGGAATTTTTGAATTCATGTAAGTCCTTTACTGTTGCAAAGTTGCTCTTATCTTCAATTTATTGATAGTCGAAATCAACCAAAATACTCCTTGTTCGTGACACTGGGTACAAAAAATTGCACCAACTTCAAATTGTGGGAATTGTATAAGGCATCCATTCATTCCAGTGTCTTGTATTATTTATGGCATCTTAAAAACAAAAATATTATTCATGTGGGGAATTTTAAACTGGAGAAGAAGAGGAATATTGGTAGAGAATTTTGGGATATTGTGAAATTTGTTGGGCCTGCTACTCATTGAGTCCCAAGGTCATGACCGTCAATGTATTGGATATTAGGTAACAAATGTAGTAAGCTATCACTACATCCAAAATCGACAATTGCCTACCATATTTGTATTTTTTATCAACCCATGTTTGGTTGAGTTTGTATGAGAGAGGGATTTTTTAAGCACAATCAAAATATTTCAAATAAAAATATAAAAGTGTAAGGTTAACCATTAGGTGATACCTAATGTATAGTAGAATTGTATTAAATTCAAGGGTGGCATTTAAGGAACTTAGGGGATGGTAGTTGTTCTGAGCAAGTAGACGTTATAATATTTCATAAATGACAAATTAGGGATAGACATCATTCTTCAATGTCTTAGTGACCCAAATATTTCATATATTTTAACTAATCTGTCTAGAATCATACGCTGAATGGAATCAACATGTGATTGTATTGTTAACTCCCATTCATATTACAATTTATGTTGCTCATCTCCTTTTTCAAGTATGACTACAAATCTAAGCTTCTTTTAATGTGTGGGATATTGCGGCCAAATTCCATAAACAGTGGTTTCCATATGACCAAAATCATAAGCTATTCACCATTTTTGACACCCACTCTAATCAATATCTCACTAATCAAATTATTTCCATATGTTGTTTGAGGCTCCATGTGTTTCATGACATTAAGCATGTGTTTTTAAGGCTATGTGTGATTTAATTTCATTACATGATTGGATTTTTTGGCAACTAAAGTATGAGGTATTTGACTCAACCATTATTATGGAATGGAGGAAGAGTCCTCATCCACTTCTCTACCAAATCAATTATAGAAAATGAAATTCAAATCTAGGGAGTTTCAATTGTGCAATGGTTGATAATTATTGATGTATTCATATTAAATTAATGGTTGATAAGTGGGGGAAAACATATAACTCTATTTTTCCGATGTAGTTTATGTAAATTTCCACTGGGAAAAATATTAGATTCTTGGGTGCCCCAAGATATGCTGGTGATAAGTGTATGACAAGAAATTATAAAAAATACAAATTTTTACGATTTTTTTGTCCATTGCGAGTTGGAGATCCAGAAAAATTTAAACAATGCTTCCATGTAGGACATTGCGACATAGGATAGGAAGGTAGCAGTACCCTTCAACAGTTTGAGATAAGATATTAATAATGTTTTCCCGAAATAGTGATGTGTGGTTTGACAGAAATTTTCCTTGGGTGAAACCCAAGAGACCGTAGTTCAAATCTCATTGAGTATGTGGCTTGCTATGATCTTGGCTCAAGGAGTAGGCTCCCCATTTCCCGAGGGGTATCGGCTCTTGCTGAATCATAAGATCTGGTATATTTGACTTGCAGGCTGTTGGATATATCCTGGTGTTATATTGGCGACCATGAGGATTGATCTTGGGTCTCCCCTAGATTACTCTAAAGAATTACCGATTCACCATGTGTAAAAAAAAAATGTTTTCCTGAAGAAATAAACCATAAAAAATATATTTTCCACATTTTCAAACACATTTCGAGAGAGGAATGTAAAAGATTTAAAATTCCCCTTACGGGAAGAAAGCCCTCCAAATTCCAATATTGATGGGAATTACCAACATAAATAAATATTTCAAGGGCTCGTCCTATGCACCAGATAGATTTTCCTTTAAAGGTGTGCCCATCCTTTGTAATACACGATGGTTCCTCCACTATGTTTTTAGTCTTATGATCATCCATGGTATATTTATGAGCAGTCATCAAAAGTGTTGTATCCTCTTTTTTCAGTTTTACATTTGTCAATTTGGTGTGGTGTAACATCCCCAAACAACAATAAGCTAAAAAAAATTCCTTTCTTCATTAACCACTAAATTACATAAAGAAAAGCAACATAGAATAGTATAATTATTTTAAACATATTAACCATTTCTCATAAACTTTTAAACTAAGTTTACTATCATGTCACACGACCGCGTTATGTGTGAATCTGGTGTCGACCCATCACTTGAATCTACACCATGGTGTGGCCCTAACCTTATGCTAACATGACATAATGTATTATTGGTTCACATTTATGGTTGTATGTTTTAATTAATAATGATACCATTATAATATACCTATGTTGCTACCATGGTCATATTACATGTTTATTTTCCTGTGCAGGATTAATATTTCCACATGTTAATATTACGCGGTTAACCCACAATGCTAGCAATCCTACCACAATAACCTTTAACCATAATTTAGTTTTGGAAGTCTATCGAACCAAGTTTTCATGTCGACACCTAGCAATGATGTTCGATGATCACACAAGATCGACGGTCTATCTTTCATCCGTCAAATCAATGATGTTGGTCGAGGGTTAGGGTTTGATGGGTAACCACCTATCCTACCCTCGGCATTTGGAGTTCATTTCGATGGTTTTTGTCTGTCGGTGCCGAGATAATTTCTAGGGTTTCATTCACCGCACATAGGGTTGTCTTTTGCCCCATTTTCTCCAAAAGATAGGTTCCTCTGTTCCTCAGCGCGACTCTATGGTTTTTATCAGTCACGGACTAGGTAATTTTATATAGTTCTCCAAGTTTTATTTTGTATGGTTTAGTAGTTAAAGTTGCAGTATTTTTTGTTTTCCCTGACTATCTTTCGTTGCTGACAGGGAATTTAAATCGTCTCCAACCACTTATGTCTTGGAAGAGATGGAAGATGGATCATTTAACGTTACAGGTGTGTAGATATTTCGTTCTTGTTGGTTCAGTTATTATAGTAGCTCTCTAGTTCTTAACCCATTTCCATGTTCTGGTTACAGTTCGTTGAGGTTCCATACATATTTTTTCAGGTAAACCCTCTTCAAGCTTAGTGATGTTGGCCATATTGTTTGTTTGACATGATACCTTACCCTAACCTGTTTCGTTTATTACAAGTATGATGATTTCAATTAACTCGAGTTTCTTCTAGTTTTTTACGATCTCAAGGGTTTTGACAAAGTTATAATATCTTTCTTTGGCTTAGGTAGGGTCATGATACCCCTCCTTCTACCGTAATCGAATGTAACAATTTTTTTTTTGCTAAAGAGTATGACTACAAAATTCCTATTTTAGCTTGCCACAAAAATGTATCACGATTGAAACCCTCTAATGGGGAATCTCTATTTTTATTGTCCCCTCATGTGTGAGAAATTTCGTTGTGACCATGTTGGCTCTACTATGGTCATGATACCCCTCCTTCCACTGTAATCGAATGTAACAATTGTTTTTTTTGCTAAAGAGTATGACTATGAAATTCCTATGTTAGCTTGCCACAAAAATGTATCAGGATTGAAGCCCTCTAATAGGGAGTCTTTATTTTTATTGTCCCCTCATGGGTGATAAATTTTGTTGTGACTATGTTGCCTCTACTTTATAATTTTATTTTTATATAAACTCTGTGCACTTGTAAATTATAGAATGGATTTTTTCCATCGATTTTTGGAAGAATGTGAATATACAGTATTTGCTTTTGATGGTGATTCTCTGCTGGTTCTTGAAATTGTAATGGTGTTCTTATTTCATTTGGAATAAATAATGGTTTATATTTATAAACATTGTTTCTTCTCTGTCTAAAGAAAAAGGGTCCTGATATGTCCGCACTATCGTAATTACTTGGGGTTTTTAGTTTTCGGTGCTTGAAACATTGTTACCGACAATTATTTAACTTAGTTGTTAGATTTACTAGTTGTTGTTCTATTTCCTAAATTAATTTATGTTACAATGTAATTATAGTAACAACATTGGTTCAATTTAGCCATAATTTCTATGCTTGTTTACTAAAAGTGCCTATATGTGGTTGTCGAGACTCGAGGGACTGTTTCCGAACTATCATAAGGTTGGGTTAGGTTACTAACCCTCGAGTTTGTCTTATGTACTATTTTTATTCTAATAACACTAAGACCCGATTCTTTGATTTACTAATCTAATTACATAAGGTTTATTAAAAAATAAACCTATCTTCGGTTATTATTCATTTAGTCAGGTTAACATTTTCCTCTCTTGCTTGCTTCCCTCTTGTTAAGTTGTAATGTACCTGCTAAAATTTTATACAAACATTTTCTTGCATACGTAAGTAGTTCTTAGACAATACATAAGTGCTACTGTACATAGTTTTAGGAGTTAATTCAAAACAAAATCAAGACAATACTTATCTGAAGTCACTGTTTGCACAGTCACACACAAGATAATATCTTTTTCCACCCAACCAATGAGAACAACCTAGCTGTTGCGTCTCCCCCAAGCTTGTCCTCGTAGCCAGGTTCCCTTGTTAGACAGTACTACTAAGCATAATTATTGCTATGGCTATATGGTCACAACCATACTTAGTCACTGGTGACTATCCTATCATCTACTTCCACCTAGCCAACCATCATGGAAATTTGTATACAATGTTTTTTCAGTTCCTCTCCTCTCAATTTCTCTAGGTTCCTTTCCCTTCCAGTTCCCCCTTTCAAACTTGTATTCCTTGAGGAAACGCTATGGGTAGGAAACCACCTGACTCATAACTTTCTAACCACAGAGGCATATGAATGCTAGGTCCCTATATTACTAGTGTAGTACCTTATTGTTGTTAGTGTAGCCCCCTTATTGTTATTTTTGTACCCCTGTAACCCCAATATTGTTATTATTGTGCCCTTACATTATTATTGTTAGGTCGACTAGGATTATATTGTGACCCCATAGACTCATATATATAGAAGGAAGTTTTTTTCATTTGTATCATCCAACAATTGTTCATTTATGTAATTTGAAGGAGGTTTCCCCCTCGAATTGGCTTATTTATAAGGTGTTGATCTCTCTTCTCTTCTATTTTTGGAGTTGGTTTCATAACATTTGGTATCAGAGCTTTGGATTCTAGGGTTTCGCTGATCCAAATAGGTCATCGTGGAATTTTCGCTATACTTTTTTTTCTACGAAGGTTCAGAGGATGAACTTTTTACAGAGAAAATTTGAAATCCTGAGGAATGTCTGGTAAAAATCTCATATCTTGTTTCGCAATATTTTCAGAGATATGATCTGTGGAAGTTAGGGTTTTTTCGGGGTCCCGAAATCCACCTAAATAGGTCATCGTGGAATTTACACTATAACTTGTTTTCTACGAAGATTCAGAAGTTGAAATTTTTATAGAGCGAAGCTGAAATCTTGAGGAACGTCGTGTAAAAATTTCAAATCTTGGTTCGTAATATTTTCGGAGATATGATCTATGGAGGTAGGGTTTTTTCAGGTTCCCGAATTTCATACCAAAGAGGTGACCATGGGAAAATAATCATAACTCTCTCTCTGAGCATCGGATTGGAATTGTATAACAAGTGGATGAAATTACACAGACTGTAGTTTCTTGTGTATCAATTTGATAGCTGAAGGAGGAAAATGACACGTGACACACTGTACAAGTTCTCTCTACTGAACCAGTCCATAATTAGGTCATTATGGAGATTGGGCATAACTTTGCCTTGAAGAATCCAAATCAGGTCAGACTCATGGCATTCGAAAGAAGATTCAGAGGGATACTACATGACTAAATTTCAGATATTGAAGATCCCAAATCACAAAGATAATTCAGTTTCAATATCGAGCTCCGAAAAAGCAAGAAAAGGGTGTGTATTTCTTTTTCTTCAAATTGAATAGTTTGAAGAATCAGTTTGAATTGATTCCAAGGGCATATTGTAGAATATATATCAGTATTGGGTTCTAAAATTCCCCCAAAAAATAATTGGACACCCATTAAGCCTTCAGAATGCTTTACTATGAATCATGAAGCTGAGGAAGTGCAATATGAGATATCAAAATTACATGAGCAAGTGCACCAAATTTCGCTCTCACAAAGAGCAACAAAAAATGAAACCGAAGTTTTGAAGAAAGGCGTAGAAGCTAAGATGGATGGTTTGAAGAAAGGTATGTAAGGTTTGAAGAATGACATGGAAGCTAATATGGATGGCATGGAAGCTGGCATTTAAGCTAAGATGGATGACATGGAAGCTAAGATCGATGAAAAAATGGAAAATATGAAGAATGATCTAAAAGCAGACATGGCAGGTTTGACAAAGTTGATACAAGAAATGTTTACTAATGGAGAAAATATAGTAGAGAAAAATCACGACGATAACAAAATAAATGTTAATCGTGATTTCATAAATTCTAATGTTGGATGGAAAACCCACCATATTCCAAAGATCGATATGAGGAAGTTTGATGGCAAGGATCCCGTAACATGGATACTACAGATGGAGCAATATTTTGATCTCAATAATGTTAAAAACACACAAAAGGTACGCATTACAACTTTATATTTAGAAAAAAATACATTTGTATGGTATCGATGGATTTTCTCCCGTAAAAAAATTATCACTTGGTCAATTTTTACAGAGGAAATGATAGCACATTATGAGGATACAAAGAGCAACACTTTTTTTAGCCAATTGAAAAATCTCAAACAAAAGGGTTTGGTGGTGGAGCACATTGAGGACTTCCAAAAATTGAATATGAGGGTAACTGATATTCCAGAGGAAAACATGATTGACGTCTTCATAGGGACTTTAAAGGATAACATCCAACATGAGGTTCGCGTTTGGGAACCTGATTCATTGGAGAAGGCATTCAGGTTGGCAAGAAATATTGAATGTAAAATTATGGCGACAAGGAAGCCTAACACTCACATCTATAGAGATGGAACTGTTGTTTCTCCTAGACTTCCACACCCTACAAGGTTGACACCACAAAAATTGGAATAAAAAAGAGCAAAAGGGCTTTGCTACAGTTGTGATAACAAATACTATAAAGGTCATAAGTGTGCTAAGAAGAAATTATTTTACATAGATTGTGAAGAGGAAGAAAATGAACAAGAAACTTCAAAAAAAGAGGATATACACTAGGAACCAAACCTAGAAGAAGAAGAAATGAGTCCGACCATATCGTGTAATGCATTGGCAGGAATTACCACTCCTCAAACTCTCAAGATAGAAGGACATATCAAAAAGAAAAAATTAATAGTGTTGATTGATTCAGGTAGTACCCATAATTTTATTCATTGTAAGGTAGCCAAGGAATTGAATTGTTTCCTATACCCAACACGAGAATGTCAAGTGATGGTTGCAAATGGAGGAACTATAAATTGCTATGGAAAATGTCATAATATCAAGATAACCATGGGGGAATATGTATTGAATAGTCCAATGCTTTCCATTCCAATGGGAGGTGTTGATGTTGTACTAGGAGTACAATGGTTACAATATTTGGGGATGATAGCTTTTAATTTTAAAAAACTTTTTTTTTTTTTTTATTTTTTATTTTTTTAATTTATTTTAATTATTATTATTTTTTTTTTAAATTTAATTTAATTTAATTTAAATTTTTTATTTTTTTATTTTTTCATTTTTTTATTTTCAGAAGGTAAGGAATCTGAATTACGGGGTATTGCAGGGAATCCGAGAAAGATAATAAGATCTAATGTCATGACAAAGCTTCTAAAGAAATAACAACGAGGTGTAATTGCACAATTATGCTCACTAGAAGTTCCAACATTAAAATCATCTATTTCTGCAGATCTCCAAAAAGTCTTGGACAATCATTCCAAGGTGTTTGAAACTCCCAAAGGACTCCCACCTATTCGTGATCATGATCATGCTATTCATTTGATTCCAGGAAGTGTTCCTCCAAACATCTAGCCTTATAGATATCCTTACTTCCAAAAGAGCGAAATTGAATGTATGATTGCAGAAATGTTAGAGGCGGGTATAATTCAACCTAGTCAAAGTTCTTTCTTTGCTCCTGTAGTATTGGTACACAAGAAGGATGGATCATGGCGAATGTGTCCAGATTATATGGAGCTCAATAAGCTCACCATTAAAGACAAATTTCCCATTCCTGTGATTGATGAATTATTGGATGAATTACATGGAGCAATTTATTTTACCAAGTTGGATCTTCGTTCAGGATATCATCAAATTAGAATGAAGACTGAAGATATTCCGAAAACAACATTTCTAACTCATGAGGGTCATTATGAATTTTTGGTCATGCCTTTTGGCCTTACCAATGCACCTTCTATATTTCAAGGGTTGATGAATTCCATTTTCAAACCCTTCCTTAGAAAATTTGTGCTAGTATTTTTTGATGATATACTAATCTACAACAAGTCTTGGAAGGATCATGTTCAACATGTTGACAGGGTGCTCAAACTATTGCAGGAGAAACAATTATATGTAAAAACATCCAAATGTTTCTTTGGAGTACAAGAGGTGGAATATCTGGGTCATATTGTATCTCACGAGGGTGTTAAGGTAGACTCTAACAAAATTAAAGCCATTAAGGAATGGAAAGTCCCCACAACCATAAAGCAGTTGCGAGGATTTCTCGAGTTAACAGGGTATTATCGCAAGTTTGTTAAGAATTATGGGAGAATAGCAGCACCTCTAACAACATTATTGAAGAAATATGCATTTTCATGGACTCCTTAAGCAACTAAGGCCTTTGAACATCTTAAAGAGGCAATGTGCCTAGCACCGGTCTTAGCTACGCCAGACTTCACAAAAACCTTTATTGTGGAATGTGATGCCTCACGAAATGGAATTGGTGCAGTTTTAATGCAGGAAGGAAGACCCATTGCTTTTGAAAGTCGTCCAATCAAAGGAAAGTATTTACAGAAACCTATTTATGAGAAGGAAATGTTATCAATACTGCATGCACTAAAGAAATGGAGAACTTACCTAATGGGAAGACACTTCAAGGTAAAAACTGATCATGATAGTCTTAAACACTTTTTGGAACAAAGACTATCTTTAGAAGAGAAACAAAAATGGGTCACAAAGATGTTGGGTTATGACTTTGAAATAATCTACAAAAAAGGAAAGCTTAATGTTGTTGCAGATGCACTCTCAAGAAAGAATCAAGAGGTGGAAGCATTGCTTTGTGCCATTTCTATTATCCAACCAGATTGGATAACTGAAGCAAGAGATGAATGGAAGAAGGACAAAGATGTATGGACACTCATTCAAAAGTTGCAGCAAGATCCTAGTACATCCGATACATTTAGTTGGAAAAATGATTCCTTATGGTACAAAGATCGCTTATATCTTTGTAAAAATTCCCAACTAAAACAAAAGATTCTTCTGGAATTGCACACTTCTCCTTTAGGAGGACACTCAGGATTTTTAAAAACTTACCACAGGGTGAAGAAAGGATTTTTTTGGGATGGCCTTAAATCTGATATTCGAAAGTTTGTGGCGGAATGTTTGGTTTGCCAGCAGAATAAAGTGGAAACAATTAAGACCCCAGGACTTCTACAACCTTTATCCATTCCAAGTCACCGTTGGGAGGAGATTTCAATGGATTTTATCACAGGTTTACCTAAGTCCGAAGGAAAGAGTGTCATCATGGTGGTAGTTGATAGACTTACCAAGTATGCACACTTTTGTGCATTATCTCATCCATTTAAAACAAGTACAGTTGCTACTACATTTATGGACACAATTCAAAAGCTACATGGAAACCCAAGGGTTATTGTGAGCGATAGAGATCCCATTTTTACTAGAAATTTTTGGACGAATTTATTTTCTTGTTTGGGTACTCAATTAGCTCATAGCTCATCTTATCATCCTCAATCTGATGGTCAAACTGAGATAGTAAATAAATGTTTGGAAGGATATCTTCGTTGTTTTGCATCTGATAAAACAACACAATGGGTCAAGTGGTTACCTCTAGCTGAATGGTGGTATAACACTTCCTTCCATACTGCAGCAAAAATGACTCCATTTATGGCACTTTATGGATATCATCCATAGTTAAGCCTGTGAGTCCATGAAAATGCATCTTTCTTCAATAATGTTGTTAGAGGTGCTGCTATTCTCCCATAATTCTTAACAAACTTGCGATAATACCCTGTTAACCCGAGAAATCCTCGCAACTGCTTTATGGTTGTGGGGACTTTCCATTCTTTAATGGCTTTAAATTTGTTAGGGTCTACCTTAACACCCTCGTGAGATACAATATGACCCAGATATTCCACCTCTTGTACTCCAAAGAAACATTTGGATGTTTTTGCATATAATAGTTTCTCCTCCAATAGTTTGAGCACCCTGTCAACATGTTGAACATGATCCTTCCAAGACGTGCTGTAGATTAGTATATCATCAAAAAATACTAGCACAAATTTTCTAAGGAAGGGTTTGAAAATGGAATTCATCAACCCTTGAAATGTAGAAGGTGCATTGGTAAGGCCAAAAGGCATGACCAAAAATTCACAATGACCCTCATGAGTTCGAAATGCTTTTTTTGGAATATCTTCAGTCTTCATTCTAATTTGATGATATCCTGAACGAAGATCCAACTTGGTAAAATAAATTGCTCCATGTAATTCATCCAATAATTCATCAATCACAGGAATGGGAAATTTATCTTTAATGGTGAGATTATTGAGCTCCCTATAACCCGGACACATTCGCCATGATCCATCCTTCTTGTGTACCAATACTACAGGAGTAGAGAAAGAACTTTGACTAGGTTGAATTATACCCGCCTCTAACATTTCTGCAATCATACGTTCAATTTCGCTCTTTTGGAAGTAAGGATATCTATAAGGCCTGATGTTTGGAGGAACACTTCCTGGAATCAAATGAATAGCATGACCATGATCATGAATAGGTGGGAGTCCTTTGGGAGTTTCAAACACCTTGGAATGATTGTCCAAGACTTGTTGGAGATCTGCAGAAATAGATGATTTTGATGTTGGAACTTCTAGTGAGCATAATTGTGCAATTACGCCTCATTGTTCTTTCTTTAGAAGCTTTGTCATGACATTAGAGCTTATTATCCTTCCTGGCTTCCCCGCAATACCCCGTAATTCGACTTCCTTTCCTTCTGAAAAAAATTTCAAGAAAAGTTCTTGAAAATTAAAAGCTACCGTCCCCAAAGATTGTAACTATTGTACTCCTAGTACAACATCAGCACCTCCCATAGGAATGGAAAGCATTGGACTAGTCAATACATATTCCCCCATGGTTAGCTTGATATTATGGAATTTTCCAGAGCAATTTATAGTTCCTCCATTTGCAACCATCACTTGACATTCTGGTGCTGGGTATAGGAAACAATTTAATTCCTTGGCTACCTTACAATCAATAAAATTATGGGTGCTACCTGAATCAATCAACACTATTACCTTTTTCTTCTTGATTTGTCCTTCTATCTTGAGAGTTTGAGGAGTGGTAATTCTTGCCAGTGCATTACACGATATGGTCGGATTCATTTCTTCCTCTTCTAGGGCTGGTTCCTAGTGTATATCCTCTTCTTGTTCATTTTTTTCTTCCTCTTCACAATCTATGTAAAATAATTTCTTCTCAGCACACTTATGACCTTTAGTGTATTTTCTATCACAACTGTAGCAAATCCTTTTTGCTCTTTTTTCTTCCAATTGTTGCGGTGTCAACCTTGTAGGTTGTGGAAATCTAGGCGTAGCAACACTTTCTTCTTTATAGAATTGAGTGGTAGGCTTCCTTGTCGCCATTATTTTACATTCAACTTTTCTTTCCAACCCGAATGTCTTCTCCAATGAGTCCAGTTCCAAAACGCGAACTTCATGTTGGATGTTATCCTTTAAAGTGCCTATGAAGAGATTGATCTTGTGTTCCTCTGGAATATCAGTTACCCTTATATTCAATTTTTGGAAGTCCTCAATGTGATGCCCCACTAAACCCTTTTGTTTGAGATTTAGCAATTGGCTAAAGAAGGTGTTGCTCTTTGTATCCTCATAGTGTGCTATCATTTCCTCCGTAAAAATTAACCAAGTGACAATTTTTTTACGGGAGCAAAGCCATCGATACCATACAAATGTATTTTGTTCTAAATGTAAAGTTGCAATGCGTACCTTTTGTGTGTTTTTCACATTATGGAGATCAAAATATTGCTCCATTTGGTAATATCCATGTTACAGGATCCTTTCCATCAAAATTCCTCACATCGATCTTTGGAATATGGTGGGTCTTCAATCCAACATTAGAGTTTATGAAATCACGATTAACATTTATTTTGTTCTCATCATGAGTTTCCTCTACTATATTTTCGCCATTAGGAATCATTTCTTGTATCAACTTTGTCAAACCTTCCAAGTCTACTTTTAGATCATTTTTCATGGCTTCCATGGTTTCTTTCATTTTTTCTTCTATACCATCGATCTTAGCTTCCATGCCATCCATGCCATTCTGTAAACCATCCATCTTAGCTTCCACGCCATTCATGTTAACTTCCATGCCATTCATCTTAACTTACATGACTTTCTTCAAACGTTCCATTTTAGCTTCCATGCCATTCATATTATCTTCCATGCCTTTCTTCAAACCATCCACTTCATTTTTCGTTACTTTTAACGAGAGCGAAATTTGTTTCACTTGCTCTTGTAATTTTGATATATCATGTTTCACTTCTTCCTCTTCATGAGTCATAATATAGCCTTATGAGGGCTTTATGGGTGTTGAATTCTTTTTAGGGGGGATTTTAGAACCCAATACTGATATCTATGCTTCAATATGCCCTTGGAATCACTTCAAACTAATTTTTCAAACAATACTTATGAAATTTTAAAATCAAATACACACTTTTTTCTTGCTTTTGAGGAGCTCGATATTGAAATTGATGTATCTCTTTAATTTTGGATCCCCAAGATTTTATATTCAGTGCTTTAGTATCCTTTTGAATCTTCTTTCCAATTCCATAGGTCTAACCTGGTTTGGATTCTTCAAGGCAAATTTATGTCCAATCTCCCACAATGACTTGATTATGAATTGTTTCAATAGAGTGAACTTGTACGACATAGAACATGCCAGTGTTTCCTCCTTCGACTCTAAATTGATGCACAGGAAACTAAAGTTTGTTTAATTTCGGCCAATTTTTACAGAATTCCAATTCGATGCTCAGAGAGAGAGTTATGATGATTTTCCCAAGGTCACCTCTTTGAGATGAAATTCAGGAGCCTGCAAAAGCCCTAACTTCCACAGATCATATCTCTGAAAATAATGGGAACCAATATCTGAAATTGTTACACAACATTCCTCTAGATTTATTTTCAAATGGGTTTTTTAAAGCTTCTGAACTTTCGTAGAGAAAAATTTATAGCGAAAATGCCACGATGACCTGTTTGAAGCAGCGAAACCCTATAATCCAAAGCTCTAATACCAAATGTTATGAAACCAACTCCAAAAATAGAAGAAAAGAGAGATCAACACCTTAGAAATCAACCACTTCGAGGGGGAGACCTCCTTTAAATAACACAAATGAACAATTATTGGATGATACAATTGAAAAAACCTAATTTCTATATATAGGAGTCCATGGGGTCACAATATAATCCTAGCCAACCTAACAGTAATAATGTAAGGGAACAATAATAACAATAGTGGCTTTTATGGGGCACAATAATAAAAATATGGGGGCTACAGGGGTACAAAAATAACAATAAGGGGGCTACACTACCAACAATAAGGAATTACGCTAGTAATTTAAGGACCTAACAATGTTCTATTATTTACAATTTACTAGTGAGATGCCACATCTTCCACCTCTCGAGAAAAACATCGTCCTGGTGGTTTTACCTTCCAAACAGATCTGGATATGCCTCCCTCATAAAATTTTCATATTCCCATGTCGCTTCATCTAGGATAAAGTGTTTCCATGGCACTTTAACTTGGATGATAGCTCGTTTCTGTAGTGTTAATTCTCTCTGATCAAGTATACGTTGGGACTCAACCAAAAACTCACGGTTTGGTTCGACCTACCTTCACAATTGCAATTAATAGTTTAATTAATAAATCAATTTACAATGCATGCATGTTTATTCATGTTTCACTTACAAGTTTAGTTACCTGTATGTATTTCGAACTGATAACATGTTTGGAATCATAAATATATTTCTTTACCAAAGAAACATGAAATACATTGTGGATACGTACGTGGATGGGTAAGGCTAATTGATATGCCACTGGTCCGATATGTGCCAAAATTTGAAAAGGACCACAATATCGGGGAGCTAGTTTGGTACATCCTACCCATCGCAAAGTTCTCTTCTTGCATTTTACCCGTATGTACATGTGATCCCCGAATTCTAACTCTCGATAACTTCTTTTCTTGTTAGCATAATTTTTTTTGTCGATCCTAGGCTGCATTCAAATTCATCCTTACTTTTCTTACTGCTTCTTCCATTTTTGCCAACATTTCTATGCCAAGCATTAATTTGTCTTCTAGTCCACTCCAATTTGGAGGTGTTCTGCACTTTTTTCCAGAAAACACCTCGAATGGACTCATTTTTGACGAAGCATGGTAGCCATTGTTGTAATAAAATTATACTAAGTGTATGTAATCTTCCCATTTTTTCGATTGTTGCATTACAAACATTCTCAACACATCCTCAATCACTTGATTCACCTGTTCAGTCTATCCATATGTTTGGGGTGGTACGCAGTGCTAAACTGTACTTGAGTACTTAGCCCCTCAAACAGAGCTTTCCACAACGCTGGGATGAATTTAACATCTCTATTTAATATTACCACCTTGGTATCCCATGCAACTTGAAAATTTATTTCATGAATATGTTAGGAATTTGAATTTTCTTAAAGGTAGATTGTACTGGAATAAAATGAGCAAACTTACTCAATTTTTCTACCACCACCATTATGGAGTCATTCTATCTCTTGTTCTTAGGTAAGTCGGTGATAAAATCTAATATGATGATCTCCCATTTCCATTCTGAAATGGGTGGTGGGTGAAGCAGTTCGACTTGATGTTAGTGCTCAGTCTTCACTTGTTGACATTCCAAACACCTAGCTAAGTACTCAGCTATCTTCTTTTTCATACCTCACCAAAAATAGTCCTTCCTCAAGGTGGTAATCATTTTTTGATAACAGAGATAAGTTGCACAAGGACTCATATGGCACTCATTTAAGATCAATTGTTTGATGCTCATTTGATTGGGAACATCAATTATGTTTCGATATAGCAATATATTTTCTTTATTCACCTCATATCCAAAAAATATTTCATTGTTGTTCATGTTTTGAGCATGTTGCCACAAAAATCAGTATTCAGGTTCTTTTTTAGTAGCTTTCTTAATATGCTCTAGTAAAGGATGTTTCTACTTTGATAAAAGAATTTTTATATAAAAAAATTTAGTCTTATACTCAATGCATCAATGACTCAGTTTTATTTTCCTTTCAGATGTTTAATTTCAATTTCAAATTCATTTAAGAATGCATCCCAACGTGCTTGCCGATCATTTAAAATTGGTTGTTTAAATTAGTTAGTGAGGCTACTGTGATCTGACATTAATATGAATCATTTCCCTAGTTGGCAGTGACGACACATTTTCAAGGCATGAATTACAACTGTTAGCTCCAAATCATAAGTTGAATATTTCTATTCATGCTCCTTTAATTTACGAGATTCGTAAGAAATCACCCTTCCTTCCCGCATTAAAACTCCCCTGAAACCCTGTGTAGTCCTTATCAGGGTCACCAATTCTTAAGACGGAAGCAATGGTAAGTAAATGTTTTAATTTATCGAAATTGTTTTGAAAATCCACTGTCCACTTAAAAGTTTTCCCATTTTTCTGTAAGATGGTAATAGGATATGCTACCCTTTAAAAACCTTCAATAAATTTCCTATAATACTTGGCAAGTCCCATAAAATATCTTATATCAACCACATTTCGAGGAACATGCCATTCCATTATGGTATTTATTTTTTTAGGGTCCACAACAGTTCCTTCTCTAGTAATGACATGCCACAAATAATGGATTTTCTCTTTATATAGTTCACACTTACTGTACTTTGCATACAATTGGTGTTCTCTTAGACTCTGCAAGACAATTTGTAGATGCCTCTTATGTTCTTCCATATTCCGTGAATAAATAAGTATGGCATCAATAAAAATCAATACAATTTTTTCCAGATATTGATGAAATACACTATTCATGAGACACATAAAGGTGGTAGGAGCATTAGTTAACCTAAAGGGAAACACTACAAATCCATAATGTCCATAATGGGTTCTAAAATTCGTTGTATGTATATCTTCTTCCTTAATTATGATTTGATGGTACCCTGATCGCAAGTCGATTTGAGAGAATACAATACCCCCTTTTAATTGATCGAATAAATAATCGATACGGGGTATTTAGGGTATTTGTTTTTAACTATTAACATTTTTAATTGTATATAATTGATACAAAATCGTAATGTATCATCCTTTTCCTCACAAAAAATACTAGAGCTCCCCAAGGTGATACACTTGGGAGGATATATTTCTTATCAAGAAGCTCTTGTAACTGTTTTTTGATTTCAGTTAACTCAGGAATACTCATATGGTATGGTGTCCTAGATACAGGAGAATCCCCAGGAATGAGTTCAATAGTAAAGTCTAGGTCCCTTTTTGGGGGCAGTCTTGGAATATTTTTCGGAAATAAATCAACAAAATCCTATACCACAGGAATATTTTCCATGGTGGTAGCCTTTTCTTTGGAATTTGAGTATCCCACTTGTACGACATAAATTTGACATCCTTTCCTATTGCACTTTTCCAATTGAGAGGTTGTAACTGGCCACAGTTTTAGAGGTCTTCTTACTCCTTGAACTTATTTTCTCATTCCCTCACTATTCAAATAGATAATTATTTTATCTTTATAGTTAAAGAGGGACTAGTTTCCTTCCAACCAATCCATGCAATCAATACATTGTATGATCCCAAAGGTAAAACATCCAACTTTACTACTATAGGTTGTCTGACAAGTTCTACGGGACATTTATCAATTTTCGCCAACATCCTTCTTTTAGCCCCTGTGGCTAATTATACAATCGAGGGGTTCTTAAACTTAGTGGTTCTTAGTTATAATTTTCCCACTACCTTAGGACTTATATAAATTAAAATTTCCCTAGGATCAATTAAAATAGACACCGTTTGGGTAAAAAATTTAACTTCGAATTCCACCACGGTCGGTTGATATTCAACCCGATGATCCTCCATTGTGTTGATTTTGGGTAGGCTCCTTACAACTTCCCCCACTATAGATGATTCCTGAACTTGTGCTACATGTGTTGTTCCTTTTCTATAAGGGAAATTCTTGACATAATGTGATTCTCTGCATCCCCAGCATTGCAAGGGAGGTCTTACCGCAGGTTCTAACTTAGATTTATGAGATTGCTTTGTGGGATTTAATTCAGTTTTAGCTTTAGGATTTTGTTTATTCTTTACTACTGGTTTGTTCTACTAATTCCTGTAAGAGCTTTTGAGGTTCATAGACTTTCCTCCTTTAGTATTATGAGAAGCCTTGAGCCCTTTCTTATCAGTCCACCATTTACCTCCCTCTCCTTTCTTCTACATTTGTTGGTAACATATTCATTATTTCCTTATGAATTCATCCATAGTCTTTGGGTTGTCAAATTCCAACCTCTCTTTCATGTACAATGGGAAGCTACTAACAAACCACTAGACTTTTTCTTTTTTCTTCACGGATGTAAGGAACATACCGCAGTAAGGATGTGAACATTGTTATAAATTTGTCCATGGAGAGATGCCTAAGTCAAAGATCATGAAACTCCTTTTCTTTTTCATCATATAATCATTCAGTTAAGTATTTATTCTTAAATTGTTTCTAAAAATTCTACCAGGTTACCTCTTGTTCATCAATTCCCTGCACAATTTTCACTTCTTCCCACCATATGGTGGCCTTACCCTGAAATTGATAAATTGCTAAACGAGCCTTCAGATTATGGTCATACTCATAAATTTAAAAATACTTGTTCATATTGATGAGCTAAGCTTCAACAACCTCCTCATTCTCTCTATCGATATTCAAAGGTTTAATTTTCTTAAACTCTCCCTTTAGTTCCATCTTCTGCATCTTAGGCCCTCTATGATTTGACACATTATTTGATTCCTCCTCCTATTTTGCTTGGTCCTCTTTGGTATTTCAGTTATTTCCTCTCTTCCCATGCATATTTTCCCAGTCAGAGCTCGGATCAGGGTGGCGATGGTTTTGCATGTCCGAAATACTTTTCATGGTTTTCTCTTATTCCTGCATTAACCTCTTGCTATCGACTCTCATTCTAGCCATTCCATTTTTCAATTCTGGAAATGTTTCCAAAATCGCAGTGTTAGTATTCCATGATTCCTCCCCCAACTACACCCACATCTCAGGGTTATCCTCTAGAAACAGTGTTGATTCAACTCCTACGGTTGGTATGGCTAATGTAGGTCCAACCCTCCTCATAGTTCTTTTGGGACTAACATAACTTAAGCTGACTCTTGGGTCTATTAAAATTGATACAACATGGTTATACAAATTACCTTAAAATTCAATCATAGTAGGTTGGTATTCTTCTTGATGATCATCCAAGGCAACATTGATCTTGGGTATATTCTTGGCCACTTCTCCAACTATAGAAGCCTCTTTAATATTGGCGATATGATCCATCCTGGTATGATGGGGACAATTTTTGTAGTAATGAGGCTCACCACAACCCCAGCATTGCAATGGAGGCTTCTAGGTTTGACTAAACTCTAGTTTACTAGAAGCTTCTGCTTGCTTAACTTCATTATGTGCTCTAAATTTCTGGTGAATTTTCCCAAGACTTTTACTGTATTGACTCCTAGGTAGACTCTTAACATTTCCATATTTTTTATTTCCATTTCCCTTCTTACTTGACCAACTCATATTACTTTCCTCTTTTTTCTTCATCTGCTGATAATATATCCATGCTTTATGGATGGCTTCATCCATAGTCCTAGGATTGTCAAATTCTAAGAATTATTTCATAAATGCAGGTAACTACTCATAAACCGTTGTACTTTAGCCTTCACTTCATGTATATAAGGCACGTAACTTAATAAAGATATAAATTTATTCACAAACTCATCTATTGATAATTTTCCCAAGAAAATGTCATGGAATTATTTTTCCTTGTCGTCATAGAATTGCTCAGTCAAGTACCTTGCCTTGAATTTATTTTGAAATTCATCCCAAGTTACTATGTGCTCGTCAATTGCATGTACGACCTTGAATTCTTCCCACCACAACATGGATTTCCTTTATAATTGATAAATTACCAATATTTCCTTCAGGTTATCATCATATTCATAGATATGAAATTATTTATTCATGTTAATTAACCGTGCCTCCACAACTTCTTCCATCTCTCCATCATAAGTTGGGGGTTTAATTTTCTTAAACTCCCCTTTTAAGTCTGTTATTGCCTAAATCTACCTCGGCTGAAGAAAGGCAGAGTTCAGGGTAACATCAAACCATGCTCAGTCTGGTAGCTAGCCCTACCAGATCAGGAGAGGGCTCTCTCTGGGTTAATCTCAGCAAAGATAATCAATAAGGCTTGAGATGACTCTGAAAAAAGGCTTATTTTAGGCTAGGTATATAAGTAAAAGAGTTTGAATTGATTTTGGGGTTTTTTTTGGAATCAAAGGGAAATGCAGTTTTGGGTTTGGGGATGAGGCCTGGTTTTTGCAGAGTTCTGAATGGGGCAAGCAAGGCAATTGTTTTGATGCTTTGGATTGAATGAATGGATAGTTCAGATTAGTGAGGAGATGAAGAGGGCAAGAGGCTTTCAAGAATCCTCTTCAAACAGATGAAAACATGAAAAATTAAACAAAACTGAAGGCAGAGAAAAGCAAATCTAATGGATTCCACCTTTATCACTCATTTGTTTAATTTAAGAAGAACAAAGAAGGGAAATGATACACATAAACATCAGTGAACTTACAATCACATAGAGAAAAACACCATCAAAACACAGAGCCACATGGATCCCAAAGAGTACTGCAAACCCTGGTCTATTCCTTTGCCAAAATTGCAGAGATGAAATGTACAATGAAGTGCCAAGCAATCCCAAGTGTCCAACCCTAAAAATGACCGATGAATTACATGATATAAACAAGCCTAACCCATTCCCATGCCTCTAGGGGTCGAGCTCACCATTATAGGAGCTGTTTCAACCATATCTAAACTAGGAACTGAAAAATAGGCAATGAAACAACTTGCCTCTATATGGTAGGAAACTGATTCATTCATTTAATTTTCACTTTTTGGTGAATGAATATACTAGAATAAGTAAATATGTGCCAAAATTACATGAAATTCATAAATTTACATCAATTTACATCGATATTTACATCAAAAAGTCAAACTGGCCAAAACTAGGCGAAATTCTGAGCTGTTGAGTGAAAAATAGGCCAAATTTCCCTATGCACCGCGCCTGAAATCTATATGCGTAGCACAACTTTGAGGCTGATTTTTAGGGCCTTCCCAAAGTCCAAATTGAGTACATGATAGCTCATTGGAAAAACCTGCCTGTCTACTTTCCAACCCAAGTGGAATTTCTGGATTTGGTTTCCATTTGCCCCTCCAAAAATCAAATCTCCCAACACTGCTTCCTGTGTGTGCAAAAGGTGGCAGAAAGGCCATTTTTAGGGTGTTTTTTACCCTTTAGGCAACCCAGAACTTGATGAAATCATTAGGAAATTCTTGAGCATGCATAAATTTTCATAAAAAATCCATAAATACAAAGTTTTCCTCCAGAGGATCTCCCAATTGTAAGCGAGCGCCAAGTGGCGCTACGTGTCGGGTGGAAAAACTTGTTTTAAGACCAAAAATTTCAAAATTGACAAATTTTTTCCCAAATTTCTTGAAATTTGGGTTGTAGTTCCCCCATTAAGCACTATGCTGAGCCAAAGAGGCTTCGGCCAAAATTTGGAGCCTATCATGCCTTTTGCGACGCTTTAGTGCCCTCCTTAGCTTTGCCTTCAAAATTTTGATTCTCGCTTTACAAACATGATTGCACGCCCAATAATGGTTCTTCATGTGCCTAAGCATGTCCTTTTCCTTGTTGGCCTTTTCCAACAGCTTCTCAAGATGAATATTGACCCTCTCAAGCCAAATCTCCCGCTCAATGGGTGTCATGTCACCTTGATCTCTTTGAGTAGCGTGCCAGTCTTCACGGATGTTTCGCAACTCCATGACTATTTTCTGATCCTCTAATTGTTTGTTCCACTGCTTCAAGTAGTTTATGACCCACTGAGCTCTCTGAAATTTTTTGGTCAATGTGTCTATCTCGGCCTTCTGCTCCTGAATGGTCTCTCTCAACTTTGAGCTTGGAGAGCTCAAATCCTCATCAATGAGTATAAAATCAATGTCTTGGCCTTCTAAAGGCCCTTCATCCTACATAGGCCTCTTCCCTCTGTCCTGTACCTGTATTGATGTCAGAGGCGAGATCCCTTCCACCCCAGGTGGAGATATTACTCGCAGTGCTGTTGATGACGGTAACAAGACCCCTTCCACGCCAGGTGGAGATAGTACTCGTCGGGCTGCTGCAAATAATCCTCTCGTGCCTCTCTGATAAGTGACATATGTCGGCACGCTAATAGGCTCTGTCTCGGGACCTTCAGGCTGACGTGAAGGTTCACTTGGCTCATGAACAATCTCCGGAGGAGGCTAAGGGGCTGTGAAGAAGTCATGGGAAATGAAATCTTCCCATGTGACACCCTGTAAACCAAGCTGATGTACAACAATGATCTTGATGAGCGCATAGTGATAAACACTGTTATGCTGCTACTCGAGAGTCTTCTTCTACACAAGAGTGGTCATTCTCTCAATGTTACGACACATGAAAAAAGGAATGTTCATCATCCTCACTCTTGTGAAATGCATCAACAATCTGATATGACATGCATAGAGGCGCGAGAACCGGCCCTCGCAACTGAAGTATCTGATAATGAGTTTCATCAATGGCGCATAGGACTCCTTCAAGAATCTAAAAGGGAACACTCGGCTGAGTTGCCTCACATAGCCAGGCCTGATATATGGTTCATAATACACTCTGTCCACCTACTATCTTTTGTTCCATTGTTCACCCACATTCTGTATTCCTGTTGCTTGGGAGATGGTTTCCAGTGTCAAAGTGAAATTTACACCAGCAAAAGTCACCTGACCATTACGCAAATTCAATACAAACAAATGAGCCAACTCCTGATGATAATGAGTCCTAGCAATCATTTCACAATATTGACAACATGACTGTTGTTGAAAACATGATATGGCAAGTGGGCAAGCCTGCAGTTCAGTCAATGAGGTGGGCTCCTCTCTCACATGTTTGCCACCTTTTCGAGGCCTTCTCGGTGTATGTAGCTCAGTGGTAGAATCACTGTCTTGTTCATATGAAGTTTCAGTGTCTGTCTCCATGGTGTTGAAAATCTATGTCAAGTATATGCTGATTTGTATGAGGTGAAAATAAGAATTTGGTGTCTTTGTCTCAATTGCAAAAATATGTGCCAAGTAGGAAGGGACTGTGGGAAATATGAACAGTGGGAAAAAAGTGTTTCAATCAAGTGAAATTTGAAGTATGAAGACAGTCACTTGACTGCTTGGGAATTGGGGATTTGGGGATTTTATAAGTGATATGGGAAATAGGAATGATAGGAAATGAAAGGTTTTAGGGATAGGGACAATGATAGACAATGAAAGGATTGGGGGATGAGAATAAGTGATATGAGAGGAATATTGATAGGGAATAGGGGATTGACAATGATGATAATATTACGGTGATGGGAAAGGGACCATAGGTGGGGAATGGGATTTGAAATACTTGGCACCAAAGTCAAATTCTAACACTCAAATTCAAACCCTAAGGAGCATTTTTTCACCAAATGATAGGGTTTATGTTTTCAACTTTCAAACTTTTATATTCTTCCCTCCAAACAACACCAAACACAAGCTAATAACAATTCACAGCCTCACAAATTTACTTGGAGAGAGGAAAACTGAGTTGATTTGAAATTTCATGAAGTAGTGATGAAATTCGTGCTTGTCGGCTCTGTGTGCCGCACGCACAACCCAGTGCGCCGCGCCTGCCTTGTGCATCGTGCACGTTAAAAAATACACAATGGCGAGAGGCCCTGTGCACCGCGCCTTCTCCCAACGCGCCGCACAACAACTCCAATACACAGTCCAGCCTCTAACTCACGTTTTTGGCTCTTCCACACTTGACTTGGCTTCACTGATGTTTCTTGGTGCAAATGAACTGTTTGGATGGTGAAAATATCTTGTATAGCCATTATACCTTGATTTTTAATTTAGAAAACCCACTTTCTAATGTTTGGCTTTGGCACTTTGCACTTTTTAATACGAACTTTGTTTTTGTTTCCACTTTGATTTTTTGAGCTAAATGACGAAAATCTTGGCTATTTTTTGCAGGGATGGCTGGCATTGGATTTGGAAAAGGCGACCAGGGCTACGCTTGAATAACTTTACAACTGAAAAACTTTTGAAAATTACATGGCATTTATTACAAAAGATGAAATTGACGATTTTTCTTCAAAACATAGTTTTGAAGAAGAATCATTATCAAGCACTATGACGATGAAATTTTTTGCAATGAAAACTTATTTGAAGCTCCCTCATGTGCCTGCTGGCATTATTAAACATTTTTCAGACCAAATTAGCAAAACCCTAGACCTAATGAACCCTAAAAACTCTAAAATGACTCTTTGCTGACCAAGAGACCAAATAAGACTGTAAATGACTGTAAAAATTATTTTGATGAATAGAATTGGACCAACAGGTACAAGACATGAGGAACATGAGTAAAAATCCCCCCCTACCATCAGAAAATCCATGCCCCTAATGGAATGCAGATGACTGAACTGAATGAGACACCTAAAATGAAATGCAACGAAAGAGATTTTGATCTCTGACGGAGGGATGATAATACTGACTCTAACAAATTCTACCTTTAGTTTCTAATTTTTTTAGTGATTAGGCACATTGTTTGATTTATCCTCCTTTTCTCCCTTATCCTTTTCCGATAACTGAGTGTGACTTCCTTCAAGAATATTTTCACCGTCTTTTCTTTGTTCCTCACCCTTATCTTCGTTACCATAAATGGGTATTGAATTTCAATGATTTTGGTGATCAGAAAGGATCTTAAATATTCGTTCTTAATATTTCATTAGCCTCTCATTGTGAAATTTCAAACTAGCCATCTTAGATCTTAACTGTTGAACAATTTCCATCAACATAGTGGTAGGATATTGACGTCCTCCTGCTATTTGAATCCACATCTCTGGGTTAGGATCAGATTCTACATATGGCCCTAATGGTTGGGTGTGCCCCACTCTTCTCCTCATTGAACCTTAGATTTTGTTTCATTCTCTCTATCTGTGAACAGAGCACAAGTTTATTACTTGGTTTCCCAAAAAATCCACAGTGTTTCAACCTAGCTATGATACCACTTGTAACAAACACACACATACAAATTTCATAAAAAATAAATAAAATATTTACCACTTATCATTAGTCACATCTAAATTAAAATTATTTGTGTTACTTATATGTAATATACCCATATATGTAATATAACTAGATTTAAATTAGGTATGACCACTACTATGACATCGAAATCCCAAAGTATTGCATAACTCTGTGCTTTAAGTTGTTGAGACTATAGATTACTCCTAAGGTGGATTCACGGGTTGACTAATTAATGTGCATCATTGCTTCAAACTTAGTTTGAATTATTGATATAGCAACTTATAACTGATATCATATTCTCTCGAAGGTTCTCGGTCTTGACCTATGAGTGTCCGATGGTATTGATGTTTACTGGTGGCATAAATTGACAAATGGGTGTTCTAATGTCGTTTATCCCTATGGGCTTGATCTAACGGTTCACATTTCGTTGGAGGGTGTTAGGGTAATTTTACCCTACCCACACCGCCGACTAGCTGGACATTCGTTTTGCCATAACGTCTGTGAAGAGCTCTACAATCCTAGGTGAATTTCTTCTATATTCATTTTCTCAGACCGCCTGAGAGCCTACAGAGGTTATCAAGGGTTTGATTCCTCGTTTCTAAGGCAAAAAGGTTAAGATTTGATACGGTCTTCCGACAAATTGCAGTGAATAATTAATTTCCCTGTTTACTATGACATACTTCTCTAAGTTCCCATGACGAGAGTAGCGACAACTAAAATCCTTTACTAGGGTTTTCAAGGGTAATAATTTCAAGCTTCTCTGAGGGTTATTTACATAGTTTACCATTTTCTTTTTTTAAATTACTATGACTTTTCATAGGTAATAACTAAACTTGCAGTATTTTTGTAGGTACAAATCCTATGGCAAGGGTCGATTTCCAGTTCCGGGTGAACCAAAACCTCTACATTTGTTCCAGGTCCTCAAAATTATATGATTTTGCCTTTTTGTTAACAACACATACAAAAGTTGTTTTTTTTTACAATTATCTGAAAAGGGTTTTTTCTTGAGGAAAAATAGGTTACAAACCATTGAGGAGGGTTTCTAATTTAAATTCAATGACAACGTGTTTAATTGTTTACTTGTTATTGTAAATAGTTCAGAGTTTAATGAGTTTCAAGGGTTAGAACACTGCCTTCTTCTTGGAATATTTTATTGGCCCTAGGGTTTCGTTCCGGGGTGTTTTGCTGATACAAGAATCTTGGACTTCTCCATTTCTTACAGTTAATGTGGACCTTATCGTCAAATCGTAACTAGACTCTTTTTTAAAAAGAAGAATATTTTTATTTATCTTTAAAGATGTATTGTTAGTGTTATGTTTAGTTTTTTGGTAATTCATGCGACTTGATAATTATGTGTTCAGATGGGCCTTAGTTTCCTTTTTTCTTCTGATTATTAACATGTTTTGTCTCATGCCCAATGGGGTAGCGCACTTGCAGCTATAGGTTTTCTCTCTTCCCATGTGGCGTTAACTAAGAATTCATTATGAAAATCAGAATATTCCTAGGAAAATCTTCATGTTGGCCCTCATGTAATTAATTGAGTTCATCTGCGTTTTTTGATTTTCTGTTTGAATATCAACTGGGTTAATCTTACTTTTTTTCCTTTTACTGATATTATGGTTGTACTTTAAAATGCACATATATGTTCTTGGTTATTGGAAGGCTAAGGAAGAACGGTTACAACATTTAAATGCTAACAACATAAATATATATATATATATATATATATATTCCTCTTTGTGTATGAGGAATATTATTGGTTTTGAAAGACAATTACTTTTCTTTCAAGAACGTAAAACATTGATTGTAACTGTTTAGTCAATTTAATGTTCTTAAATTGCAACCATAAATTATCGACCGAAGTCACTAAACTGATGAAGTGCAAGTGCACTATATGTGCTAGAAGTCTTTGTCATTAGAGTGATGATTGTATTTTGAGTTTTGTTAATTTTTAAATTTTTGGATTAGTGTTGAATTCCTATGGATCAGTGAGTTTTGAAGTAAAGTTAGAGCGGATTATCATCTATGTTAAATGCTATTCCTATAGTTAATTTCAATTGAATTGAGTTGTTAAAAATGGTTTGTGAGATAACTCTCTTCAAAATATATGTTAGATTAACTTCTACTTTGTTTTTTTTTATCAAATTGTTTTGAGATTTTATGCTACAGTGAAATAGAGAACTAAATCTAAATTAATTATGAAAGCATGAAATATTGTACAATTCCTAGTTTTATGAAAGCATGAGAATTGAAAACCAACTGAAACTAAATCAAAATGCTATGAAATACAAAGCTTCTATATACTTCAATTTTAACTTGGAATGTGAACGAAATAAAATAAATAAATTGAGATCTATGAAATTTGGAAATAATAAAAGAGTGACTCTGCAAAATAGTAAATACAGCGTTGAACTAATTAATCTGAGCTTGAAAATGAAATACAAAACAGAGCATTGATCAGATTCTAACTATGAAATGATAATGCGATTGAAAAGAATTCGAAAGACTGAAAGAAAATGACCTGATCTACATGAAGGGGCCCTCCGCAACACAGTAGGTACTTTAACACTAACAAAGCATCAATGCACGAAAAAGGAGCTTTGAATTAAGAGAATATTTTCAAACAAAATACTCAGAAAAATAAAAGATTGTGCACCCTGAATACACAGAGCTTCCATAGTTTTATAGAGTGCGTTTAAATAGTATGTGAGATCTATGCCTACAGGTCTCTTAATAATCCTTATACAAATTAGAAACTTAAAAATATATCGCTATCTTGTCGATTTTCTATTAGGAAATCAAATCGACAAAGTAGTGACATTCTCAGAATTTGTTTCTGAGCGCTGCTACGTGTTGACTGCCACCATTAACTGTGTAACTGTTTGATTTCCTTGATGAATTGGTTCAGATAATCAGGAGGATATCCATGAAGGAATCATCCTCTAACTACCCATATACTCCTTTGCTGCATTGGCGCACTGGAACCCTGTTATCAATGGAGGTAGTTGCATATCTGTGAAATAGATGCAGAATAATGTCAATTCTGTAGTTGAATGTAATCTTTAACAAAACAATAGGGCATATTAGAAAATATGAAAAATAGGACACATAAGTGTTTTACCTTGTCAAAATCATATGAGTGTTGCCTTTCTTAGGTTGATAGTGGTGAGAAAATAAGTAAAACAATTTTGGGACTCTACATTCCCCCACACCGAAGGTTTTGTATGTCCTCATACCAACTCAAAATTTTCCATTTCTGTTAAGTTGCTGCATATCCTTGGACACTTCTGCCAGTACATCCAATTTTATCTTTTTCACCCTCTTCCCTGTTACTTCCAACCTTGGTTTCTTCATAAGGATTTTTTACTTTAGATTAACGATTTTTCTCTTCATGGCCCTGTTTGCTTCCTTCAATTTCTTGTTCTTTTTTTACCATAGACTTAAATGTAGTAGAAGGTTATCACTCTTGGAAATATGAACTTCATTTTGAGATTTAAAAGATTGATTTTCACCTTTAATATACCTATTTAATGTCTCCAGTTCGAAGATTTCATGTCTCAGAATATCGAGTTCTAGAAGTTCTTGTGGTTCATTAAACTAGTCCTTCTCTTATCTTGATTTGGAATTGGTCCCTTGGCTGCTTCTCTTTTCTCCAATGATTCTATGTAATCATAAATCTCTTTGTCTTGGACTCAGAGGAGGTGAAATGAATGCAGGTGGTGATGTTCTTGGAGAATTTACTGATTTTTCTTCTGCCTCGAAATAAATGTGTTCTACATCTTTTGAGGGTATTTCTTTGACTATGTTTAGTCTGGTACTTTTTCTTAGTCCTGTGACAACGGTCTTTTGAATTTTAGGCTTTTCTTTCTGGGGTGAAATCTCTGTTTTGTTGCTAGCTTTCTTTCTTCTAACATCTTTTGAATTTATTTTCTTTAAAATTTCTACAATTGGTATGTTATCTTCTGAAAATATTTTTACTGTTGTGGTTCTTGTTCCAGTGATGTATCAACCTTCATTTTCTTATGAATTCTACTACCACTTGGATTTTCATTTGTCTCTAATTCAAAATGATTTCTTACTAGAAAGGTTTACCATGTATCCACTATACTTTGAAGATGGAATTCAACAAGTATTTTAACTAGCCCATGGTGATACATTGTGTTTTCTATTAATTGAATTCTCTTTTGAACATTCGCTAACATCTTTTTAAGACTATTTAACAAGAAATATGGAAGGTTCATTTCATGTTCTTCAAGAAAATTCATTAATAACCTTATATGATAGAAAAATACATATCCGAATCGACCTACACAAGTAACAAATTTTTGGATGATTAAGAGAAAATTCCTCCACTTACTTTTTAGTGCAAAGCTAGGGATGCCTTTCCTAAAGATAGTAATATCCATGCTTGGTTTCTTCAAGAAAACCCTCCAGTCATCTCCTTTGATTCCTCTGTTCTTGAAGCATTTTTCTCCTATACAAGGCAATCCGATGGCTTCTGCAATTAGAGATTCTGTCACTATGAATTTAATATATCCTACTTCCATTTCTATGCCATCAAAAACCGTTGCAAAAGTTTTGGTGGCTTCCTTGTGGAAACCATCAATTTTTTCCATGAAGTCCAGCCACTACGCTTTCTGTAATAATTCCTTGCTTGTGGATATCCTTCCAAAAATTTCTTCCCTATTGGTTTTGTTCGAACAATCACAACCATGGTTGGAATATGTTTTTCCTCTATAAATTATTTTTCTTGACGGGCAATTAGCTTGGTAGGGTTTTTCTTCGGAGTAGAAAGGCGGATGGTGATGGAAAAATGAGAAGGCATGCATGTATGAGATGAGGGTATAAATGAGTGAATTAGCCATTAGGCATTCATAGTTATGATTGAGGCGGATCAAATCAATGAATCGAGACTTTGAATTGTGATATGATGGAAAAACGGAAATGGAAAATTATGAGGGATTTGTCGTGACACTATCACCTTTCACAATAATGATTTGATTTGTTCGGTAATATAATGTCTGTATAATTCATACATGTAATATGTTGACCCCTATTGTTAAATTAAAGTATTACATACCTTTGAGTTATTTTCTTGCTAACCTTTAGTTGTCATCTTGCAGGTGCTATGTATCATAAGGAGTCAATCACTTCTTATTTTTGAATCATCAAATGTTCATGTCAATTTGGCTACAAAAACTGGTCAAAGCTGCAGAACATCATAAATTCTGTAGCTCACTTATTCTTTTAAGAAAGGTATGCTAGAAGAATATAAATTTTTAAAAAAATGGGGAAGAGAAAATTTAAGGTGCCAAAAAGAATTTTGGTTTTTACCTTGAATTTTCTATATAAAACATGCCAAAAATTTGTTGGTTTTCACGTTTATACAAATTCATTTATTCTTTTATTTTATTTTATTTTTTTATTTATTTTTTAAGAGAAAAGGAAAAAAAAAATTTAAGGCTGAGAAGAAAAATTCTTCTCAACCAACTTTAAATCAGATTTATTTTGGAAAATCTTGACAAATTCCTCTCTTGTTATTGGTTTTTGATAGACCTTGAGTCGGTGTCCATTTACTAATAGAGGAATTTTCTCTTCATCAATAGTATTGATTCTAACTACTCCATTGTCAAAAACTTCTTCAATCTCATAGGGCCCAAGCCAGTGAGTTTGAAACTTCCCTTGAAAATTCTTGAATTTTGAGTCAAAGAGTAGTGCCCAATCTCCTGGATGAAATTTTCTTTCCTTAATGTATTTTTCATGCCATTTAAATCTTTTTTACTAAACCAAGCTAGTTTTCTGGATAACATCTTTCCTTATCTCATCAATCTCATTGAGTTGTCTCATCCTTTGCTTTTGTGCTTCTGATAAGTCAAGTCCCAACTTGACTGTTCTTTTATAGGTCTGGATTTGGAACTCTATTGGAAATAAGACTTGTTTTCCATAAACAAGTTCGTAGGGAGTATGTCCTGTAGTGCTTCTCCATGTAGTTTTGCAGGCCCATAAAGCTTCTGGAAGCTTTTCTGCCCAGTCCCTTTTGTGTAACTGTACAATCTTAGTGATAATGGCTTCAATCACCTTGTTTGTAGATTCCGCTTGCCCATTTGCTTGTGCATGGTATGGAGTGGACTTCCGGTGCTTGATTTTATATTCTTCCACAAGCTTCTGTACTACTATGGATGTGAATTGTGTTCCTTGATCTGTTACAATTTCCCTTGGGACACCAAAACGAGTGAAGATATAGGCTCAAAAAGAAATGAAACTACAACATTTTCAGTAGCAAAAGAAGGTGCTTTAGCTTCTACCCATTTAGTAACATCATTAGTACACACCAGAATATACCTCTTTTATTTGGAAGATGGATTAATTGGACGAAAAAAATCCAAAGCCCATTTCTCAAAAGGTTCAATGAGTACGTGAGGTTGCAGTGGCATTTCACTTAAAGAACAGGTTTCCCTATCCTTTCGTAACTGTCACATCTCTTAACATATACTTTGGCATCCTTGAAAATGGAAAGCCAATAATATCCTAAGAGAAGGATTTTATAAGCAGTTCTTTTAAGAGAAATGGCCTCCACATGGTTCATCATGGCAAGATTTAAGTATCTTGTTAGAAAATTATAGATGACAAAGCAATGGAACACATAAAATATGCAGAAACACAAACACAAAAAACATATAAAACAAGAGAGACACAGATATACGTGGTTCACCAATTTGGGCTACGTCCACCCCGAACAACCAGTCCTTCCTTTATATTACCCAACAAGATGAAGAGACACAACCTACAAAAGATCCGATGTAATATCCTCTACTCTCTCTCATAGTCCCCCTTTCTATTTCTCGCTCATAATACACATAAAATACACAACCGCAATACAATCCCCTCATACCAAATGAGGGGTTGCCTTCTAGGGAAAAAAACCCTACATTAAACATAACTTCTACCGTCAGATTTGTTGAAGTTTGCAATAAGAAAAAATGAAATTGGCATCTAGAAACAACATGACACAACACACACTAGTGCGGGACCACAGGTCATGTAGTGATGGGTCCTAGTGATACATTAGTGTGCAATTAAATTTATTTAATAAATTGGAAACATGTCCAATTTAATTATCCCTTAATTAAATTGGATGATAAATTGTAATCTTATCTCATTAACACTTGTAATAGTTAACTAAGTGCGATAAAATCAGTTAGCTCATGAATTTAGAGTTGAAAGTGGTTGGTGAGGCATGCAGAGTGATTCTATGTGTTTTAGAGTTCAAGTTGTAGTTAAGTGCGAGAGTTTAATGGATGAGAAAGCAGTTAACTCAATTAAGTGAGTTAAAGTCAATTGAACTAGTTGTAACTGTTTGTTGCACTAGTAAGAGATCAAGTGAATTAAATCGGATTTAATTCACATGCAGTGATCTGCCATGCAACTGATGATTTACTATTAATAGCCAAATGCATTTCAGTTCCAGTGGAGACCCAGTTGAGACAAAGGTTAAAGGGAAGTTGACTATCATTTGTATTATTAGCAAACTGCCTGGATGCAGTTAAAGCACCACAAGATTTCCCATGATACTTGCGCAGTTGAGAAAGGCTAAAATTCTTAATGAATAGGGATTGCATTCCTCATGAATTGAGTGAGCAATATAGGCTGAAGACAGGCTGAGAATTGGCTAAGTGTTGGCACAATTTTGTCTGGATAAGTGTGAGACGATAGGCAGAGTGCAAGAGACTCTTGTGAGAAGAGTGCATTGTAATTGTTTCATGATTCCTTGGTGAATATACAATAGAATATAGAGGGGTTTTGAGCAGCAAGATTTCCTTGGGAAAATATCTGCGTTGTGGTTTGATTTGATTCTTTCTTTACTTTTTATGATTGGAAATCATGTTTATTTTCTGCAATTGATTTGTATAAGGATTTAGTATCTAGCTTTAGTACATTTCTTTATCAGATTGAATCCATTGATATACATATGTTTGTATAATTTCTACAAGATCATCTGCCTAATGAACGAACCAGATTGACTATGAAATTACAATATTTTACAAGCCAATTTTACATCTGTTTTTAGCTTCAGGGGTGTTTCCCTTGAAACCCCTGCTGGGGTAGCACTGGCCCCTGGACCCCCACAGGGGGGGGACAAGTCCCCTCCGCACCCCCCCACATGGAGGGGTGTACAATATTCTTGGGGTATACATCCAACTGAAATGAAGGCCTCTGAATCAAGATGAAAATCAGGCTCCACACCCAACATATCTCAGGTATCTCATCTTCTCGTACACATCTTCTGATGATGAGATCTGGTCCTATTTTGTACAATTCTTCATTGATCCATGAGTAAGAAGCACTTGTCTGAATTATTTTCCTCTTTTCTCTAGGAACAAATGAGACAGTAATTTTCCTGTAGCCAAATAATTAGCAATATCTACATACCAAGGTGATTTAGTAGATACTGCAAAAAGATATTCATCTGGAAATTTATCCTCTACAGGCATAACATTATTATCATTTTGAATCCTAGATAAAAAGTCGACAATTGTATTTTATTTTCCTGGTCGATCTAAAATGGTGATGTTAAACTCTTGCAATAATAATAATAATCTGGTTATTGTGCCATTAGTGATTGGTTTTTTCATCAAATATCTAATGGCATAATGGTCTGTGTGAATAAAATTTTCATAGCTAGTGATAAAATGTCTGAATTTATTAATGGAATGCACTACAACTAAAAACTCTTTTTCAGTTGTATTATAATTTAGCTTTGCTGGAGTTAAATTTTTACTGGTATAATATATGGCATAAGGAGTACAATATTTTTGTCCTAACACAATTCCTAAGGTTGTATCTGAAGCATCAATGGATATGTGGAAAGGAAATTTCCAATTCGGTCCTTTCAAAATAGGTGCTTCAGAGACTTTCTTTTTCAAAGTTTCAAAGACATTTTGACAATTAAAGTCCCAACTGAATTCACAATCTTTGGTAAGTAATTTGAAGAGTGGAGATGCTATTTTCGTGAAGTTTTCTATGAATCTTCTATAATATCTAATAAAACCAAGAAAACTCCTAACATCTTGTTGACAATTTGGCAGTGATAATTTGGAAATAACCTCTACTTTAGATGAGTCTACCTTTATCCCATTTCCTGAAATATGGTGACCTAAGACAATTCCCTCATTAAACATCATAAAACATTTCTCATGACTTAATGAAATATTTGCTTTTTTGCATCTTATTAGAAATTTTTCTAATTTTTCTAATGCCTCTTCAAAGGAATTACCATAAACTGTGAAATCATCCATATACACTTCCACACAATCATGAATAAGATAAGAGAAAATTCTGAGAACTGCTCTTTAGAATGTTGTTGGAGCATTGCAAAATCCAAAAGGAAGTACTCGATAAGCATAAGTTCTCCATGGATAGGTAAATGTGGCTTTGTCTTGATCTTTAGGTGCTACATGAATTTGATTATACCCACTGAAATAATCCAAAAATAAAAAATACTTTTTTTCCCACTAATGTGTCTAAGACTTGATCTATGAAAGGAAGTGGAAAGTGGTCCTTCAATGTTGCTTTATTTAATTCCCTATAATCGATACATACTCTCCATTTTCCATTTTCTTAGGAACGATTACTAGGGGTGAAACCCATTGACTATCTGATATTGGATAGATAAAATTTACATTCAATAGTTTTTGGAGCTCTTCCTTAACAATTTCTTTCAAGTTTGGGTTCATTCTTCTTTAGGGTTGTCTAACTGGTCTATCATTCTCTTCAATATAGATGTGATGCATACAATTCTTAGGATTAATTCCTTTCATGTATGTATATTACCATGCATAAGCAGAAGTGTGTTTTTGCAAGGTCTCTACCAGTTGATCTTTTTGTAGTTCTTCCATATTTTATTTAATATTCAATGTTTTTCCTGGAAACATTTCTATCGAAGAATTTCCAAATTTTTCCATAGAATGTAAAGACATCTGTTTAGATGATAGATATTCAATATTACATTGTTCTTGAAAATTTTGACTATTTTCATAATATAAGGAGGGTTCATTGTTTTCTGTCGAATTTAAAACTTGGTCCTCCTCATCTGTTTGTATAATAGTAAAGACATGTTGTATAGAATTATCATCATCTATCCATTATTCACTTTCTATGTCTATTGTTGTTTTTGTAGGCGGATACAATGTAAATTTCTTTGTAGAACTACCATCTGAGATAAACATGTCTCATGATCTACAACCGATGAAAGCATCAATTGTAGCTAACCAAGGTCTTCCTAAAATTAATGGATGTCCTCCTAAGTTATTCTTGGGTGTTAAAACCATGAAATCGATAGGATATTCCCAAGAATCTAAGGATAAGAAAATATCTTCTAACACATCATCAGGTTTCATTACAAACATGTCTTCCAATTGTAACAATGTTGTTGTGTATTGAAGATTAGGAAGTTTCAGTTGTTCCATAATTTGTTTACTCATTATGTTTATGGTTGCTCCCAGATCAATCAGTGTGTTTGGTATTTCAATTCCATTGATGTGAATTTTCACAATGGAGCTTCTTGGGTCTAGATATTTCTGAATTGTTGTATTCCCCATCATGATGTCTGCAATTCTCCCAACTAATTGGATTCTTTTTATGTCTTTTATTTTTCTTCCTGATTTTTGAGTACTCAATTCCTTAATTGCTTTTGAAAAAATTGGTATTTATTTTATAGCTTGCAATAAAGGAATTTTTATACTAACATTTTTCAATTCATCCAACATATCATAATCAGGCAATATGATTTCTTTTTCTACTTCTTTGTCAATTTTCAACCTTTCAGGAAAAGGTGATATTGTAATAGATATTGAAGGTTGTTATATGATGGGAGTATCATTAGAAATTATAGGAATACTTTCTGTTTGATTAATCTATTTTTGAGGAAGAGAAATTTCTTCTTCTTCAGATCCATTATTATTTTTTCGAGAATTTTTCTTTGCTTCTTGAATAACAACGTAGGGTTTCTTCTTTTCTAATAATCTACTAGATCCTAATTGAACATTATTTAGATCTAGTGGAGTTATTATATAAGTTTGAAAATTCTTCCCTTCCATGTTGTAAACAAATTTATTATTTGGATTTGGAAGTGGTTCAGGTAATTGATTTTGTTTTTGTGGAAATGGTAAAGAGAGTTGTGGATTTGCATTTTGAACTTGATTTTGAGGTAATTGATTATTTCGGGGAAAGAATTGTGGTGGAAAATTTCGATAGGGTGGTGGATATTGTTGATATTGAGCATACCTTCCATAAGGAATTTTCCACTATTGATTCCAAGATTGTGGTTGGGGTTGAGCCTAAGGCTGCCATGGCATAGGTGGATTCCAATTACTTTGTGAATATTGTGCAAATTGTTGAGGATTAAGATTTTGATTTTTATTTTGAGGATTTTTCCATGGTCTTCTGGCAATAGAGCAAAGAGGGTCTACCTGATTTGGCATTCCTTCTTCACTTTATACAACCCTAAGACCTGAAATAGAGGGTGATTCTTTAGTATCATTATTATCTGCACATATTACATAGGTTTCTGTGGTTTTTAAGTAAAAAGGACATTCTCTTAAAGCATGTTTCTTTCTACACCTAGGACAAAAGATAGATAATGCAACATTTTCAGCTTTTTGCTTACTCTGTATTTTAAGGGTGTCAATTTTCTCACTAAGACTCCCTAAAATATTTGTCTTAAAATTATCAAGCAAATTACCTAATTCTTCCCTACTAACTGTCCCAGCTGCAGATTTATTTATTCTTGAATAGAGAGGATCTCTTGGAATTTTCCCAATTCTTGATTTACCCCTTGAAATATGTACACATAACTCACAAATTTCTGCAAATGGTAACTAAGAAATATCTCCTTTTCTCAGTAGATTGAGGATATCAATCCAATCATATCTAATGGATTTGAGTAGGAGAGCTCTCAAGGTTTCCTCGTCCAAATTATGCATTTTTTCCTTTTTAATAGTATAAACAAATATTTTGACAAAATCTTCAAGATTTTCATCTTCCCTTTGTGCCATTTTAAAAACTTCATCTTTCATGATGTGAGGCATACAATGATCCTTATATTTCTCTAAGAATTATGCTTTCATTTGTGCCCATGTCCCTATAGAATTCGTTCCTAAAATCATAAACCATTTTAATACCAAATCCTTTAAAGTAACAAGGAACAATTTTATTTTTTGAGCATCATGTAGATAATCATATGATCTACATAATACTACAAATTCGAAGAGAAATTTTTATGGATCTTCAGTTCTTATTCCATGAAAATTAGGGAGGATAGAAGGTGAGATATTTTTCATTGTGTATGTTGTATCCTCATCGAGAATAGGGAATCCAAAAGGTTCTGGATCTCCTATGTCTCTACCTCTACCTCCTCCTCTTCCACCTCCTCTATTTCCTCCTTTGCCTCCTCCAATCCTAGGTTTTTCACCATTGACATCGTGTACTTCTCCTTCTCCCTCTTCAACCATGATGGATTCCTCAGAAATAATGTAAGTATCCGGTTCTACAACAAGATTTTCTAATTCTTCTGGTTCCTCTATCAATGGAGAATTTGAATGAGTTTCTTGTTCTTCCTCTTCACTGGGAACTTCTAGTTCTTGTCCTAGAAGTTGTTATCTTGTTGAATATAAGAATATTATCCTGTGGTTGGGGATGTAGGAATTTCTTCTTCAATTATAGCTTTCAGTAGATGAAGTAGTTGAATCTCTGGGTTGGATTTCATATCTTAGGATTTCAGGAAGTCTATGTTGGCCTCCTATGTATGGAATTCAAGTGTGAGTGGGTGGTGTAGAACTTCAAGGTTGGGGTGGAGTGAGTGATGATGTGGGAATTAGACTTATTCCTCGTCCTATAAACCTGCATTTAGAATCTCTCTCCCTATGCATATCATGTTTTTATTTCTAAGACTTCTATTTACACTTCCTTGACAACAACGCCAAATTGTTTAGTCAATTTAATGCTCTTAAATTGCAAGCATAAATTATCGACTGGAGTTAGTAAACTGATGCAGTGAAAGTGCACTATATGTGCTAGAAGTCTTTGTCATTAGGATGATGATTGAATTTTGATGTTTTGTTAATTTTTGAATTTTTGGATTAGTGTTGAATTCCTATGGATCAGTGAGTTTTAAAGTAATGTTACTGTTAGAGAAATTTGTCATTGTAATGTTCCTTTTTCCAAAATATTGCCCAGCTGCTTAATAGGAATGTTGTATAAGGAAAATTATGCAAAGATAATGCAGACCAATGCTTGTTTCCTCTTTTGTATGCTGTGTGGGACTGATATGTAGGATTTCAGCAGATGGGTTTATATGCACTAAACAAATCTCCCACAAACTGGTATCAGTGAGATATTTCCTTTTTAGACATTAACAATCAAAAATCTGATCTAAACCAGAGATTAAATGAAGGAGAATTTACTAGATATGTCACGTCTAAAGAGAGGGTGAAATCCAAATGCTATCTCACCCTTTTTAGACTCTGTCTATAGACTCTTGTCAAGAGGTAATATCCAAAAATGGTTTACTAAGAAAATCATGCTTGGAAAACACATTCTTCAGGTATGATGGCTTTAGATACCATATAATGTGTCTAAGAATGCTTAGAAACCAATAGAAATAACAGAAATACACTTTACTCAGTTTTTAACATCAGAAAGATGGGGAAAAGCAACATTTTATGCACTAAAATAGGTGTATAAGAAAATATGCGTAAAATGAAGGGTCAAGGTTCTAGAATATGTTATCTTAGGTTGAGAGGGACTCACATGAAAAATTTAAGCTTAAAAAAATAATTTTTCTATGTTAAACAGTTCCTCCTTCCCGACTAGTCAAGAAAAACCCTGATTTCCCATGACCTAAATTATGCAGAAAGTTGTTGAAGCATGGATAGCGTCATTTCTAAAGGGATTGGATAATTTTATGCAGAAATTTCAGTATGAAATTTCATAATAATATTCATATGGCTTATGCAAGGAAAAAAAGAGATTTCTATGAAGGAAAACCCCCAAAATGAGTTACTGCAATGCATAGAAAAAGACTGCAGACTATTACAGCATTATTTTTTTGAAGATTCATCTGCTGTAAGTGAAAAATCAGATCTATGAAAGATATATGGCTGAAACATCAGATCCATACCAGATCTAGAAACTACTTAGCCTTCTCCACAATATCCCCTTTGGATTTCATCAAAATAATGCATGAATAAGTGTAGATTTGACTTATAAGCTACAGAATTGTAGAATACTTAGAATTTATGAAGATGAATTTATTATAACATAGATCAGATCTGAAATAGCTTAGAATAGTAGCTACTTTAAAGATTTACAAAGTGAGAGGAAAGCCTCAATCACTAGAGATCTTCTATTGCACATAAATCAAATTTACATTAAACCCCAATGGAGAAAACGCAGTTCATGAGAGGGACTGCACAGTAGCTCTAGAGAAATGAATAAAATGATATAAAATACATATCTGAATACAAAATAAGAGATATATCCTCTTTTGGGTGGTCACAAGACACCCTCCTTGAGAGAGAACTCCTCCAAAACACTAGATCTCTACAGATCTAGGATACCACTTGTTGCAACTCAAGCAGCTGCAAAACCCTCAACAAGATCAGCGCTGCTAATGGAGATGGAGCTTGGTCTTCAACCTGATAGTGGCTTATTTCAGTACAATCTCCTCCAAGAGCTACTCAAGGAAGGAGGGAGGATTCCTAACTAGGAAATCCTCTTCCTGTAGGCTAAACAACCAAGAAAGCTAGAGTTTCTCAAGCAACCTCTATTTCAAAAATCCTTCAACAACCTTTACATAAGCCCTCTCCTCCTTTTTATAACTTGAAGGTGTGCATAAACCCTAAACCACCTCAAATGAATTTCCCCTTTTCACACTGATGTCCTCCTTCTAGAACTGCGAATTTTGTCTAGGAGGTTCAATGAATCTAGACAAAACTGAGATTTGGTCCCGTTGACCCAATCAAATGTCTCAATCCTATTTCACACACAAGTGGATTTTATTACAATGGCCTAGATTTATCCCTTTTCACATTGGGAATGTATTTATTCTTTGATTTAAGGAGTTTTTCATGTCCTCCTTTACATTTTATTCATCAAACAATAAGAAAGAAACAAAATGAAGTATTCCTATTAGCTTGGGCTAAATAGGAATATTACAGTCCCCCCCCTTAAAAATTTTGCTTGTCCTCAAGCAACTACAAGGAAGAACCAGAATTCTCCTTCCCCTTCTGTGGCCTCATTAGTAGATCCCACCATGGCTGAAAATGGTAAGCAATGAATCTGCCCTCCAATGACCTTCTGCAAGTGCAAGATAGCAAGTGTACATCATGAGAAATGGGAGGTACAAGTGGTGATCTTCTTGTTTCTCCATGGCCTCATTAGGTAGAAGTGAGAAGAGCATGGTGAAAACGTTTCCCAATGAGTGTCTTCCACACCCATGCTATCATCCAAATAAAAGGAGCCATTCTTGATAGCTCATAGAAACAGTTATTAATCCCCATGATGTGCATTGAGTAGGGGCTACAAGGCTGGAAATGAGGGATGAATGTACCCAACTCACACTGTCCCTCTTCCCACTGTTGATGGATGTGGAGCTATGGATCTTGGGCTGCAAAAAAGTGGTCACCATGAAGCCAAAAGGAATTTGAAACTTCATGATCTCCTTCATTGATTTTAGTGAGTCTCCTTGCCCACCCTCTTAGGCATATAGTGAACAATTTACCTTCACCACATGTGCTCCAAAATACATGTGGAATAAGTGCCATATGATGTGTTGGATGGTGAAAATAGTCCCTCCCTTGAGACCAACACTGTCCACATCTTGCTACCTCAAGTCATGATACCATAAGTGGCCATCCCACCACTTGCTTGCTGAAATAAGCTTCTTCAAAGCTTGGAAATGATAGAGGAAAATAAGTGTTGGCTGAATGGAGATCAAGAAAAACATGTCTTGCTCTAATTCCTCCCATGTGAGAGGCTCCCCTTCATGATACAAACTCAATACATGACCCTTTGTAGAATTTGATGCAATGTACCATGCAGCAGCCACAAAAAGTTACCTCCTCTTCTTGAAATTCAATTGAATATGGGAGAGTGCATTCCCAATGGATACATTCATCCAATGTATCATTCCTCCTCTCCCACATATGCTCCTCATAAAAATAGAAATATCAGCAACATAGGGAGCAATAATAGAATTCATGTTGGCTGCCATATGCAACAAATGTGAAGGGAAATGATCCCTCATATGCAACCAACACAGTTTAGACCTCAACTACAATAGAGACTGCTAAAAAATGTTGTCTTCCAACCACTTGCATGCTACCGCAATATCTTCATAAGCTTGGAGGGAATAAATGATGGATGAGGAAATGTGAGAATTTCCTCCAAAGAAAAATTCCTCCCCAAGTCCTCCTAGGGAGTGGATATCAGCATTGCTCATGGCCTCAAGTAGACCATGCAGCCTCAAAGTAAGAATGCTCCTCCTTGGAGCAACATCCTGCACATATGTGGTTAAGGGATGCATGTATACATGAGATAAATAAAAATAATCAACACCCTTACCACAATTTTTTCTCATGCAATGGGAGCAGCTCATAGATGAGCCTCCTTCCATTCTCAAAGAGAAGAGAGAAGACTGCAATAACTCTTCCCAAGAGTCATGTGCATGCATAGCTCCCATGCCAAATGTAGATGTGGGAAGGCTGCTATCCTTCCCCTGCCTTTCCTGCCACATCACAGAAACTGAAATGAGAGTGGGTGTGGATGATGTTGAGAGACTGCTTCTCTCCTCCTTAGGCCTACCCAAGACTCTCAGCACTACATCAAGAGCTCCCAATGTCTCCACTTATCTGAATTCAATGGGAAATGCCTCACCATGTGAAGCATTCACCTCTTCTTGCTGATCAAGTGGCCTTCTTGGTGCAATGTCTCCAGGAAATGAGACATCATCTAGTGGTGACTGAATACATGAATGGAGAAAACCCTCCATGCTTCCACTGCATAATCCAATCAACTCTTTATGTGCATCAACCTTTTGTAATAGATAGGAATGAGATTGGCCCTATTCCCCATCTTCTCTCGATATCCTCATGCTTTTGTACCTTCTCCATCTCAAGGGCTTGTGAAATGCAGCCCCTTTGATATCTCCAAGGGAAGATCTTATTTCTCCCTTAATTCTCTTTCACGGCGCAGTGCAACTCTATTGTTCTAGATCAACAGCACATAGAAGCGTAGATCTCTCCATGCAATGGGCTGAAATGAAAACAGATGAATTCTTGACCATACCTTGGTGAAATGTAGAAGCAAGAACTTCTTCTGCAACTGTGTAGTCTTCCTCCTTTGAACATGAAGGCTGCTCCTCCAAGGTTGTGCCAGTGCTGGTACAAGTCTCTACCCCCTCAACCTCCTTGATATTTTCTTGAATATCCTTCAAGGTCTAGAAAAAGAGTGGGGGAATCTCTCTTTCTGTCATTCCTTCTTTTTCTCCTCTTTCTCTCGGCAAGAAAGTGGGGATGTGAAAACATTGTAAATCAGATTGTGTGGCTGAATTCTCACACAGATCATAAGAACTACTAGGTACTCATTCATCTTCCTGAAATTCTCAAGGAATTTCACTATAGCTTCTTCTGCTTTGAAACCCTCTTGGAGTTTCACTGCACTCTTCTTCTTCCATTGGTTGAACCTCCTTGGAGAGGCCCTTTTCTGATCTAAAAATTTATGAAATTAGTCTCATCCTCTCCATCATTGTGCTCTTTCTTTCTTTGGCTTTGAAAGTTGCAAGCTGAGCTAAGAAAGGTGCTCTGATACCACTGTAATGTCCTTTTCCTGGAATGTTGCCCATCTTCTTAATAGGAACATTGTATAAGGGAAAATATGAAAATATAATGTATACCAATGCTTGGTTCTTCTTTTGTATGCTGTGTGGGACTGATATGTTGGATTTCAGTAGAAACAAATTGGTTTAGATGCACTAAACAGATCTCCTACAAACTGGTATCAGTGAGATATTTCTGTTTCAGACATTAACAATAAAAAATATGATCTAAACCAGAGATTGAATGAAGGGTAATTTACTGGATATGCCACCTCTAAAGAGAGGGTGAGATCTAGAGGCTATATGGCCCTTTTCAGACTCTGTCTATAGACTCTTGTCGAGAGGTAATATCCCAAAAGGGTTTACTCAGAAAATCGTCCCTGGAAAATGCATTATTCAGGTATGATGGCTTCATATACCATATAATGTGTCTGAGAACACTCATAAACCAATATAAATTACATCAGCACTCTTTACTCAGCTTTTAACATCAGAAAGATGGGGAAAAGCACCATTTTATTACTAAAATAGGTGTATAAGAAAATCTGCGTAAAATGAAGGGTCAAGGTTCTGGAATATGTTAGATTAGGTTAAAAGGGACTCACATGAAAAATTTCAGCTTAAAAAATTAAGTTTTTCTATGTTAAACAGTTCCTCCTTCCTGACTAGTCAAGAAAAACCTTGATTTCCCATGACCTAAATTATGCAGAAAGTTTCTTAAGCATGGATAGCATAATTTATGAAGGTATTGGCTGATTTTATGTATAAATTTCAATATGCAGTTTCATAATAATATTCATATGGATTATTCAAGGAAAAACATACATTTCTATGAAGGAAAACCCCCAAAATGAGTTACTGCAATGCATAGAAAAAGACTGCAAACTATTACAGCATTATTTTTCTGAAGATTCATCTGCCGTAAGTGAAAAATCATATCTATGACAGATCTATGGCTGAAACATCATATCCATACCATATCTGGAAACTACTCAGCCTTCTCCACAAGATCCCCTTGGGATTTCATCAAAATAATGCATGAATAAGTGTAGATCTGACTTATAAGCTATAGAACTGCAAAATACTTAGAATTTATGAAGATGAATTTATTATAATAGAGATTAGATCTGCAATAGCTTAGAACAGTAGCTACTTTAAATATTTACAAAGTGAGAGGCAAGCCTCAATCACTGGAGATCTTCTATTGCACAGAAATCAAATTTACATGAAACCCCAATGCAGAAAACACAGTTCATGAGAGGGAATGCGCAGTAGCTCTAGAGAAATGAAGCAAATGCTATAAAATAAATATCTGAATACAAAATAAGATAGATATCTTCTTTTGGGTGGTCACAAGACACCCTCCTTGAGAGAGAACTCCTCCAAAACACTAGATCTTTGCAGATCTAGGATACCATTTGCTGCAACTCAAGTAGCTGCAAAACCCTCAATAGGATCAGTGCTGCTAATGGAGATGGAGCTTGGTCTTCAACCTGATAGTGGATCATTTCAATACAATCTCCTCCAAGAGCTACACAAGGAAGGAGGGAGGATTCCTAAATAGGAAATCCTCTTCCCTTAGGCTAAACGACCAAGAGAGCTAGAGTTGCTCAAGCAACCTCTATTTTGAAAATCCTTCAAGAACCTTTACATGAGCCCTCTCCTCCTTTTTATAACTTGAAGGTGTGCACAAACACTGAACCACCTCAAATTAATTGCCCCTTTTCACATTGATGTTCTCCTTTTATAACTATGCAGTTTATCTAGGAGGTTCAATGAATCTAGACAGAACTGAGATTTGGTCCTGTTGACCCAATAAAATTTCTCAATCATGTTTCACACACAAGTGGATTTTATTACAAAGGGACAGATTTATCACTTTTCACATTGGTCATGTATTTATTCTTTGATTTAAGGAGTTTTTCATGTCCTCCTTTACATTTTATTCATCAAACAATAAGAAAGAAACAAAATGAAGTATTCCTATTAGCTTGGGCTAAATAGGAATATTACAATCATCTATATTAAATCATAACTAGATTCTAACTATGAAATGGAAATGCGATAAAAATGAATTCTAAAAATTGAAATTAAATGACCTGATCTACATGCATGGGATCTCTGCAATGGAGAAGATTTCTTTAAAATAAAAGTGCATCAATGCACGAAAAGGAGCTTTGAATTAAGAGAAAAGTCTAAATAAAATACTCGGAAAAATATAAAGATGGTGTGCCCTAAATACACAGAGCTTCCATAGTTTTATATAGGGCATTTAAATAGTACGCGGACTCTATGCCTACAGTTCTATTTTAGAATCCTTATTCAAATTGAAAGCTAAACAACTATTGTTATCTTGTCGATTTTCTATTAGGAAAGAAAATCGACAAATCATGACATTCTCGGACTATGTTTCTAAGCGCTACTACGTGTTGACTGCCACCATTGACCCCGTTACTGTGTGATCTCTTTGATGAATCGGTTTGGATAACTAGGAGGAGATCCATGAGGGAATCATCCTCTAACTACCCATATAACCCTTTGCTAAGATGGCACACTGGAACCCTATTATCAATGGGGGCAGCTGCAGATCTGTGAAATAGCTGTAGAATTATGTTAATTAGGTAGCTGAATGTAATATTTAATGAAACAATAGGTCATATAAGAAAATATGAAAAATTGGACACATAAGTGTTTTACCTTGACAAAGTCATATGATTACTGACTTTATTAGGTTGATAGTGATGAGAAAAGAAGGAAAATATTATTGCGAAAGGGTGTCAAAACAAAACAATTCTGGGACTCTACACGCCTCATGTTGATGGCATCGTTCAGACAGTGGCCCATACTAATAATGTACACTGAAGGCTATTTGAAGTCCAATTTTACTCCTGCCACTGCTTCCTATGCTCCTTTAAACAATTCGAAGAATCCTGGTAAAACCTCTGAGGTTAATGTTGTTCAATCTATCGCAGCAAAAAACTCCTCAAAAGGTAAAAAAAAAGAGGAAAGGCAAGCCCAAATATGACACTCCCAAACAAGATTCCGCTAAGTCATCTACCGACGATGATTCCAAGCATAAGCCTAAGTATCCTTGCTTGATATGTGATGATGATCATTACACCAAGGATTTTTCTGGGAGTGCTAAAGTTCCTTGTCTTCTAAAGGGCACACCTAGGACCCCGACTGTCTTGAAAGAATCATTTCCTTCTCAGCAAATGAAAATGATAAATAAACCCCAGTCTTCTGCATCTAGAAGCTCCCAAGTCTTTATGGCTGGTAAAAAACCCATTTATGTTTCCTCCTGATCAAATAATACCTGAATAACTAAAAATATCCTATGGAAAAAGGATGCTTCACGCATTCCTTCCTCTTCCACTCCTCCTAGTTCTAGTCATATCCATATTTAGAGACATAATAGTGATTCCATTGTCCAACCACCTCCTAAGGATGTTCTTCAGATATCATCCTATAATCCGAATGCACAAGCTGCCCAACACTATAATATCATAGAGGATTTAACTCAATTGCCTTCAGCGATGTTGGCCTCGGAAGTCCTTCAGTCATGCCCATCACAACAGAAGGCACTATTATCTTCTATCAAAGGGGTTGATCCATCAGATTCAAATATTATTAATTTTGACTTCAAGAATCATGTTCTTCGACTCTCTTCACAAGTGGATTTCCTTATTCAAGTAATTTTTATGGGTTAAACCATTCATCAGAATTTTTTTATGAAGGTGCTTCCACTTGCATCATGTATGTTGCATGCTGGAAAGCCATCGACTCTCCTCCATTAATTCAGTGCCCTAACACCTTGAAATAATTCGATGAGAGAGTCTCTCATTCGTATGGTATTCTCAAATCCTTTCCAAATCAGTTGGAGGCTAAAACAATGAATCTGGAAGTAGAGGTGGTAGATTCCAACCTCATTTACAGCCTTCTACTTATTTCGACTCATGCCATGATTTTCATGGTCTCTACCCTTTTCCACATTTTATGCTTTCCTTTTCAGGGGAATATTGTCACTGTTGATCAACTTTCTTTCTTTTCCCCAGATTCTTCAACTGGAAATGTCATGTACGTTGGGAATACCTCTACTCCTTATGAGAGCGTTGGGCTAGGTATTTTTAAGCACTCATCCCTAATGGGAGTGTTTCCACCCTTGACTCCTAATTTCGCCTCTATTAACGTGATATCCTCTAGTCATGATCCATAGATTATTCCAGTCTCGACCAACTTGAAAGTTTTGGTGATGTTATGCCCCTTAGCCTTGCAGAAAAAATGTATCAAAAAATTCTTCTAGATTCTAGGGCTGCTTCCGAATCCAATGATAACTTGGTTTCATATTTTGACACGTATTCCCAGTATCCCTGGTTTGGTTCTTGGGATTCAACTAATCCCTTGAATGAGATATTTCAAACTGACGAGAGTATCGTGGAGGTTATCTCTATCGAAGAAACCCCTTCGGATGATGGTTATCATTGTTCCTCATTTCTCCCAAGCCTAGGTGAAATATCTACTTTTCTGGAAATCTGTGTTTCATCTAAATTGACTGGCCCACCTCTGCATCCTATTATGGTTCATGAAGTGTTGTCCGAAGGAAACCTGGGTAACATTTCTGCCACCATTCCGATCGACATCTCTATCAAAAAAGGGATCGTCGCACATATACATTTTGGGGCTTCTTGTTCTCTTGATGAGATTTGTATTTACACTATTTTTTTCAGAAAGTGTTCCCTCCCACTGCCTTCGACCCCTTTCTTATCGTTTGGTAATTTTCCCATAGGGGAATTATTTCCAAGCTTCGTAACCCTCACTCGGATAGGGGGCATGGGCACTCCATTGGTGCTGTGAAATATATTACAAAATTGGTCAAGGTGATTCCAATGTGCAATATCAAGGGTAAAACTATGGGTTTATTTTTTTAATCATGACGTAAATCAATCATTTGAGTCCCATAGTGGACTCCATCTAAGAGGTATTATGTTGTTCATGTTTTTTAGGTTGATGAATGCTCCCTCAACCTTCATGAGGTTGATGGAAGACATCTTGTGACCATTCACTAACTCATTCATGGTGGTGTATTTGTATGGCATCCAGATCTTCAGCCATAGTAGGGAAGAGAACCTCAACCACATTCGACTGGTCCTCCAAACACTGCGGCAACACAATTTGTGTGTTAATTTGTAGAAATTCACTTTTGTCATGACCCAGGTTGAATATATGGGGTACATTATTGATGAACGAGGGTGCATGTGGACCCAGCCAAGATCTAGGTCATTCGAGATTAGCCAGCCCCAACCACCTTAATAGAGCTCCGCAACTTTCTCGGTCTGGCCAATTTCTACCATAGGTTCATGTTGGGGTTCTCTCATATCACTTGCCCTTTGAGTCAAGTCACCAAGGGAGGAGTGAAAGAAAAATTATTTTAGACTGAATATCAACAGAAGGCATACGCAGAGTTGAATCATCGCCTCTTCTTTTCACCAATGATCACCTTACTAGACTTCCAACAACCATTTGAGATCAAGTGAAATGCCTTTGACTATGTTATTGCAGCATTACTTACTCAGTAGGGGCATCCAATGGCATATCATAGTGAGACACTTTCAAACAGTCTGAAAGTATCCGACCTATGACAAAGAGATGTATTCCATTGTCCATGCATGATGAAAATAGAAGCATTACATTTTGGGGAAGGAAATGGTCATCCACATAGATCACTGACCCCTGCAGTTCATACAAACAAAATTTAATTTGCAAAATGATCGCCATCATAAATGGGCCACATAGCTACAATATTCCAATTGTACATCAAGTGCAAGAAGGGCAGCACCAATAATTTTGCAGACTGCCTCAGCTGACCGCCGATCGTGGCGTTAACCACTATGCTCGAATCTTGTGGGAACGAGACTTTAGGCTGGCCGCTTCTCTACAAAAGTGATCCAGAATTTGGAAACACATACTTGACACTCCTAGAGGGTAAGAAAGTTCCAAATTTTCACCTCCATGTTGCACTTTTATGCCACCTGGGACACCTCTGTATTCCTTCAAGTGAGCATGCCAAGATTATTTGGGAAGCACACTACATTCAGATTGCTTGACATTTTGAGGTCGAGAAAATAGTTTCAGTACTGCAGAAGTATTTCTATTGGCCGAACCTTCTACATGATGTCGAGAAGTACATCATATCCTGCACTTCCTGCACCATTTCCAAACTGACTATCAAGAAGCAAGGCCTACACACTCCACTACCTACCCCTAGTCAGCTATGGGAATCCATCTCCATGGATTACATGTCTGGAATTCCTTCTAGCAAGCATGGAAACTATTGTGTTTTTGTGATTATCGACATATTCTCTAAGATGGCCATTATGGTGGCTTGTAAGAAGAATATTACAACAAAAGCCACTACTAAAATCTTCTCTGAGTGAGTGTGGGTACACTTTGGTATCCCACAGTACATTATCTCATATCGGGACAACATGCTCCTCAGTACAGTTTAGTCAAGTCTTTGGTCGATGTTGGACACCAAGCTCACTAAGTCCACAACTTTCCACCCCCAAACTAATGGCCAAAGAGAGATCATCAACAACATTATCGTACACATTATGCACATGTACAACTCAATGCATCCACACACAATGGATGAAAGCCTCCCTTATATCCAACACAACTATAAATAGCCTCTCCACAACTCAAATAGCATATCCCCTTTCAAGTAGGCTTGGGATTCTAGCCAGTATGTCCCATTGAGGTTGTCATACCATTTGTATCTACTCAGGCAGATTCAACTCATGTCCAATCCAAAGTCGAAAAGGAAAACAACTTCATTGAGCACGTTCAACACATTCACCAATAGTTCCATGATAAATTGGATAGATCCAATGCTAAGTACAAGCAGTGACATGATCAACATCGAGGGCCAAACAAGTTCCAGTTGGGCAACAAAGTTTGGCTACATTTGTAGAAGGAGCGCCTCACTGGACCCCACCACAAGCTTCAACCACTCTAATATGTGTCGTAAACTATGATTAAGGCCAATGGGGACAATTCCTTCGAGCTTAGTATTCTACCATTCCTTGGTCTACACCCAATGTTCAATGTGGACCACCTTCGGACCTGCTTTCCACCATTACTAGACACATTAGACATGGCAGAACAACTCACACCAATGGAGTTAAACCTCAACTACATGGAACATGCCACAAATGATTGTATCTTGGACAAGAATATAAAGAAAACTTGCATGTAGAAGATCCATTTATATCGAGCTTTCAAAGTTTCCCAACTCCTGCACCAAGGAAAATGGCCACGAGGAACCAAGTTTAGCAAAATTTTCCTCGTCTCATGGAGGAACTCAACGCAATGGGGACCATTTCTTCCCAATGGGGGATGACTGATCCAAGTGGATATTGGTAGCCACTAGAATATTCCACTTGGGTCCCCACCAGATTTTCAGTTTCCTTAATTGTAGCACAATTTACTATTTTTGGCAGTTTTTCAGGTCTTGAACTTCCAGAGCCTTTTGAGGACCTAAACGACATTTTTTTGGAAAAATGTGACCAACATGGGTCTTTGACCAATCTTGGACACTTGAAAGTTGTATTCCTTGGATATATCTTTCTAACGAGATATTTTTTTGCGTCAAACAAAGATCACATTCCAAAGTTACAACCTCAGGAAGTAGATGTACCAATTTACCCAAACGAGGCCCATAGTTTTGGCCCTTCATCTCCTAGGGTTAGGTTTCTAGATTTTTAGGGTTTTCCATTGTTTCCCAACAATAATTATTCCTTTGAGCCTCATTTTAACACATTTCAGAGGCATGTAGCCCCCAAATCTCTTCTCAGAGTTAAGCTACCATCACTTGAGCTAGTTTATTTCCATTCTTTCTATAAGCTTATTTCAATTATTTGATATTAATGAAATGAAGTATATTTTCTGTTGCATCTCTGTGTTTATTTTTATTTATTTATTTTATTACATTCCTGCATAAATCCAAATAATTATTCATGTATAGTTTGATGATGTTGAAGTTGGTATGTTGATTTCATTATGTGTGTGTGTGCTATGCTAATATGGATTGAATCATGCAGATGAGATAGACTCCTCTGAACTTCACTGGTGTGATTTTGTTTATATTTAGTGATCTGACATGGTATGTTTGTAGGAATTAGAGGATCAAAGATGAAAATCAAGATGGTATAATAAATTTCACATGATTCTCCCTACAGATGAGATAATAAACATGGTGATGAGTTGTTTAGTCAATTTAATGTCTTAAATTTCTTGCATATATTATCAACCGAAGTTTGTAAACTAATTAAGTGTGATGCAATATATGTGCTTAGTTAACCGTATTCTTACTTCATTGTTTGTATTTTATGTTTTTTTTGGGAGGTTTATGTTCTTTTATGTTTAAGAATGTTCAATCTAAAATATGAAAATATTTAAATGAATCTAATGAATTTTAAGAAGGAAGAAAAGGAATTGTTCCTAATTTAATCTAACTTTCATAAAAATAAACCAAAAAATGTTGGCTATTTAGAATCTAATTTGGAAAACGAGCATCTATATTATCTTATCATTAGTCCTATTCCATGGATCTAATTCTTGAAGCTAATATTAAAATTGTAGTCGTTATTTTAAGTAAAAGCAGAAAATGAAAACAACTAAAGTACTCCTGGTCACTCCATCATTCAATTATGAAATATGATCTTCATGAGATGATGTGTAAGCAGCTATCTACACTTTAACTTCTAATTTCCTATAGAAGTAAGAAAAGTGTGCAAAGTAAAACATCTAATGTATATTTAGCTACTCAAACATTCAATTATGAAGTGTGATATTCTTGAGATGGTGTTAAGTAACCAATTATAGCTAATGATCTAGAAAACCAAGTAAAGTATGCACAAGGTAACTCAGTAATTGCATTCATTAAACATTCAATCATTCAGTCTTGAAATAAGATTAAATCAATCTCCTTGGAATGACCTTTAGGAATATTAGTGATTCAACTAAGTGAGGATTTGAAAGAAAAATGTGAAAGCATGTAAAACTGACTATAAACAACTAATATATATTTGAGTTTCTCCAACATTCAATGTGAAGTATTACCTTCTTGAGATGCTGTGTAAGAAGTCAATTATGCCTTAGTTTCTAAGTTCCTAGAAAGCAAGTAAAAATGTGCAAAGTAAATTAAATAACTGTATGAATAACACATTCAATCATTTAGTTCAGGATCATCATCTCGAAATGGTTTTTGAGAACATCCATTGACATAGTGAATTGATAATTCTATTCTAATAAAATGACTGACAAAACAATAAGAAAACTAGGCAACTGTGTGTCTTTATTGCTTCAATCTTAATTCGATTTGAAAACAGAGTTATCTATCTTCACGAAATATTTTAGAAGAACAAGGCTGCACAGTTATGTTCTATCGTTATTCTATTGATCAAAAACTGGAATGAAAAATTAACCCAATTAGAAAACAGATTTGCTAAAAACAGAGTAATGGAAATTGAACTAAAAACAAAAAATGACAAACCTCCTCCAGTGTAGGGCCCTCTGCAACTGATTTCGCTGAAATGATAGTTAGTTAAGGATGCACTTAAGCAATCATTGGCAACACAAACTTTGTATTATGATAGAACGAATTCATAACACAAAGTATCAGCAAAAGCTTAAACTTAACACTTAATTTCCTAACTGTCCTCTCGGTTCTGTACAAGAAGTATTTAAAGGAAAATAAACATAAATATCTATGAGATAATCTTGCTACAGGTGGCTAATTCGAATTAGAATTTCAATAGGACTATTTGAATCTTGATTTGCTACGATAGAGAAAATCAAGAGTCCTGCTGCTTTCGGATAACGTACTTTAGCCACACCTTTGACCATGGTCTTAGGCCTGCTTTTCTGTCAATATTGTCCAAGTGAATAAGACAAAATCCATGTGGAGATAATTCTAGAAATGCCCATGTGGCTCAATTCTCCATTTGACACCTAGAACCTACTAGACCATAAGAGTAGCTACGGAATCCATGGTTAGTTGCAGAATAGGCTGTGTTTTGTAGCTAAATTGTAAAAATCTATTCAAATAGCAAGAACATGAAAATATAATACGACAATCACTTTAATGCATTCCTTAAGACAAAACCTAGCATTTATCATTGATTGGGGTATATGATCTTATGATAAATTGAGGGAAAAAGGTGAGAAAAGATGTCAAAGAGAGGGTAGTTCTGAGGTTAAACATACTCGCACTGAAAAATCATTGCATTTCCTCATCCAATTTGCCAAAAATGTGAGTTCTCCTTTCTTACTACATTTGTTGAGTCACTTTTTCTAGCACATCCAATTTCATTCTTTTATTTTTCTTTTAAGTGACTGTCATCCTGGGCCTTCTCATAAGAAGCTTCTACTTAAGGTTAATGACTACTCTATTTAGTTACTTATTCTTTCTTTTCAATTTTCTGTTTTTCTTATACCATAGTCCTATATGCATAATAGTATTGTCAAGAATCACCTTTTCCAACTTGTTCTACAGCTTCAAGGTCTCATTCTCCTGTTTGATATGTTTGTTCAATATCTCTAGTTCATAAATATCCTATTTGAGAGCATCAAATAAAGGTTCTTGTGGATTGACAGAAGGTTCTGGGTTCATTGATGCACTTATCTTCTCTAGCGATTCTACATAATCATATATTTCTTGTTGTACTAGGTTTATGCCTCGATATCTTCTACTGGGGATACCTTCAAAATTATGAATAGGAGAATTTTGAGAATTGTGTGCAGGATAAATGTTAACAGGAGATGGTATTGGGGTTTCTTCATCTAAATTTATAAACTTTGCCTCTTTTGATGATATTTTATTCATAGAACCTCGGAGTCTAGAGCTCCTTCTTGGCTGTGGAGGACTTACATTTTCCTTTGTAAACTTACTCTTATTTCTTATCTTACCTCTTATTCTAATTTTCTTTCTGATCTGTGTTAGTTCTTCAGAGATTAGCTTTTCATCATTCTTCTGCAATGAATATTCAGGGTTTCTTTCAATATTTATATCAGTCTTATTTCTCCTTCTTCTTTTGACATTATCTTCTTTAGGTGATTCTGGTGCTTCATGAAAATGGTTTCTAATAAGGAAATCCTCCCAGGTATCTCCTATGTTTTTTAAATGAAACTCAATCAGTATCTTTACCAACCCATGATGATGCATGGCGGTATATATGAATTGTATTATCTTTTGTGCATCCTTTTTAAACTATTTAGCATAAAGAAAGGAAGATTGATTTCACCATTTTCTAGGAAATTAATCAGTAAATGGATATGGTAGACATACATGCAACCAAACCTTCCTTCACAATTGATAAATTTCTGTAAAACCAAGAGCATGTTCCTCCATTTACTTTTAAGAGCTGAATTTGGGATACCTTTTCTAAAAACAGAGACATACATACCTAGGTTTTTGAGTATTACTTTCCATGATTCACTGTGGAAATCCTTTTTTTTTAACCATCTTTCACCATGCCTTGGAAGTTCTATAGCTTCGGCCATGAATGACTCAGTCACTGAAAACTTGATATCTCCAATTTATACTTATGTGCCATCAAAATACCGAGAAAAGGATTTTGTAATCTCCTTGTGAAAACCATCAAATTTATCTATAAATTTGAGCCATCCATCTTTTTGCAACATTTCCTTGATCTGTGGGTATCCTTCCATGTAATTTTCTCCTACCGATTCTAATCTGATAATTAGCCTATGTCTTCTACTATGTAGAGTTCTCAACCTTCAGAATTACCCTTCTCTGTTTTATGAAACGAATTGGCTACAGATTTGATGAAAGGTATCGAGGGTTTCTAGGAATAAATATATGGTAGAGGTTTTGAAGAAACGTATACAAGTATGTAACATCATAGGTCATGACCATTAATCATCAATGAGGGAGTCAAAAATGGACTGTTATGCAACATAATATAGAGGATGCGGTTGATATGTAGTATGATGGAAATTGCAATCAAATCAATTGATCATTTGTCAAGGAAGCATATGACTATCCATATTATACATGCTTAATGTTTAACCTTGCTATTAAAATAAATTTTTGCACTTTACCTTTTAGAAATTAACCTTTTCGTTTATTGTTTCGTTGGTGTTGATCCTTAGGTACCCTTTTAGCATGTCGGTATTCAAAACATAATTCTTCAAATTCCTGTAATCATAATTTGTTTGTAGGTTGTACAATTGTGTCAAAACTGATGATTGATATTTGGCTGCAGAATATAATTAGCTGCAGAATGGAATTAGCTACAGAACATGATCAGCTACAGAATGCAATCAGCTGAGGAATGTTCTCAGTTGCAGAATGCAGTTAGCTGAGGAATGTTCTCGGTGGCATAATTTGATCATATGCAAAATGCAATCTATAAAAAGAAATGAATTATGGATATGGAACATGAATGTGAAATTAAATGGAAATGGAATATGACTATGAAATGTAATGAGTGTAAAAATAGAATTAAAGTGGAATATGATTTTGTGAAATGGAATGAAAGTGGAGTGATATGAAATGAAACTGTAAAATGAAATGAAAGTGCAGTGAGATGGAATGAAACTATAAAATGAAATGTATTTGAGATTATGAACTGCAAATATGGAATATGAATGTATTTTTTTGTCACTACTTATTACAGAAAAGAAATGGAAAATATAGGATGTCAAAAATCTCTGATTTTCACCTTGTATTTTCTATATAAGTATGCCAATAATTGATTGGTTTTCATACTTATACACTTTATTTTTATTATATATTTTTTTGTTTTCTTTTTTTTTATAGGAAAAATAAAAGCCAAGTTAGTGAAGAAGAATAATTCTTCTTCGCCAACTTCATATCAGTATTATCTTGGAAAATCTCGATAAAACCCTCTCTTGAAATTGGCTTATGTTATATTTTCAACCGATGACCATTCACAAGAAGAGGTACCTTTTCTTCATATATTGTCCTTATCTTCACTGCTCCATTATCAAAGAATTTTTCAATCTCATATGGCCCAAGCCAATGAGTCTGAAACTTTCCCTGAAAATCTTTTAATTTTGAATCGAACAAAAGTGCCCAATCCCCTGCTTGAAACTTCTTCTCCTTAATATGCTTATCATGGCATTTAGCCCTTTTTTTCTGGACTATACTAGTTCTTTGAACTGCATCTTGCCTGATTTCATCTAGCTCATTGAGTTTCTCCAATCCATGTTTCTGTGCTTCTGATAAATCAAGTCGCAATTGGACTGCCATATTGAAGGTTTGGATCTGAAACTCTATAGGGAACGTTACTTACTTCCCATAAACAAGTTCATAGTTAGTATGTCCTATTGTGTTCCTCCATGTAGTTATGTAGGCCCATAAGGCTTCAGGAAGCCTTTCTGCCCAATCTCTTCTATGTAGATGCACAGTATTAGTGAGAATTCCTTCGATCACCTTATTGGTAGATTATACTTGACCATTTTCTTGTGGATGATAAGGAGTATACTTTTTGTGCTTGATCTTGTAATCTTCCACAAGCCTTTTCACCACCTTAGATGTAAAATGAGAGCCCTGATCTGTCATAGTTTCTCTTGGAACACCAAAACGAGTGAAGATATTCTCAAAAAGAAAATTAACTACAAATATTTCATTAGCAAAAGGTAATTCTTTAGCCTCTATCCATTTAGTGACATAATCAGTAAATACCAAAATATACTTCTTTTTTTTAGATGGAGGATTAATTGGTCCAACAAAATCAGAGGCCCATTTTTCAAAAATTTCAATAAGTACCTGAGTTTGTAATGGAATTTCATCTGAAGGAGCAGATTTCCCTACCCTTTGGTAGTTGTCACACCTTTTGACATATTCTTTGGCATCTCTCAAGATGGATGGACAACAATATCCTAAATGAAGGATTTTATAGGATCTCCTCTTGTGAGAAAAGTGTTCACCACAAGGTTCATCATGACATGCCTTAAGAATTTCAGGCATTTCATCTTCTCGAACACATATTCCGATAATGAGATATGGACCTGTTTTATACAATTCATTAGTAATCCATGAATATCTTGCACTTATTTGAATGATTTTTCTTTTCTCCATAGGAAACAAATGTGAAGGTAATTTTCCTATGACTAATTAACTGGAAATATCTGCAAACCAAGGGGTCTGAGTAGTTATTGCAAAAACATATTCATCAGGAAATTTATCTTCCACTAGAGTGTCATCTTTGATATTTTGAATTCTAGACAAGAAATCAGCAACTGTGTTTTGTTTTCTAGGTCAGTCTAGAATGGTGATGTTGAATTCTTGTAGAGTTAATAACCATATTGTAACTTTGCCATTAGTAATAGATTTATTCATTAAGTATCTAATTGCAAAGTGATCTGTATGGAAAAAGGTTTCATAGCCTATTATATAATGTCTGAATTTGTTGATAGCATGAACAACAACTAAGAATTCATTTTCAGTTACAGTGTAATTTAACTCTGCAGGAGTCAATTCTTGCTTCTGTAATAGATGGCATAGGGAATCAATTTTTTTTTCCTAATACAGCTCCCAGAGCTATATCTAAAGCATCTGTTGAAATGTGAAAATATAGTTTCCAATTTGGACATTTTAAGATGGGTGCTTCAAAAAAAAAAATCTTTTAAAAGCTCAAATGCTAACTGACAATCAGGATTCCAACTGAATTCACAATCTTTCTTGAGTAATTTGAAGAGTGGGGATGCTATTTTAGTGAAATTTTCTATAAAAATTCTATACTATCTTGTGAATCCTAGAAAACTTCTAACATATTTTTGACAACTTAGAATTGATAGTTTGGAGATGACTTCAACTTTATATTTATCAACTTTAATTCCATCTCCTGAAATGTGATGTCCTAAAACAATCCCTTATGTAAACATCATAAAACATTTTTCATGGCTTAGTGAAAGGTTTGCTTCCTTAAATCTCTTAAGAACCTTTTCCAAATTTTCTAAAGCTTCTTCAAATGTATTCCCATAAACTGTAAAGTCATCCATATACACCTCTACACAATCATGTATTAGATCAGAATAAATTCCTAGTACTACCCTTTGGAATGTTGAAAGTGCATTTCACAATCCAAAAGGAAGTACTCGGTGGGCATAAGTCCCCCATGGATAGGTGAATGTTGTTTTATCTTGATCTTTAGGTGATACATGAATTTGATTGTAACAAATGAAACTATCCAGGAATGAGAAATACTTCTTACCTTCTAATGTATCCAACACCTGATCTATAAAGGGTAAAGTAAAATGATATTTTAGGGTAGCTTTATTCAATTCTAGATAATCAATGCATACACTCCATTTACCATTATTTTTGGGTACAATCACTAAAGGGGAAACCCACTGGTTGTCTGAAATTGGGTAAATGAATTTCACATTCAACAATTTTTACAACTCCTCTGTCACAATTTCCCTAAGATTTAGATTCATCCTTCTTTGAGGTTGTCTGATAGGTTTACAATTTTTCTCAATGTAGATGTGATGTATACAAGTCTTAGGAATAATTCATTTCATGTCATTGTATTCGCATGCATATGAAGAAGAATGTTGTTGTAATGTTTTGATTAGCTTTCCCTGTTGTAATTTCTCCAAGTTATTGTTTATGTTCAAAGTTTTTCCTGGAAATATTTCAACTGTAGAGCTACCAAACTCTTCCATAGAATAAAGAGACATCTTCCTAGATGACAAATATTCAATATTGGATTTTTCTTTAAATGGATCATGTTCATATTCTAGGGATGATTCAAAATTTTCCATTGAATTTAAGATTTGACTATCTTCACTAATGGTTGAAATAGTAAAGAGATGTTTTATATAATTTTCATCATCAATCCATTCTTTGTAATCTAACTCTGAGATTGTTCTTTCTGGAGGATATAGAGTGAATTTCTTAGTTGATTTACCAACAGAGATGTACATATCACCAGATATACAGCTAATGAAAGCATTAGCTGCAACCAACCAAGGTCTTCCTGATATAAGTGGATGTCCTCCTAGATTGTTCTTAGCGGTTAAGATCATAAAATCAACAGGGTACTCCCAAGAGTCTAAGGACACTGAAATATCTCCTAACACACTATCTGGCTTGATTATAGATCTATCTTCTAATTTCAGTAATGTAGGTGTATAAATAATATTAGGAAGCTTGAGTTGTTCCATGGTTTGTTTTCTCATGATGTTTATTATTGCTCCTAAATCAATCAATGTATTTGGAATTTCAACTCCGTTAATATGTGTTTTTATAATTGGACTTCCTGGATCTAAATATTTTTGTATGGAAATTTTTCCCATCATTATGTCTTTTATTTTTCCTACGAGCTAAATTCTTTTTATTTCTTTTTCTTTTCATTCCCAGTTTATTCATGCTCAACACGTTTATTGTTTTAGCTAGAATTGGAATTTCCATAATGGCTTGTAACAAAGGAATTTTTATATAGACATTTTTCAATTCATCTATAAAATCATAATTGGGAAAATATATTATTATTTTCTACCCCACTATCAACTTGTAATCTTTCAGGAAAAGGAGGTGTAGAAGTAAGTACTGATGGTTTCTCTATGATAGGAGTTGAGTTTATTGGTTCTTTTTGTTTTTCATTTTCAGAATTCTGGTTTTGAAGAGATGTTCCTTCTTCAAAACTTTTATTTGGCTGTAGAGAATCTTCCTCAGAATTGTCTTGTTCTTGAATAACTACAGCAAGATTTTTCTTTTCTAATATCCTACCAGATCTAAGTTGAATATCTTTGTAATATCCCAAAAGGGAGAATACAGTAATATTGAAACACAATATAAGAAATGCAACTAAGTAAACAATAAACCTAAAGACAACATCAGAATATACAAAGAATATGAGATGTTTTATTATATGGAGGTGATTCAACTACACAATTGACAAAATATGAGGGGATCTAGCCAAAGAAGTGGTCTAGAATGACCCTACAAACATGCCAAAGAAGGTACAACGTAACTGGTGAGCTACAGGAAACAATACTGCATTGTCCCTCTTACTGCTGATATACATGAAACTGCTGCAAAAGGAAATGCATATCTATGGAGCTCAAGAGCTCTGATAATTCCAAGATTCAAGATCTGACCAATGTAATGGGAACCCAAGATAACCCAGAAAGGATTTTCTAGATTTACAACTTTGGAAAATCACCCTCCTAGGGTTTGATCCTTGTCTGCTGGGTTATATAGATCTGAAGCTAGATTTCATCTAAATATGGCTGCAATATGATGTATAAATAGATCTGAGCTTTGAGGGTTGATCCCTCCTTCAGATCTACAAGCTAGGAGCTTGAGATCTTTCCTTTTGTTCCTCCTCCTTCAAGTTACAGCAACTGAATATATAGCTACTACAGAAACTGCACTGTACAGGAGAGAGAGGCTCTATGCATCCTAAAATATGTTTCAATAGGCTCCAGGCTTATGGAAATGTTGATGGAAAGGTGAGGGGATGATCCCTCACATGATTACTAGCTGAAATGCTAACAACTTCCTTCCTCCTTTGGATATGCAATGATGGACTGCGCAATCCTTAATGGGACTAATACTGCTAGGAGGTCAATAACTCTTGGCCTAATGCCAGATCTGAAATGAATCCCTGGGAATGTTGATATTCAAGCCCAAGGTGATAGGAATAATCCTACACTGGTTCTCCAGCTGAAATATTGAAGACAACCTCCACCTCCCAAAATAATCTTTAGAAATTGCGTAATTCCTGAAGGTAGGTGTTATGCAGAGAATGCCAATATTTATGGCACCAATGCCAGATGAAGAATGAAGTAAAATCATCTCTGAAGAGATCAATCAAGGAGAGAGGTGGGATTCCCGACCAAGAACACCCAATGCTAAACAACACTTTCAATCTTAGCTAAAGAGCCAAAGAAAGCATGGAATGTCACATGAAAATTCTATATCTAAAGAGACCTTTACATAAATAAACCCAAGAATGCATCCATTCTTGCCTTTATCTTATTTATATTATTTTTGAGCCTTCCCATTCCTTGGCCCTCATCTAAACTGCGTTGTGCATGTGGACATGATCCTCCATGTTTGACTGTGTTCTCTTTCCAAGTCATTCATCATGTCTAGGAGTAATGTACACCCTATCCATCATGTGTGCATTAATTGCACTGCTTCCTTCATCACTTCATCATGAATTCTCTATGATCTTTCATTAGATGCCTTCCATGATATTAGTTGACTGCTTCAACCTTCATGATCTATCTCATTAACGAGACATGATCTCCAATCCATTCACATTAGTAGTTTATCTACTACCCCATTATGTAGATATAGGCTTAATTAATCCACATTGACACATAAAAAGTGGATATTTATTAATATTGAGGATTATTGGTCCCTCCATCCTTTTATTTACTCAATTCATTAAGAAAACTAAGAACTCTAATATTCCAAATATCATGTGAAAATTTGGGAAAATTACAGTCCTCCCCGAAAAAATGTTGCTTGTCCTCAAGAAACTACAAAATTAGATGCAAAGCCATATATTCCCCTCAAAATGGCATCCACATAAGGAAGGCCTCCTCCATTTGCTACAATGTGTTATGCATGTTTGGTTCCAAAGTTGTCTCACAAGAATGTATAGAATGACCTCCAACTGTATGGTTAGATGTCCTCCTTCCACCATGAAGTACCAAGTGACAACCATATGATGTCCAACATAATCATCAATACATGAGATACATAAAATAAAGTGGTTCTTTCCACAAAGGAAAATTTCCATCTCACAAAGCATTTCTTCATTCCATGTTTCATGAAGTAAATTGAGCATTGACATGCCCTCATCTTTAGCCCTGTTGGCCATGTTGGTTCCAATCATCATTCAAACATTATGAAAAATAATAATTAGAGACATATTGGTAGACCAAAGTTTCAAGCCACATTCTCCCAATAGTAACCACCAGAGTAGGGCCTCTTGCTGCCATCCTCCATCTCCTCTATGTAAGATGGATAAGCCAAACTCCCCCAAAAACAAAAAAAGAAACAAGAGATCTGGCTACCTCTTCACATCATCATGTGAACCATGGAGTAACAACAACATGCTGAAGGAAATATAGAATTTCATACCAACCCAATACAAGAAAACTCCATTATCACATATCATCAAAGTACTATGCCATATTACAAACAATACAAAACACAAAAACATGGGAGATGCCATGTGATGGCCAAACTCTATTAAGGAATTCAAAGATGAACATAACTTCTTTTTATTTATATTATCATTGATACAGAAGGCATGATACAAGAAAATATGAACCTTTCGATAGTAACCATACTCACCGAAGAGCAGCTAGCACAACCATGCCTCCTTCTTCATTACATGATTGTTTTTCAAGGCATGGATCAAAGAGATAGAAGCCTTTGGGTAGTAACCAAACTCACCCAATAGCAACCAACTTAACCAAGATTCTTGCTGACCTATGTAATATATTTTCAAGTGTTCTTGCAACCCCTTTCCTTCCATTCTCACCCACTCATCCCAATGTGGATGATGAATGATGTTCTACATAAACATGGTATCCTCCCTTTGTAGAATATCATCCTCCCCAAACTGATGAAGAACATTGCACTCGATGAAATGTTGAAGTGAACCTCCAATGAGATCTCTTAATTATACCTTCATCTCATCCATGGACTTCCAAAACCAATGAGGTTCTAGATCTGCTGCAGGTAGAAGTCTCTCTTTGAGCTATGAAATGTTCATTGGGAAAGTGTCATAAAAAAGAGAGAAAATATTTCTCATCTCAAGATGTCTACAATTTATCATCTTAACCTCCATTGCTTCATGAGTGAAGCTACCTTTATAATGCTCCAAGAATAATAGGGCTCCTCCATTATCACTGCTACTAAGTGACAGCGTTGTAGATCTACATGGTAAGACATGTGCTATCTCAAAGAAAGGCACAATACTGATCTCATAACCAGTACATAGGATCATGCTCATCCCATTTTCTGAAACCATACACTTCAACTCAAAGGGTTGAATGTAGCCCATCAATGACAAACTGGCATATCTTTTCATCTCCTCCTTGATCAGATCAAGGGTCCTCTGTGCTGTGATATGTTGCCGCTTCAAATCAGAATTTTTTTCTAACCCTTGGTTATGCATTGGCCCAGATGGCATGTCCTCATAAATTTCAATAAGATCTACTAAAATAATATGTGGTTAAGATGTGTGCATACCTTGGATCAACTGATGTGTGGGAACCTCTTGCCAGAACACAAGAGTTCCTCCAACCCAAACAATGGTGTCTCCAACTGCTGGTAAGAGAGATGGTTTCTTTTCCACGAATGTACCAACACTAGAATCTTCCTCCTCTTCCTCATGCATCTCCTGAATCATGAATGGGACTCTATGTGTCAAGAGCTCAAGACTATCTTGCAAAGTTGCAAGTGTCTCTTCTCTAGATGTAAGTACTTCTGCCGCTGGTGATTAATGTAGTGACTCCTTCTCTAGAGTGACAAGAGTGACATCCTCCTTTGTTTCCTTAGGAAATGTCTCTTTGTGGCACATCTCTATCTTCCTCCCATCAAAACTCTTCCTCAAATTGTGAAATAAATCTAAATATTTAGTCACCTTTTCATGCTCCATGTGACTAAACCACCAATCATTGGCTTCACCTACAAGATGAAGTGTTGCAATCTAGACAACCTCTTTTTCACCCACAGGATGTAGCATGAAAATATATCCAACTCTTTCCTCCAATCCTTAATAGTGCTTTAGGAAGATCCATAAAATTTAGGCAAACAAAATCTATTGTGCCCCTTTCTTCTATTGTTGTTATAGGATCTTATTTCTTCTTTGAGTTCAAAGAATTCTTGGAGAGTTAGACTCTCTTTGAAGGCTCTAGACTATTCCTTGTACTCTTCAAGATACAAACTGAGAGTCTCATGAGTCTCAAGTTTTCTTCTTTATTCATTTCTATACCTCTCACCTTCTTCAAAGAAAGTGGGAATAGTATATCTATGAGGATATCTATGATTCTCCAGTTTTCTTTCTGCTGATAGGAAGTGCTTGGACCTTCCTCATCAAATCTTCTTCTTGGATCCTTCCTTTGCCTTTCTCTCTTCATTTGATTGACCTCCTTGGAGAGATCTTGCTTGGATATAAAGAGAGAAATGGAAAAACCATCCTCCTTCATGATAGATCTCATCTATCTGCTTCGTATTTTGATGCAAAAGATGAAGTTTCCACAAGCTAAGCCAAAGATCATGCTCTGATACCACTGTAATATCCAAAAGGGAGAATGTAGTAATACTGAAACACAATATAAGAACCACAACTAAGTAAACAAAAAATATAAATACAACATCAAAATATACATATAAGCTAAGAATTTTTATTAAATGGAGGTGATTCAGCTACACAGTGTATAGATGAGGGGATCTAGCCAAAGAAGTGGTCTAGAATGACCCTGCAAACATGCCAAAGCAGGTACAACATAACTGGTGAGCTACAGGAAACATTACTATGTTGTCCCTCTTGTTGTTGATATACATGAAACTATTGTGAAAGGAAATGTAGATCTATGGAGCTCAGGAGCTCTGACGATGCCAAGATTCAAGATCTAGCCAATGTGATGGGAACCCAAGATAACCCAGAAAGGATTTTCTAGATCTGTAACTTTAGAAAAACACCCTCCTAGGGTTTGATCCTTACTTGCTGGGTTATAAAAATCTGAAGCTAGATCTCATCTAAATATGGCTACAATATGATGTATAAACAGATCTGAGCTTTGAGGGCTGATCACTCCTTCAGATCTACAAGCTACGAGTTTGAGATCTTACCTTCTCTTCCTCCTCCTTCAAGTTGTAGCAACTGAATATATAGCTGCTACAGAAATTACGCTGTATAGGAGATAGAGGCTATATGCCTACTGAAATATGTTGCAATAGGCTCCACGCTGATGGAAATGCTGATGGAAAGGTGAGGGGATGATCCCTCTCAGGATTACTAGCTGAAATTCTAGCAATTTCCTTCCTCCTTTGGATATGCAATGATGGACTGTGAATCCTTGATGGGACTACTGCTACTAGGAGTTCAATATCTCTTGGCCAAATTCCATATCTGAAATGAATCCCTGGGAATGTTGATCTTGAAGCCCAAGGTGATAAGAACAATCCTACACCAGTTCTCCAAATGAAATACTAAAGACAACATCCACCTCCCAAAATAATCTTCAGAAATTGTGTAATTCCTGAAGGTAGGTGTTCTGCATAGAATGGAAATATGTATGGAACCAATTCCAAATGAAGATGAAGTATAGTCCTCTCCCAAGAGATCACTCAAGGAAAGAGGTGGGGTTCTCGACCAGGAACACCGAGTGCTAAACAACACTTGCAATCTTAGCTAAACAGCCAAAGAAAGCATGGAATGTCACATGAAAATTCCAGATCTAAATAGACCTTTACATCAATAAACCTAAGCATGCCTCCATTCTTGCCTTCATCTTCTTTATATAGTTTTTGAGCCTTCCCATGCCTTGGCCCTCATCTAAACTACACTGTGCATGTGGACATGATCCTCCATGTCTGACTACGTTGTCTTTCCAAGTCATCCATCATGTCTAGGTGCAATGTACACCCTCTCCATCATGTGTGAATTTATTGCTCCCCCTCCTCCATCACTTCATCATGAATGCTTTATGATCCTTCATTAGATGCCTTCCATGATCTTAGTTGACTGCTTCAACCTCCATGATCTATCTCATTAATGAGACATGATCTCCAATCCATTCACATTAGCAGTTTCTCCACTACCCCATTATGTAGATAGAGGATTAATTAATCCATATTAACACATAAAAAGTGGATATTTATTAATCTTGAGGATTATTGGTCCCTCCACCGTTTTATTTACTTAATTCATTAAGAAAATTAAGAACTCTAATATTCCAAATATCATGTGAAAATTTGGGAATATTACAATCATTGAGATCTAGAGGAGTGATCATGTAAGTTGGAAATTGTTGTCCTTCTATCATATAGGTATTCTAAGGATTTTTACTGTTGGGGTTTGGTAATGGTTTGGCAGGTAGCTGATTTGGTCTCTGTGGGAATCGTAGTGAAAGTTGTGGATTTTGGTTTTTGAGTTGGGGTGGTTTATTTTTTTGAGGAATTCGTTGAGGAGGATAGTTTGGATATGATGGAGGATATTGATAGTATTGAGAGAATCTTCCATAGGGGTTTTTCATTCCTTGAGCCCAAGGTTGAGATTGAGATTGAGATTGAGGCCAAGGTTGCTGCCAAGAATTCTAACTCGGTGGGGGCTGAGTATACATTTGGTTGTTAAAACCTTGAGTTTGTGGCCCCTACTAAGGTCTTCTAGAGACAAAAAAAAAAGAGATTCTGTTGGATTTGAAGTTGTTTCTTCTTGAAAAACAACCTTAAGACCTATAATTGAAGGACAACTCTTAGTCTCATTGTTTTCTGAACAAATCATATAGTTATCTATGAATTTTGGATCTAGAGGAAATTCTCTCAAAGCATGCTTCTTTCTGCATTTGGGACAAAAAATAGCTAAGGCATCAGTTTTGGCTTTCTACTTGTTTTGTAACTTAAGGGTGTATAATTTTTCACTAAGACTCCCTAAAATGTCTGTTTTAAATTCATCAAGCATGTTTCCAATTTGTGCCCTACTTATTGTTCCAGTTGCAGATCTAATTACCCTAGCAAGAGAAGGATCTCTTGGACCTTTTCTAGTTTTTTATTTTCCTCTTGAGAGATGAATACACAATTCTCCAATTTCAAGTAATGGGAGTTAAGAGATATCCCCTTTCCCCATCATGTTAAGGATGTCTATCCATTCATCTCTAATGGCTTTCAATAAGAGATATTTTAAAGTATATTGATCTAAATTATCCATTTTTTCTCTTTTTATGTTATAGTTGAATCTTTCAATTAAATCCTCCAAATTCTCATCCTCTTTTTGCATCATTTTAAACACTTCATCCTTGTGACTGATAGGTATGCAATAATCCAAATAACTTTCTAAGAATTCTATTTTCATGTCATCCCATGTTCTAATAGATCTAGTGATTAGACTCATGACTCAAGTACAAGAAGGGAAGCATCAATAATGTTGCAAACTTCCTCAGCCAACCACCGATCGTGGCATTAACCACTGTGCTCGACTCTTATGGGAACGAGACTTCGAGTTGGCTGCTTCTCTAAAAAAGTGATCCAGAATTTGGAAACACATACTTGACGCTCCTAAAGGGTATGAAAGTTTCAAAGTTTCACCTCCATGTTGCACTGTTATGCCACCTGGGACACCTCTGTGTTCCTTCGAGCGAGCGTGCCAATATTATTTTGGAAGCACACTACATTCAAATCACTTGAAATTTTGAGGTCGAGAAAATAGTTTCAGTACTACAGAAGTATAACCTTCCACATGATGTCGAGAAGTACATCAGATCCTACACTTCCTGCACCATTTCCAAATCGACTATCAAGAAGGAAGGCCTACATACTCCACTGCCTACCCCTAGTCAGCCATGGGAATCCATCTCCATGGATTACATGTCCGGAATTCCTTCTACCAAGCATGGAAATTATTGTGTTTTTGTGATTATCGATGGATTCTCTAGGATGGCCATTATGGCAGCCTACAAGAGGAATATCACAACAAAATCCACTACTAAACTTTTCTATGAGTGAGTGTGGGTACACTTTGGTATCCCACAGTACATTATCTCAAATCAGGACAACAGGTTCCTTAGTACATTTTAGTCAAGTCTTTGGTCGATGTTGGACACCAAGCTCACTAAGTCCACAACTTTCCACCCCCAAACTAATGGCCAAACAAAGGTCATAAACAACACGATTGTACACATTATGTGCATGTACAACTCAATGCATCCACACACATTGGATGAAAGCCTCCCTTATCTAACACAACTATAACCAGCCTCTCCATAGCTCAAATATTCATAGCCCCTTTCAAGTAGGCTTGGGATTCTAGCCAATATGTCCCATTGATGTTGTCATACCATTTTCCGCTACTCAGGCACATTCAGCTCATGTCCAATCCAAATTCGATAAGGAAAACAACTTCATTGAGCGAATTCAACACATTCGACAATAGTTCCATGTTATATTTGATAGATCCAATGCTAAGTACAAGCAGCGACATGATCAAAATCGAGTGCCACACAAGTTCTAGTTGGGCGAAAAAGTTTGGCTACATTTGTAGAAGGAGCACCTCACTGGACCCCACCACAAGCTTCACCCACTCCAATATGGGTCATAAACCATCACTAAGGTTGTTGGGGAAAATTTCTTTGAGCTTAGTATTCCACCATTCCTTGGTCTACACCCAATGTTCAATGTGGACCACCTTCGGACCTACTTTCCACAATTACTAGACAAATCAGACATGGCAGAACAAATCACACCAATAGAGTTAAACCCCGATTACATGGAACATGCCACAAATTATTGTATCTTGGACAAGAAGATAAAGAAAACTTGCATGTATAAGATCTAATTGTAATGGGTTGTCAAATTTGGCCAACTCCTGCACCAAGGAAAATGACCCACGAGGGACCAAGTTCAGCAAAAGTTTCCTCATCTCATGGAGGAACTCAACGCAATGGGGACCATTGCTTCCAAAGGGTGGAGGACTGATCCAAGTGGATAATGGTAGCCACCTGCCTATTCCACTTGGGTTCCCACCAATTTCTCAGTTTCCTTAATAGTAGCACAATTTACTATTTTTGGCAGTTTTTCGGGTCTTGAACTTCTAGAGCCCTTTGACACCCTAAACGACGTTTTTTTGGAAAATCGTTACCAACATGGGTATTTTACCAATATTGGACACTTGAAATTTGTATTCCTTGGATATATCTTTCTAACGAGGTATTTTCATGTCAAAAAAATATCGCATTCCAAAGTTACGACCTCAGGAAGTAGATGTACCAATTTACCCAAATGGGTGATCAGGAGATCAAGTCTTTTGAAGAAAAATGCTCAAAAATGAAGTTGCTCAGAATGACTCCAAAATAGATCGACTGGAAAGTGCTCGTCAAAACGATCCCAGCGCCGCGAACGGCACTCAAATCCGATGCCGTATGCAGAAGTTATTCAAGTTTGAAGATTTCTCAATTTCCATTAAAAATGCCAAAATTTGACTTATGGAAAATTTTTATTAAAAAAAAAGAATATTCCACAGAATATTCTGGGAATATTCTGTGGAATATTCCGCAGAATATTCTGGGGAATATTCCAAAGGCAACCAATCATAAGGCGCCACGTGTCTAGCCCGGAGGCCGCCATGTGGACCCCAAAGTGGAATTGAAAATTGGCGTTTCAAAATTTGTTTCGGGTCGGCCGGATTCGAACACAGGACCGCATGGATAACAACCAACCGACTTAACCATTGGACCAATGTTCAATTGTTGATTTATGTGGCGAATGGGGTAGTATTTATTGTATGTGGTTGTTTGGGCGGGGCCCGAAAGGGGGCCAGCCCCCTCTACATAAAACCGGCGGCGAAGAACCACAGTACTAAACCATTGGCGCGCAGTTCACGGGCGGTTAAGAACTTTGGTTATATTATATGATGGGTTTTAATTAAAAATGTTTGTATTTATTAAACAGTTGCAAAGACTGCCGACCCACATGTGAACGCAATGTGACATAACCATAATATTTATTGCCCAACGAATAACCGTGCGGATAAGTTTGGCGGCCTCCGCCCATTTTGGCGCCACCTCCCCATTTGGCGGCCTTATCTACAGTTTCTCCACAATTAGTGGAGTTTCTCAAGGTGAAACTGGCAGTTTAGTAAATGTGGCATAACTTCTGCTAGGGGAGGTCTTTGAAGACGAATTTTTTTTTGATTTTGGGTGTAGAGAGCATTCTGGAGCTGTTGGAGGTGTCTTCAGAGCCATCAGGGCATTCTATCTGCGAATTTTACAGCGCTTTTGACAGAGAAGCCATCAGGGCCAAGGGGAAAGATTGCTGCATTGGGCTACCTTCCTCCAATGGAGGTGAATTTGTAGTCTATTTCTACTGATTTGGATCTTTTGAGTCTGTTTTAGCAGTCTATTTTTCCATTAGAGGAGTTTATACAGATGTAATTTCATTTGAAGCATTTAATCAAAAGAGGACTGAGCCTAATTAGAGGCTTTTGGACCAGCGGAGGTAGCCCAAGAGAGGGGTGAACCGCTTAAACAAATATCTGTTGTTCATCTCTGTATTTTGGCTGTTTATTTCCAGATTCTGATAGTTTAAACAGTAAAATTTCATAAGCATGCTTTTCCAAAACAAGCTTATACAGTAATCAAAACTTGTTATTTTAACATCAAACCTCTACACTCCAATTGCAGAACATATACTCTTGCTTATTCACACTCAAAACAGATCAATGAACACTTTGAATTTAAAAACAAAATACTTTCATTGATCTTGATATTTTTGTTTACATATTATTTTCTTAGGCAGAGTCTGTAGAGGGCCAGGTAGCCTCTGGAACTCATCCTCTCTTTAGAGGTGACATGTCCAGTGAATGCCCCTACAGTCCATCTCTGTATAGGAAATAGTTTATTCTCACAATTTCAGATCAGGTTGGTATCGGAGCTCAAGGTTTTTCTTAAGAGATTCTGAAATTTGTGCAAGTTAATTGTGTGGTTCTACAAATCTTGATGCTTACTAGGCTGAAACTGCAAAGAGGGGAAGGTCAACTGGTTAGAGAACAAGTTAATCCTCAACCAAGGAGGGCTAGAGTGCCATTACATCCACCTTCCATTTCATCCTCCACAGCCTCAGAATCAGCCACAAGCATGTCATCCAGAGAAGGAGAAGTACATGAGGAAATGGATCCCAAGGAAGAAGAAAGAGTCTTTAGAAAAGCTTTCTTGGACTTGACTGAGATGGTTAGAATCCTATACCAGGAGAGAAATGATAGAATTGCTGGAGAAGGGTCTAGAAACCAAAGAGAAGAAGGAGGTTCTTCAAGAGGGAAGAAAGACAAAGATGAGTCTAAGAAAGGGAATGGAGGAAATGGTGATCCTTCATCTCCATCGTCATCCTCTTCCTCCACATCATCCTCTTCTACTTCTGTTAATCAGTCACATAAAACAAAAACCTCTTTTAAAAATCCTTTGTTGAAGCTTGATGTAAAGTTTGAGTTGCCAATGTTTAATGGTGATGTTAATGCAGAGAAATTGGATAATTGGATAAGACAGCTGGAAGTCTATCTCAGAATTCAGAATTTGCATGATGATGAAACAAAAATCCAATTAGCCTCTTTGCGAATGGATGGAGCAGCTTTGGTTTGGTGGGAAGCCAAGACTAGAGAGGAGATTAAAAAGTATGGTAAGATAACTCTAACATGGAATGAGTTTATTACAGCCATTAAGAAACAGTTTTATCCTCTTGCTCATATTCAAAAAGCCATCATGAATTGGCAAAATTTTAGGCAACTTAAAGGTCAAAATGTGCAAGATTATACCCAAGAGTTTAGAAGGAGAGCACTTCTACTTGGGGTAGACTTACAAAGTCAAGATACCTTGTTGAAATACATAGGTGGTTTGCACAATTATCTACAACATACTATCCTAATGTTTAATCCTACCAGCTTAGATGAAGTCTGTGTGCAGGCTACACATTTAGAAGCTAGAGGAAAGAATGCTTTTGATGCTTTTGATGAGGATAGTACTTTTAAAAACAAAGGAAAGAAGAGAGTTGCTAATTCAAGAAAGGACAAAGGAAAGTTCTTTTGCAAGAACTGTTCTAAGACTAGTCATGATGAAGATCATTGTTGGAAGCTTCATCCTGAACTGAAACCAGAAAAATTCAAGAACAAAAACAAGACCAAAGAAAAGGAGAAAACTGTAGCAACAGTTGAGCAAGACTTAGGGTCGGACTCAGGAGATGAGACAAAAAGCATAGCCATGGTTTTAAAGAACATTAAGGGGAAAGAAGTGGTGCAAGACACAATTCCTAGTTCTAGCTCTTTGAATTGTCACAAAGATACTCATGATGAAAAGAGGAGGATAGAGCTTTTCCATGTGAGGGTAATTTCCAAGCATACCAAAATTGACACACTATTTGACAGTGGGTCACAAGAAAATCTTATTTCTGAAGATTTGGTCAAGCAGCTGAAACTTGAGACCATTCCACATCCGAAGCCTTATCCACTTGGATGGATTTGCAAGGATGCCAATTTGCAGGTTTCAAGGAAGTGCATATTGCATTTTGCAATAACTGCACACTTTATTGACACAGTGGAACTTGATGTGGTGCCGCTTGATATCTCAGGTATGGTTTTGGGAAGTCCTTATTTGTTTGACAGGAAGGCCATCTTTCATCGCCATGAAAACAAGTATCACTTGTTCAAAGATGGTAAAGAGTACATTGTGAGAGCTCACAAGAAGAAGATGGAATCCTCTTTACTACATGCAGGTCAATTGAAGAGACTGGTTAATGCAAGTCAAAGTCTAACTTTGTTGATGTTGAAATGACCATATTTTGAGCATTTGCCATTTTATGATGTTGCTAATAATTTGTTTCAGTCTGATAACAGTTTGTCTTTGAAAGAAGATGTTGTTATGTTGCACGAATTACCTTTTGGGTCAGCCAATGCAGTGAATGAAGTGTCAAAGCAAAGCAGTACAAGCAAGAAGGACACAAAATTCAGCATGGGAAAAAGTTGGTTTCAGAATGGTACAATTCGCCATGGGAATAGTTTGCATGGTAAAGGTTGTTTTAAGTCTGTCTGGAAGTTTGATCAATGTAGAGAAAGTTTATTTTCTGCAAAATACAATTGCTGTTCTGCAAATTTTAATCATTTGCGTCATGACTCCGTCAATCTTAGCAATGGTAGATCAGTTGATTCCAGAGAGAGGTTATCATTTTCTCAAAAGCTTCAGTTAATGAAATCGGGTAGATTTCAGTTGTTCAAGGGTGTAAGAGTGGAGAATCAGTCTCCACATCATCATTTTCAGTAATTAGAAAGCTTTTGAGGGTCCAAAAGCTTCCCATTTGGGAGGTGTGATCAGGAGATCAAGTCTCTTGAAGAAAAATGCTCAAAAATGAAGTTGCTCAGAATGACTCCAAAATAGATCGACTGGAAAGTGCTCGTCAAAGAGATCCCAGCGCCGCGAACGGCACTCAAATCCGATGCCGTATGCAGAAGTTATTCAAGTTTGAAGATTTCTCAATTTCCATTAAAAATGCCAAAATTTGACTTATGGAAAATTTTTATTAAAAAAAAAGAATATTCCACAGAATATTCTGGGAATATTCTGTGGAATATTCTGCAAAATATTCTGGGGAATATTCCGAAGGCAACCAATCATAAGGCGCCACGTGGCTAGCCCGGAGGCCGCCACGTGGGCCCCAAAGTGGAATTGAAAATTGGCGTTTCAAAATTTGTTTCGGGTCGGCCGGATTCGAACACAGGACCGCATGGATAACAACCAACCGACTTAACCATTGGACCAATGTTCAATTGTTGATTTATGTGGCGAATGGGGTAGTATTTATTGTATGTGGTTGTTTGGGCGGGGCCCGAAAGGGGGCCAGCCCCTAAGGGCCAGCCCCCTCTACATAAAACCGGCGGCGAAGAACCACAGTACTAAACCATTGGCGCGTAGTTCACAGGCAGTTAAGAACTTTGGTTATATTATATGATGGGTTTTAATTAAAAACGTTTGTATTTATTAAACAGTTGCAAAGACCGCCGACCCACATGTGAACGCAATGTGACATAACCATAATATTTATTGCCCAACGATTAACCGTGCGGATAAGTTTGGCGGCCTCCGCCCATTTTGGTGCCACCTCCCCATTTGGCGGCCTTATCTACAGTTTCTCCACAATTAGTGGAGTTTCTCAAGGTAAAACTGGCAGTTTAGTAAATGTGGCATAACTTCTGCTAGGGGAGGTCTTTGAAGACGATTTTTTTTTTTATTTTGGGTGTAGAGAGCATTATGGAGCTGTTGGAGGTGTCTGCAGAGCCATCAGGGCATTCTATCTGCGAATTTTACAGCGCTTTTGACAGTGGAGCCATCAGGGCCAAGGGGAAAGAGTGCTGCATTGGGCTACCTTCCTCCAATGGAGGTGAATTTGTAGTCAATTTATACTGATTTGGATCTTCTGAGTCTGTTTTAGCATTCTATTTTTCCATTAGAGGAGTTTATACAGATGTAATTTCATTTGAAGCATTTAATCAAAAGAGGACTGAGCCTAATTAGAGGCTTTTGGACCAGCGGAGGTAGCCCAAGAGAGGGGTGAACCGCTTAAACAAATATCTGTTGTTCATCTCTGTATTTTGGCTGTTTATTTCCAGATTCTGATAGTTTAAACAGTAAAATTTCATAAGCATGCTTTTCCAAAACAAGCTTATACAGTAATCAAAACTTGTTATTTTAACATCAAACCTCTACACTCCAATTGCAGAACATATACTCTTTCTTATTCACACTCAAAACAGATCAATGAACACTTTGAATTTAAGAACAAAATACTTTCATTGATCTTGATATTTGTGTTTACATATTATTTTCTTAGGCAGAGTCTGTAGAGGGCCAGGTAGCCTCTGGAACTCATCCTCTCTTTAGAGGTGACATGTCCAGTGAATGCCCCTACAGTCCATCTCTGTATAGGAAATAGTTTATTCTCACAATTTCAGATCAATGGGACCCATAGTTTTGGTGCTTCATCTCCTAGGGTTATGTTTCTGGATGTTTATGGTTTTCCATTGTTTCTCAACAATAATTATTCCTTTGAGTCTCATTGTAACACATTTTAGAGGCATGTAGCCCCCAAATCTCTTCTCAGAGTTAAGCTACCATCGCCCGAGCTATTTTATTTCCATTCTGTCTGTAAGCTTATTTCAATTATTTGATATTAATGAAATTAAGTATATTTTCTATTGCATCTTTGTGTTTATTTTTATTTCTTCCTACATAAATCCAAATAATTATTCATCTATAGTTTGATGATGTTGATTTTGGTATGTTGATTTCATTATGTGTATGTGTGCATGTGTGTTATGCTAATATGGATTGATTCGTGTAGACAAGATAGACTCCTCTAAACTTCACTGGTGTGATTTATTTTTTATTTTTTTTTATATTTGGTTATCTGACATGGAATTTTTGTAGGAATTAGAGGATCAAAGATGAAAAGCAAGATGGTATAATATAGTTCACATGATTCTCCCTACATATGAGATAAGCAACATGGTGATGATATGTTTAGTCCATTTAATGTCTTCAATTTCCTACATAAATTATCAATCGAAGTTTGTAAATTGATGAAGTGTGATGCAATGTATGTTCTTAGTTAACCTTATTCTTACTTCATTGTTTGTATTTTGTGTTGTTTTTAGGGATTTTCTGTTCTTCGATGTTTAAGAATGTTCAATCTAAACTATGAAAAGATTTAAATGAATCTAATGAATTTTAAGAAGGAAGAAAAGGAAGTGTTTCTAAGTTGAACTAATTTTCATAAAAATAAACCAAAAATTGTTGGCTAGTTAGAATCTAATTTGGAAAATAGAGCATCTATCTTATCTCATCATTAGTCCTATTCCATGGATCTAATTCTTAAAACTAAGATTGAAATTGTAGTGCTTGTTTTAAGTAAAAGCAAAAATTGAAAACAACTAATGTACTTTTGGTTACTCCAGCATTCAATTATGAAGTTTGATCTTCTTGAGATGATGTGTAAGCAAATATCTGTACTTTAACTTCTAATGTCCTAGAGAAGTAAGAAAAGTGTGCAAAGGGAAACATCTAATGTATATTTAGCTACTCCAACATTCAATTATGAAGTGTGATCTTCTTGTGATGGTGTTAAGTAACCAATTATACCTAATGATCTAGAAAACCAAGTAAAGCATGCAGAAGGTAACTTAGTAATTGCATTCATTAAACATTCAATCATTCAGTCTTGAAATATGATTAAATCAATCTCCTTGGAATGACCTTTTGTTGGCAATATGATGCAGAGTGTTGTCCTTGATGGCAACCTACTTGATAAATTTGATGGAAACCTGCTTGATAAAGTTGTCCTTGATGGAAACCTACTTGATGAAGTTGTCCTTGATGGAAACTGATTTGTCCTATTTGTTAATGATGTAAATCTGATGTATCTACAGAGCAGCTCAGATGTAATGGAGAAAGGATTTCCTGTAAGGGCCAGAGCAATGATAAATATGATATGTCACAAAGCATATGTGGGTTTGTAAAGGCTAAGTAGCGTATGTACGTGGAAAAGAACGTGCCAATTAGCGTATGCCTATTTGCGCTCCAAAATTAGAATACCAAGGGGCATTACCATGGTTTTTGCACACAATATTGAGTGCTGTATGGTTTATTTGATTAAGTCCAAGAATACCATTGGAAGTTGTGTGGTTTTGGCTCATGGTATTGGTAAAAGCTAAATCTATTTAAGGAGAAGAAGATCATAGTGCAAGGGGGTGCATAAGTCTGGGTTTTAATGAACACTTCACTTTGAAGTATATCTGCATGGAAGGGTAACAGTCTATTGATCTGAATTAATAATGCACCTATCAAGAAAACGATGAAGAGGGATCTCTAGATCTGAAATGACTATGTATTGTCTAGATCTGTTTATGGAATGTTTAGATCTGAGATGAGGCGAATATTTTCTGAAGTGAAGGATAAGATCTAAGCTATTTATCTGTTCTGAAGAGTTGCACAGCCCTACAATGTTTGAAGATCTATATGGAGTTTCATGGCAATGAAAGCACGTATATACACGAGTTGGCTTCATCAAAAGTGCGTATGAAATGTGAGATCAGTTATGAAAATGTGCAGAAGTATACACAGGTTTGTCTCTGTGAAAGCGCGTATATAAGAAGGTTCAGTGAAGTAAAAGCGCGTATGAAATCTAGGGTTTTTCTGAAGTGTGTGGAATGAAATGACTAATCTGGTCTACTATTTTACTGCTATCTGTCAATGATGTCTTCATACAGATCTGGGTTGTTTGAATGTTGATTATTCTGCCGATTATGTTGATTAAAGATCAAGTTGTTGATGAATGAATTGATGGGGTTATAAGTGTCAGTTTGATGTATGTTGAGCTTAAATGTGTGGAGTGGGTCTAGTCTGAAAATCTGATGAAAAGTGGCCTACAAGGAATGTTGTGTGGAAGTTGTTGGATCCAGTATGAAAATTGATGAAACGTGGTCCGCAATGGTGCTGAGGGTCGAAGCCTTCAGTGAGGGGGTTGTAGCTCCCTTCCAGTGGTAGCTGGTAAACGAGAGCAGGGGGTAGTAGCTCCCTTCCAAGAGAGGTTGGTAAATGAGAGCAGGGGGTAGTAGCTCCCTTCCAGGAGAGGCTGGTAAATGAGAGAAGGTTGTAGCCTTCTGCAGGTGGGTGCCTACGTGCTGGTATGAGTCTGCGCCAGTACATGGTTGCAAGAAGCTTTCTTTATAATAAATATTGAAGACAGATACAACGACAGCAGTGGTTTTCTCCCTATTTGGTTTTCCACCTTAAATCCTGGTGTTCATGTGTGTTGCTTATGTGTGATGATTTATTTTTTTCTTATTGCACAAGTTTACTACTTACTAAACATCTAATGAATGAATGATGCAATGATCTAAGTAAAGAATTATCTGCATAATGAGATCTCTGGTAATACGCAAATTTTATTAAGGATATCCGCGTGTATACGTGAGTTGGCTTCAGTAAAGTAGAGTATGGGTTTTAGAGAAAGAAAAAGTAAAAAAAAATTAGTCAGCCCTAAATATTGATTCACCCCCCCGCCCCCTCTCAGTATTTTTCCCAACAATTAGTATCAAAGCAGGTCCTTCTGCAGAAGCTTAATTGCTTGAAGGAGATCCATCGCAATGGGAAGTCATGAAGGAGTACTTTCTCTAAGGCCACCTCTATTCAATGGAAGTAATGTGTTATTATGGAAGATACGAACAAAAGCATATTTGCAAAGTCTTGGTGCAGAAGTATGGGCAATCGTGGAAGAAGGTTATCAGTATCCCGCAATTATTCCTACTGATACAGTAGAAGGGAAGAAATATGAAATCATTGCCAAAGCAGTCAATGTTTTATTAGGAATCATGTCTGAATCATAATTTGTTAAAGTAATGCAGCTAAATTCAGCAAAAGAAATATGGGACAAAATAATTCAAAGCTATGAAGGAGATACAAAGGTAAAAAATGAAAAAATCCAAACTCTCAGAATTGAATATGAAAATTTAAGGATGCATAGTGATGAGAGTATTTCCGGTTTCTTTTTATGTCTAGATGATATTGTAAATCGTATGAGAAATTTGGGTGAAACCATAACCGATACTACTTTGGTGGAAAAAGTCTTAAGATATTTCACTTCAAAATTTGAGTCAAAAGTATCAGCCATTGAAGAAAGGCAAGATCTGAAAACTCTTACTATTGTTCAACTACATGGTATTCTAACTGGTTTTGAAATGAGAAAAGAAGGTCCCTCTCAAATCAGATAAGTTTCCTTTAAGGCATGTGCAAAAGGAAAAGAAAAGGAAGTTGTCAAGGAATCAAGTTATATATCAGAAGAAGAAGAAGCAAATTTTGTGAGAAGACTCCAACCAGGTACTGGAAGATTCAGAGGTAAGCTTCCCTTAAAGTTTTTTACTTGTGGAAGAGTTGGTCATTATGCTGCTAAATGTCCTTATGAAGAAAATCATGATAAAGGGAAACAATTTGAAAAGGGAAAGAGTTATTATACAAATGAAGATAATGATGAAATGTCAAATGAGGATGAAGAAGATTCTGACCAAGATCTACAAGTGCTCATGGCAAGGAAGCAAAAGAAGAAGGCTACTCAAAGAAAGGAGATACCTCAGAAAACATGTGTAGCAGAAAATGAAGAAGATGAAACAGGTATTGATTATTGTTCTTGTGATTCACTTTCTTGTGCATGCAATGGTGAAGATAGTGAAAGTAACAGTATAAGTCTAGAAGCGAATCTCAAAATCAATGATGAAGATCCATTTAAAAGGAAGGAATCTATCTACCAAGATATGATCTCTAGAATGAATGGACAGATAGAATCAATGAAGGGACAGATAGAAATATATCAAAGACTGCAGGATGAAGTAACCAATCGAAGTGAAAGACTTGAAGCAGAAATCATCTCTCTCAAAGAAGATCTGGAAAAATCAAATAAGAAGAATGAAGAACTTCTACAAACATTTGAAGAACAAGAAAATGGGTTGAAAGAAGAGATTATAAAATTGAACGATCAAGTAGAAGAAGGAAGAAGGGTTGAAGAAAGTATGAAGAAGCAATGCCAAAGATTGAAGGTTGAGGTAAACATTTTAAAAGGTAAATTAGAGTAAAAGGATAAACTCTTGAGGTTTCAAGATAGTACTAAGATTCTGGAAAATATTCTTAGTAGTCAAAGGTATCCTTTTGTTAAATTTCGTCTTGCTTTTCATGAAACTGTTAAAGGAGAATCTAGTTCACAAGAAAGTGTTAAAGATTCAAAGGATATCAATGCAAAACCTGAAGTGTTGGAAGAAACAAAAGGTCAACTCACAATCATGAACTCTCAAAAGAAATCATTCCCTCCTTTGATCAATAATGTTGAATGCTTTAAATGTCACAATTGTGGACATGTTGCAGCCAATTGCAGAAGCAGATTGTTTCAGTCACAAACAAACAGATTCTACACAGAAAGGTACTCAGGTTTTTTAAGGGATATTGTTTTTCATGCAGCAAGTTTGGTCATAAAGCAGTTGATTGCAATAGAAGAAAGAATAGAAAAACACATTATGATCCCTATGCTTACTTTTCTGGTCACGCAAGATGTTATTCTTGTAACAAGTATGGACATGTAGAAAAAGAATGTAGGATGAATAGATCTAAGAAATTGGACAATTTCCAGCACACTATAAGAAATTTCAAGCAAAACTGGAAAAAGAAGGAGGACTGGTCAGAAACGTAGGGAATATTGACCCTACTGCAGTCATCCTCTTCTAAAGCTTAATTCTCATAATGACTGCAGGAGTGATGTGAGATACATTCTAGGGATTAGTAATGTATCATCATAGGGGGAGCAATGTATGGTGATTCTCATGGTTGGTTTGGTAATTCTGGTTATGTTTATTTCTGATAGTGCATCTGATGTGAAGAAGACAGGTACAGGTGGTATAAGTTCAGGGGGAGATGGAGCTGTGAAATTTTCAGTATTTCACTTTCCATACGTGGGTTTCATGAACTAAATCCGCGTATACACGCGAGTTATGCTGGAGACAAAAGCGTATGCTTTTCTGATAAGAAAAACAATGATTCAGCTAAAGATCAGGAGCACAGGTTCAAGGGGAGCATCAGTCTAACTACTAATGATTACATTATTGGAATTGTATCTGCTTATTCCTTAGTTCTCGTAATACTCATGCTCAAATGATGGTGACATGATACATGCTTTCTTATGATGAGATTATGGATGAGCCCTGATTGCTTTTTGCTGAAGAGTATCTTTTGTTTTCACACCTGGATGAGATGGAACTCTTATGATTTAGAGATAAGGTTATATCATGCATAGTTTGTTGATGATGACTTTTATCACGGTTGAGACCTTTTATACATAATTCCTACACATGTTACATCATGATTATGAATCATGAAGATCTTGGTGATATCAGGTCACATTGATGATTGCTTGAAGTTGTTCTGGTATGATAATTCCTCTTGGGAAGAATATGTTGATGCTGCAAAGAGCCTGAAGGTTTGGTTACTGATGTGCTTATGCTACAATTGTTGGATGACACTTGAAAACACAGTTACATTGTCATATCTTTCTTCTCTCATATATTCCAGGGAAGCATTTGAATATCTCATACAGAAGCTGGGAGTAGTCTCTGCCATACAGAAGACCAGATCTGCTTAAAATCATAAGATTAAATTGGATACGCAGATTTCATGAAGGACAGCTGCGTATATACGCGAATTTATACACAAAAAACCGCGTATTGGTGTTTGCTGACAAAAATTTTCCGGGTCAGCATTTTTCATCACAACTGCAGTGCTGTTTGGTATCTCTGGTGATGTTTTAACTCTCATATTTCGATATTTGATGAAGATGCCTTGATTATTTACTATTGAAAGTGTTCAGGATGCACAGGCTAAGGGGGAGCATTGGTCATGTGGAAAGGATGCATTGTTGGAATTATGATGGTTCTAAATTATGATCTCTCTCTTGAGGTCTTTTTGATGTTGGTCATAAAAAATCATATTTGTAATTTGATGAAAAGGTCATGTTGAGACCTATGATGTAAATTGTTATATTCAGTCATGTAAGGACTTGATCAAATTTGTAAACCCACTTGGTTGGGTAGTTGACTCAAATTGTGTAAACCCACTTGGTTGGGTACTTGTGTCACATATGTAAATCCACTTGGTTGGATCATTGATATAAGTTTGAGTCTTTGGTGATAAGAAAAGTCATAGATTCATGTACTTCATCGAAAAATATGTTTGAAGATTCAGCGTGAACTCAGGGGGAGCATGGTAACTTCATTGCACATCAGATCTACGGAACTCTTCTTTCGACAAAAGAAGAAAAACCTTGTTTTGGTTTTGATCCGCCCTTTGCCCTTGATGTCAAAGGGTGAGAGTATCATGGTGTTTGAATAGGGGGAGAGTATCATGGTGTTTGCATAATGGTTATATTCAATGTATCTATCTGTTGTGGTGATCAAACACCATCATGGTTGCCATCAAGTCCAAAGGGGGAGATTGTTGGAAATATGATGCAGAGTGTTGTCCTTGATGGCAACCTACTTGATAAAGTTGATGGAAACCTGCTTGATAAAGTTTTCCTTGATGGAAACCTACTTGATGAAGTTGTCCTTGATGGAAACTGATTTGTCCTATTTGTTAATGATGTAAATCTGATGTATCTACAGAGTAGCTCAGATGTAATGGAGAAAGGATTTCCTGTAAGGGCCAGAGAAATGATAAATATGATATGTCACAAAGTATACGCGGGTTTGTAAAGGCTAAGTAGCGTATGTACGCCGAAAAAAGAACGTGCCAAGTAGCATATGCCTATTTGTGCTCCAAAATTAGAATACCAAGGGGCATTACCATGGTTTTGGCACACAGTATTGAGCGCTGTATGGTTTATTTGATTACATCTAGGAATACCATTGGAAGTTGTGTGGTTTTGGCTCATGGTATTGGTAAAAGCTAAATCTATTTAAGGAGAAGAAGATCATAGTGCAAGGGGGTGCATAAGTCTGGGTTTTAATGAACACTTCGCTTTGAAGTATATCTGCATGGAAGGGTAACAGTCTATTGATCTGAATTAATAATGCACCTATGAAGAAAATGATGAAGAGGGATCTCTAGATCTGAAATGACTATGTATTGTCTAGATCTGTTTATGGAATGTTTAGATCTGAGATGAGGTGAATATTTTCTGAAGTGAAGGATAAGATCTGAGCTATTTATTTGTTCTGAAGAGTTGCACAACCCTACAATGTTTGAATATCTATATGCCAGTTCGTGGCAGTGAAAGTGCGTATATACGCAGGTTGGATTCATCAAAAGCGCGTATGAAATGTGAGACCAGTTCTGAAAAATGTGCAAAATTATACACAGGTTTGTCTCTGTGAAAGCGCGTATATACGCAGGTTCAGTGAAGTAAAAGCACGTATGAAATCTAGGGTTTTTCTGAAGTGTGTGGAATGAAATGACTAATCTGGTCTACTGTTTTACTATTATCTGTCAATGATGTATTCATACAGATCTGGGTTTTTTGAATGTTGATTATTCTGTCAATTATGTTGATTAAAGATCAAGTTTTTGATGAATGAATTGATGGGGTTTTAAGTTTCAGTTTGATGTATGTTGAGATTAAATGTGTGGAGTGGGTCCAATCTGAAAATATGATGAAAATTGGCCTACAACGAATGTTGTGTGGAAGCTGTTGGATCCAGTATGAAAATTGATGAAACGTGGTCTGCATTGGTGCTGAGGGTCGAAGCCTTCAGTGAGGGGGTTGTAGCTCCCTTCCAGTGGTAGCTGGTAAATGAGAGCAGGGGGTAGTAGCTCCCTTCCAAGAGAGGCTGGTAAACGAGAGCAGGGGGTAGTAGCTCCCTTCCAGGAGAGGCTGGTAAACGAGAGAAGGTTGTAGCCTTCTGCAGGTGGGTGCCTGCGTGCTGGTATGATTCTGCGCCAGTACATGGTTGTAAGAAGTTTTCTTTATAATAAATATTGAAGACAGATACGAAGGAAGCGGTGGTTTTCTCCCGAATTGGGTTTCCACCTTAAATCCTAGTGTTCATGTGTGTTTCTTATGTGTGATGATTTATTCTGTTCTTACTGCACAAGTTTACTGCTTACTAAACATCTAATGAATGAATGATGCAATGATATAAGTAAAGAATTATCTGCATAATGAGATCTCTGGTAATATGCAAGTTTTATTAAGGATATCCACATGTATACGCGAGTTGGCTTCAGTAAAGTAGCATATGGGTTTTAGAGAAAGAAAAAGTAAAAAGTTTTGAGTCAGCCCTAAATATTGATTCACCCCCCCCCCCCCCCTCTTAGTATTTTTCCCAACACCTTTAGGAATATCAGTGATGCAACTAAGTGAGGACCTAAAAGAAAAATGTGAAAGCATGTAAAACTGACTATAAACAACTAATGTATATTTTAATTTCTCCAACATTCAATGTGAAGTATTACCCTCTTGAGAGGTTGTGTAAGAAGTCAATGATGCCTTAGTTTCTAAGTTCCTAGAAAGAAAGTAAAAATGTGAAGAGTAAATTCAATAACTGTATGAATGAGACATTCAATCATTTAGTTCAGGATCATCATCTCGAAATGGCTTTTGAGAACATCCATTGACACAGTTAATTGATAATTTTTTTCTAAGAAAATGAATGACAAAACAGTAAGAAAAATAGGCAATTGTGTATCTTTATTACTTCAATCGTAAACAGATTTATCTATCTTCACAAAATATTTTAGAAGAAAAAGGTTGCAAATTTAGGTTTTATCGTTATTCTATTGATCAAAAACTAGAATGAAACATTAACCTAATTAGAAAACAAATTTTCTAAAAATAGGGTAATGGAAATTGAACTAAAAACAACAAATGAAAAAACTCCTCCAATGGAGGGGGCCTCTGCAACTGATTTGGCTGAAATGCTAGTTGGTTAAGGATGCACTTAAGAAATCATTGGCAACATAAACTTTGTATTATGAAAAAAATGAAGTCTTAATACAAAGTATCAACAAAAGCTTAAACTTAACACTTAATTTATTAACTGTCCTCTCGGTTCTGTACAACCAGTATTTAAAGGAAAATAAACATAAATTTCTATGAGATAATCTTTCTACAGGTGGCTAATTCGAATTAGAATTGCAATAGGATTGTTTGACTCTTGATTTGCTAGGATAGATAAAATCAAGAGTCCTCCTGATTTCGGATAATGTACTTTAACCACACATTTGACCATGATCTTAGGCCTGCTTTTATGTCAATCTTGACTGAGTGAATAGGACAAAATCCATGTGGAGATAATTTTTGAAATGCCCATGTGGCTCAATTCTCCATTTAACACCTGCAACCTGCCAGACCATGAGAGTAGCTGTGGAATCCAAGTTTAGCTACATAATAGGCTACGTTCTGTAGCTAAATTGAAAAAATATATTCAAATAGTAAGAACATGAAAATATAATATGGCAATCATTTTAATTCATTCCTTAATACGAAACCTAGAATTTATAATTGATTAGGGTATATGATCTTATGAGAAAGTGAGGGAAAAAGGTGAGAAAAGATGTCAAAGAGAGGGTAATTATGAGGTTCAACATGAGCACTCCCTGCAGATAGAAAATACATTGAGGAGTTTGAAGGTAGAGAAAAGAAGTTGTGAGGCAGATAACGACAAAATAATTCAGTCACGATAAAGGCTTGCTAGGGAAGAGGAGAAACAAGCAGAAGTTAATGCAGTTATTCTTTAGAATTTGTTAGACTTGAAGAGAGAAGGACCACTTAGGTTCATCCATGGATAGGAGGATATAACTAATGGCACATATAGAATAAAATATCAATCAGGATACAGGTTTGACATGGATGAAATCTATAAATGGATGATATAGTTGGAGATGGTAGGTTCATGGATACACATGATAGGAGGTATAATTATTGTGGGTTTTATTCTAGTTCTTTATCAGTGAGAAAACATTGTCATCACCACTACCATCTATATAGGAGGAGTGAAAAGCAATGCCTACCAAAATAGTTCAAGAAATCAAAGCCACACACCTTTGATGGATAAATGAAGAAGTCATATACATGTAGAAGTTTGGTTACTAGGGATGAAAAAATTATTCATATTGTGTGAGTACTTAGTGAACATGAAAGCCAATATAGCTATTCTTAAAGGTAAAGCAGACGTTTGGTGGGAATATGTAAAGAACGTCAGAGGTATTTAGGAACAGGGTTTGACTAAGAGTGAGTTCGAGAAAAAAATGAGGAATAAGTATATGTTTGAGAGAAACTATGACGAGAGGGAAAAGGATTTTATGAGTTGAAGATGGCATCTATGACCGATGTAGGAAATTCTAAAATGGTCCTCCTAAGGATAATATGAAATAATAGTGGAAATAATAAAATAATATTTGATTACATCATCAAATTTTAGAGAGAAAAAAGAAAAAAACTACTTTTTCAACTTATCTCCCAACTTTTTTACCCAAATTTTGTGCAGGAGTACTCATTGGATGAAAAAATTAGTTCTTCATCCAAGGAGTACCCATGTTGCATACTTTCTATGGATCCTACTACATGACAAATATGAAATAAATGAAAAACGTGATTGCAATCATGTTTTTTCATGTATTTCTCATTTTTTGTGTAACAGGGTCCATCAAAAGTATGCAACATGGGTACTCTTTGGATGAAAAATAAAATTTTGCATCCAATGATTACTCCCACTCTAAATTTGAGTAAAACATTTGGGAGATAAGTTGAAAATACGAGTTGAAAAAGTAGTTTTATCATTTTATTATTTTTTAATCTCTTTACCCTTTTACTTAAAAAATGGTAAATCATCCTCCATGGTTGACATCATCCTCTTGAATCCTATTGGTTCTTATAAATTTTATTTTGTTTGTACATTCTTCTTAGGAGGCCCATTTTAGACCTCAAAATCCCCCTAATGACGGATACATTAGGCAAAGTGTGTCACCTTGGGGTGCACCAGTTTTTTTGTGAAGAAGAAGGATGGTACTCTTAGGTTATGCATTGAATAAAGGAAATTGAATAAGGTGATGATCAAGAATAGGCATCCGTGGCATAGGATTTATGACTTGTTTGATGAACTGAAGAGAGCAACAGTGTTCTTGAAGATTTATTTGAGATTAGGATATCATCAGGTACACATCAAAGAGGAGGACATCTACAAGATTGATTTCTGGACCAACTATCGACATTATCAGTTTTTTGTAGTTCCTTTTGGTTTGACTAATTCTCCAGATAATTTCATGTGCTTGATGAATAATATGTTGCATCCTTATCTAGACAATTTTTTCATTGTCTTCTTTGATGATATATTGATATATTCTAATAATGAGGAAGAACATGTCTAATACTTAGCACTAGTATTGATATTGTTAAGAGAGAATATATTCTATGCCAAGCTTATTAAATGCAGCTTCTTTTAACTAAAGGTTCATTACTTGGGGCACGTGGTTTCCAAGGAAGGGAAAACAATGGATCTAGAAAATATTAGAGCTATCATGGATTGGGAAGCTCCTAGGAATATGGAAGAGGTAATATCGTTCATGAGGTTAGCTAGTTACTATAGGAGGTTCATTAGGAACTTCTCACATATTTTGCATCCTATTAAATCATTGTAGAGGAAAGGAAATAAATTTGAATGGATAAAGGATGTTGAAAAGTCAACAAGAAATGTGTGTCTAATTTAATTTTCCCTTAATTAAATTAGACAATAAATTGTAATCTTATCTCATAATCACTTATAATAGTTAACTGAGTGTGATAGACTAATTTAGCTCCTAAAATTCGAGTTGATGGTGGTTGGTGAGGCATGTAGATTGATTCTATTTGTTTTAGAGCCCAAATTGCAGTTAGTCTATTAGTTTAATGCATGAGAAATCAGTTAACTCAATTAATTGAGTTAAAGTGAGTCTAAATAGTTGTAACTGATTGTTGTATTAGTGAGAGATCAAGTGAATTAAATTATATTTAATTCAGATGTAGTGATCTATCAAGTGGTTGATGATTTACTATTATTAGTTGCATTCACGTCAGTTCTGATGAAGATCCAGTTGAGACAGAGGTTAAAGGGATGTTATCTATCAATTTATTATTAGTAAATTATCGGCGCACAGTTATACAACCATAGGATTTCCCATGATGTATTGCATAGTTTTGAAAGGTTGAATTTCATAATTCATATGGTTTTAATTCTCTTATAATTCCGCAAGCAAGGCAAGTTGAGCAGAGGCAGAAAATTGGCCAAGTGTTGGTCGATTTTTTCTAGATCAGTGTGAGATAGTTGGTAGAGTGCAATTGACTCTTGTGAGAAGAGTGCATTGTATTATTTCATGATTCCTTGGTTGATTATAAAATAAATATAGAGGGCTTTTGAGTAGAAAGCTTTGCCCAGGAAAAATATCTGTGTTGTGTGATTGATTTGCTTCTTTCTTTTACTTGGTGTGATTGTGTGATTGTGTTTTTTTTTTCCGAAAATATTGTAGAAGGATTCAATATCTTGTTTTAGTATATTACATGATTGGATTGAATCCATTGGTATACATATTGTTTGTATAATTTCTACATGGTATCACAGCACCAGAAATCACTATAGTGGAGAATAAATTGAGTTTGTGCTAAACATCGTTCGAATTTGCAAAAATATTCTTTAGTGTGATAAGCGGATAAATATGGCTTTCAATGGATTAAGATTGGAATATGCACTCGAGGGAAGTTATAATTATATTGCATGGAAAGATAGAATGGAAGTAGTACTAGAGGACAATGGGTTGAAAGAATTTATCGACACTGATATTCCAAGGCCCACAGCAGCATACGTCACTCTTCTTGATGCTTGGAAAAAGAAGGTTCAGAAGAAAGGAGGATCTTATTAGAGGGATTTGAAGATCACATTGTGTCGAGCCTCCATGGAAATGTTACTCCATATGAAATTTGGAAGGCCTTTACATATCTATTTCAGAACAACAGTGACCACAAAAATTTGGCACTGAAGCATAAGCTCAGGAAAATCAAAATGCAGAAAGGTGACACTATTCTGAAATACTTTACCAAGTTCATCCAATGTTGATATGAGCTTGGAAGTGTTGGGATTACTATAGCAGATGATGAATTGGTGAGCCTAGAAATTCTAGGCCTTCCCAAGAGCTGGCATAGATATCAGGACTCTGTCAATGGGAGGGAGAAGCTGCCAAATTGGGAGTGACTTTGGTTGGATTTGGTACAAGAAGAATTCAGGTAGAATACCATGGATGGATACTCATCCAAGATGGATGATGAAGAAAATTGTGCCATGGCTGGTAAGGCAAAGAAGGGGAAGGGAAAGAAATCCTATTCCAAATCTAAGACTATAAAATAAGGCAAGAAGCGTGACATGTACAAAGTGAAATGTTTTCACTATCACAAGCATGCACATTATGCCACTAATTGTCCACAGAAGAAGAATAACAACAACAAGGGTTCAATATTTGCAGTAGGTGATGCTTTGTCTTCATATTTCAAGTTGGAATTCTCACTCATTGCATGCATGGTGCCTAGTGTGATGGGATTAGTGTGGTACTTGGATAGTGGTACATATTTCCACATGACAGGAGACGAAGAACTCTTTAGTAGCTTGGAGGAGAAGGATATTTAGATGCACATTGAGATGGGTAATGATGGGAGGTATAGTGCTACCAAGATTGGTATAGTTACTTTCCAGAGATAGTCAGGTAAACCTTACTTATTAAAATATGGCATGCATGTACCAGGCTTGAAAAATAATTTAGTTTCAGTTGCTATGTTGGAGGATAGAGGATATGATGTGGTTTTCAGTGAAGGGAAAGCATTCCTTCGTCACAAAGCCACAAGACAGGTTAAGAAGATTGGGGTTCATGTGAAGCACCTCTACAAACTTTATGTAGATGGTTGCACAACACTGATGAGTAAAGCAAATAGAGTGGTGAGCTGGGATGAGGGTGAGTTATGGCACAGGATATTGGGCCATCTACACCATAGTGCTTTGAAGGTCATGCAGTAGATTTCTACATGGATTCCAAAGGGTACTCTTGTGCAGATATACACATTCAAGGGATGTACCATGGGGAAGTATACAAAGGCCCCTTTTTATGAGAAGGAGAATCGAGCAACAGAAATCCTTGAGAGAGTTCACTCAAATGTGTGTGGACCATTCTCTAAATCTTCTACAACAAAGCACAGGTATTATGTGATTTTTTTTTATGATTTTTTTATCCGGATTTATGTGGGAACGTAATAAAATACAGAAATATAAATAAACACAGAGATACAACAAAAATAATACTTCATTTCATTAATATCAATTAACTAAAATATGTTTACAGATAGAATGGAAATAAACTGGCTAGGGCGATGGTAGCTTAACTTTAAGAAGAGATGTGGTAGCTACATGCCTCTAAACTGTGTTACAATGAGGTTAGAAGGCTTATTTATTGTTGAGAAATAATGCAAAACCCTAAACATCCAAAAACCTAACCATAGGAGATGAAACACCAAAACTATGGGCCCCGTTTGGGTAAATTGGTGTTTCAACTTCCCGGTGATGTAACTTTGGCATACGATCTCTGTTTTATGTGCATCATATCTCGTTAGAAAGATCTATCCGATGAGTACAAATTTTTGTGTGAGCAACATTGGTCCATGGACCCATGTTGCTCCCAGTTTTCCCAAAAACCTACATTGTAGAACCTTTTACCCATAGCTAGGGCAATGGTAATATGAAAGAACCAATGGTGGGGGTTCAAATGGAATAGGTGGGTGGCCACCAATAACCACGTGGCTCATTAGGGCCTCCAAATGGATCCAAATGTTTAGGAGCCGACAACCTACTAAAAATAGTAAGTTGTGTTGAAAGTGAAAAACTGAAAGAACTAATATAAATGATTCGTATTTATGCACTAACACAATAAAACAAAGAAATAGAAATAAACATATAGATACAACGGAAATAATATTTCATTTCACTAATATAAAATAACTGAAATATGTTTACAGACAGAATGGAAATAAACTAGCTAGGGCGATGGTAAATAATATCCATTAATTTAACACCTGGTAAATACAGATAGATGTCACTTACAATACCATGGGCGAATAAATACCATGGGTGGATGAATACCATGGGTTGATGCCATTTACAATACCATGGGTAAATTCCATTGGTGGATGGATAACATGGGTGGATGAATACCATGGGTGGATGCCATTTTCCATTCGAATCATTCATCCCTCCTTAAGAAGCAATGGTCCCCATTGTGTGAAGTTCCCTCCTGAAAATCCTTTATTGAATATGAAGAGTGACTTAAGAGAACGGTTTTGTGTAGTTAACCCTTAATCGTGATGAACGAAGATCCGAGGATAGAGATACCTTGTAATGCTTATGACCAACTGTGATATTGACAGTGTGCAGCCTAGCAAATGAACTTCAATGAAGTGTGGGTTTGTGGATGAACCAGAACCATGAAAAACGACGATCCGAGGATAGAGATCCCATGTAATGCTTGTGACCAACTATTTTACTAACAATGTGCTTCCTAGAAAATGGACTTCGATGAGAAGGATTTTGTGTGATAGACCCATAACCATGATGTTGATTGTTGATGAAGTAGCAGGTGCCTACATAGCTTAGGGTGGGAGGGCACATCTCCAAATAACCCAAGCCAAATTTTGTTGTGCTGAAACTAATAAATGTTAAGCGGGTGCCTACTAAACCAGGGTGGGAGGGCACATCTCCAAAGGGAACCCGCTCAGAATGTTGCTCTAGATTTAAAATGAACATAACTCGGTCAATACAACTCAGAATATTTATTATAACAGTTTTTTCGAAATGGAATGATCATTATACATCTTCCCATATGTTTGAAATCACTATCTAAAGACTCTAGACTCTTAGATTTGTGTTGGAACTGTCTTACTGTCACAAAATTTTTGAAAAAATAACTGATTTTAAATTAGCGATAAATCCCTCATCCGGAATCTGATTCAACCAATTTTGTTTTTGAAATTGCATGATTTTTCAAGGGGAGTGCATATCTGTAACCATTTACCAAAAATTTCCCACTGAAATCTTCAATAAATGATAGGAGATCCGGTGTCCATGAATTGTAGTCAAAAAAATTGTTGCAAGATTGTTGATTTTGAATCAACGATATTTCCATCATCCAGACTCCAATTGGGCCGATTATCTTTTTTGAATTTGAGTATTTTGTCGCACGGAATCCAGATATTGCTTTTTTTTTGTAAATTTTTCACCAAAAGTTTCAAATCTGATCTACAAGAAACATTCATGGAGTATGTTGAAGATTGCTGCAAAACATTGAAACTGAAATATGTTTCAAACCCTCATTCCCATGGAGGTGTAACCTGAATATGATACCACTAATACAGTTCTTGGGGGAGGCCCCTAAGATCTAAAATTTTGAAATGGATCTGGAAAGATCTGCAAAATTACAATGCCAGAAAAAGGAGATAAGAACAAGCAATAAATAAAAGCACAAAGAAACTTTTTATTAAATGGAGAATAACTATAGAAGCTGTATTATGGTGGACAATCTATTTACTTAATAAAACAAGTTTCTTTGTGGTTTTATTTTCTTTGTGTTCTCTCTCTTTCTGGCATTATAATTTTGCAGATCTTGTTAGATCCATTTCAATTTTTTAGATCTTGGGGGCCTCCCCCCAAGATCTGAATCAATGGTATCAGATTCAGGTTATGAATCCATCGAAATGAGGATCTGAAGCATATTTTAGTTTCAATATTTTGAAGCAATCTTCAGCAAACTCAATGAATCTTTTTGGGCAACGAGTTTGCAGATCAACTCTGTTAGCCACCTATAAATTCTGATATACCTAATGGTGGCTAAATTTTTTTTCAAGCCTTCAAGAGAGATATTTCCTTTGAAAATCCATCATCTTTGAAGTCTTATGATGATTCTTTATCCTTTGAATTAATCTTCACTGTTGTTTCACTATAAGCCCTCAAGAACCTGCTGATTACCAAGAGGAAACTACTTATAAGGCTCCATTCTCCATTTTTATTCACTTCACCATTTCACTCTTAAATAACTCCATTTTTCCCCTTATTTCCTTCACAAATTTCCCCTTCTTTCCTTCAATTAACCTCCAAACCATCAAAACCCTATTTTTAAACCTTATATCTCCATTTGATTTGGTTTAAATCCCTTCATTTCACCTACCGAAACCTCATTTGGCCTTAAAAATCCCTGTTTTAGGCCTAATAAACAGTATTTCACACTATAAAGGTTTTAAAGCCCTCGAGGGCTTATATCCTTTAGCCCTCCATCTCATATGACTAAGCCGCAATTGGGCGCTTAAAACATTGAACCCTCATATTAAAAACCACAACCTTCCATCTATTCTCCTTTTCCCAATGTTATGGTCCCAAGAAAATTTGGACCATTGATCTACATAGATCAACGGCCATCGGGCCTCCTTTCCTCTATATATTTAATTTACCATGCCTTCTTCCCTTTTTAACATTTTCAGCTCCTCTTAAATCTCGACCGTCCATTTGAAAGATCTGATGATTGGGACTTAACCCGATAAACTCAACTTTCCATTTAACCCGTCCACTATGTGACAAAACCATACGTCATCATAGACCCCACCTGGTGTTCAACCCTGCAGCTTTCTATTCGTCGCGTGCAACCTGCACTGTCAGATATGCTGCCCATCATCCGACGGCCAATGATCTATATCATGTAATTTTTGGCCCTTCCCCACAGTTTGCTACTTCCATGCAATAAAATTGGTTTTGAAATTCCACGTGTCAATCGTTGTATCATATCACGTTCCATTTGGCTAATACTTCTTACCCCTCAAATGCCACGCGAAAATCGCCATCGGTTTCCCAAAACTACCTTTCCCCAATTTCGTGCTATATTTTAAATATTTACCTAGTTAGCTATTCTTCCAGGTTTTGACCCTTCTTTTTCTGCATTTTATCCATCCTCAAGCGCTCCATCACCTCCATTAAACCTCTGTAACGCAGTTATACCATTCCCGCAGGGTTTCTTAATGAGTTTTTTTTGTTTTGCAGGGTTTAAGTGGTGTTCGATATATGTATTTCCATAGTCACAGACAGGTGACCATATGAGTACAGGGTGACGATTATGTGTCTTATATCCATGAAGAAAGGAACCAGCAGGGTTTCAGACTCTCAATTGCATCGGTGGATCACGATCCTCGATCCTAGATGAAACCCTCCAACTGCATAAAACCATTTGTGCCAGTGAAAACAGAACAATAAAGTGTATCAATATGAAGAATCAACGATAAAGAAGATTAATGCCAAACACTGAGGATCAGGGTTTTGATCTACATTTTAAAAAAGGTAAAGACAGTATCAAAGAATGAAGACCCAAAGAAAAGATCAAGGCCTAATTAAGCCTAAACACAGCTCGAGATCAGATCGAAAGTGTTTTAAAGTAAAAACAAAGAAAAATATCAGTAAAAAAGGCCTCCACTGCCACATCAGAGGCCATTTATCTTCTTCAGCTACCGAAGTGCCACCTGCAGCCTCAATAAATCAAAAGAAGGCATAGTTATTGCCTTAGTCAGTGATATTTTTGTTAAAAACAGTCAAAGTTATTGCCAGCCTGTTTGAAAGAGTTTAAAGTCAACAAAATCTACCAAGTTGCTAAAAATTAAATGAAAAACAATTAATACATGGAAAACATCAGATATTTCCTCTATTGAGCCCCTCAAAGGCAGAGAATCATTAAATTGTATTAATTGAACTAAAGACCTTTTCTTTCATCCCACATCCTCTTCCTTCTATAAATACTTTTGTAGAAGACAATGAAAGGGTTGGTCTCTAGATATCTGTTGCATGTAAATATTTTTTGAAGTTGTTGTAGCTCTGTTTGTAATTGAAGACACATAAGTTGAGATGAGAAGTTTGAAGCTGTAGAGGCCCTTTGGACTTGAAGATTGTAACTGGTTTGAGCATCAAATACAAATCGTTGATTCATGGGATCCTAGTCTATGTCAATGGTGATGTGTTTCTCACTGTAAATTGTTATTTTCTTTTTTTTTCCATTCTGTTCATTTTTCTCTAATAAATAACAATAAATATGGATTAGGATTTACTTCTAAAGTACCCTAAATCTCACTGAAAATATTTATCCTTTATGTTTTCTGCTGACTTTTTATTTAAAGATAATTCAATAGAGTATAACTAGTGAAGTGTTGGTGTGCCCATGTTTCCTGAGTACAACTTGAGATGTTGTCTTTGCATATTCTTGATAAGTCTACTAATTAAAGTTTGAGCTAGGGAAGTCTATGGTTAGCCCTATCCTCTAGTTTCTTCTCCAATAGTTTCTTTGAAAAGTTCTCTTAAGAGTATGTTGAAATTAGGATAGGTTCAAAGTCCTTAGTTGATCTTAGACTAATTTTTGTGTTTATCATGAATGTTTCCCCTTTTAATATGCCAAAATCAGGATATTTTCAAAGTACTTACTTGATCTTCGACTGTTCTTTTTTTCTTCATCTGTTTGATTTCCCTCATTCCACTTTTTGATGTTCCATTCCATAAAATCAACTTAAAGAGATCCTTTGACATAGATGACTTGCCCCATGGACCACTCTTGAACATTGCTATTTCAATAAAGCCTATTATGACTTCATAGCCTAATGAATTGATACTGCTCCTAGCCTATCTTATTAGCTGAACCATTCCTTCACCTACTTACATCTTCACCCTTCATACAGACTTCCTTCATCTTCATTATATCCTTGTCAAACCAAAACAAACAAAAAACCCATTTTCCTCATAACTAGCCTAAAATCACACTAAAAGCCTTAAATATCACATCTTTAAACACATAAATAGAGAGATCCCTCCCTGAATCTAGGATGGCTAGGTCCTTAGATTCCAAAGCGGTTTTGATGTAGGCTCTACAGTGTTTCTACTTGCCAATCTTGCAAACTACAGAGACCCCAACAAAATCTAAAGATTTTCATAAAATTTTTATCAAAAAAAAGACTAGATATATATTCCTTGAGAAAAAATACCCAAATTATAAAAAAAAATCAGCCGAATTGGACTTAGGATGAGGGAGATATCGCTCATTCAAAATTAGCAATGTTGTAGAAATTTTTCATATGACAATTCATGGATGGCGACTCTCTTGTCATTTTTTGCAGTTTTCAGTGTGAAATTTCAGAGAAATGGTAATAGATATGAGCTCCACTTGAAAAATAACCCAATTTCAAAAAACAAATCGGTCGAATTGAAGTCCGGACGAGGGAGTTATCGCTAATTTAAAACCAGCTATTTTTTTCATAAATTTTGTGACGGCGAGATTGTTCCAGCGTGAATATGAGAGACTAGAGTCACCAGATGGTGATTTCAAACACATGGGAAGATGAAAAATGTTCATTCAATTTCTCAAAAAATGTCGCAATAAAAATTATGAGTTATATTGACCAAGTTATATTCATTTTAAATCTGGAGCAACATTCAAAGCGGGTTCCCTTTGGAGAGGTACCGTCCTACCCCACTTTAGTAGCCACGTGCTTCACACTCATTAGTTTCAACATAGCAGCATTCGGTTTGGGTTACTTGGGGACGTGCCCTCCCACCCCAAGCTATGTATGCACTTGCTACTTCATCAACAATAAGCATCATGGTTATGGGGCATCCACACAAAATCCTTCTCATCGAAGTCCATTTGCTAGGCTGCACAACGTTAGTAACACAGTTGGCCATAAGCATTATAGGGTATCTCTATCCTTGGATCTTCAATTTTCATGGTTTTGGGTCATCCAAAAACCACACTTCATCGAAGTCCATTTGCTAGGCCGCACACTATCAATATCATAGTTGGTCACAAGCATTATAGGGTATCTCTATCCTCAGATATTTGTTCATCACAGTTAAGGATTAACCACACAAAACTCTCCTCTTCAGTGGCTCGTCATATTCAACAAAGGCTTCTTAGGATGGAAATTCATGCAATGAGGACCATTGCTTCTTAAGGAGGGACATATGATCTGAATAGAAAATGACATCCACCCATGGTATTCATCCACCCATGTTATCCATCCACCCATGGAATTTACCCATGGTATTGTAAATGGCATCGACCCATGGTATTCATCCACCCATGGAATTTACCCATGGTATTTTAAATGGCATCGACCCATGGTATTCATCCACCCATGATATTTATCCACCCATGGTATTGTAAGTGGCATCCACCCACGGTATTCATTAACCCATGGTATTGTAAGTGAGATACACCCAGGGTATTTACCCACCCATGGAATTCACCATTGGTATTATAACAAAAAATTCTATAAGTAACAAGTCACATTTTGTAAAAGGATAGATTATCCACCACAATGTAGCCCTTATTGCGGAACAGTTGATCTGGATTTATGCAGGAACACAATAAAATAAAGAAATAGAAATAAGCATAGAGATACAACATAAATAATAATTCATCTCATTAATATCAAATAACTGAAATATGTTTACAGACCGAATGGAAATAAACTAGCTAGGGCGATGGTAGCTTATCTCTAAGAAGAGATGTGGGGACTACATGCCTCTGAAGTGTGTTACAATGAGGCTTGAGGGCCTATTTATTATTTATAAACAACGGAAAACCATAAAAATCCAAAACCCTAACCCTAGGATATTAAGCGCCAAAACTATGGGCTCCGTTTGGGTAAATTAGTTTTTCAACTTCCCGGGGACGTAACTTTTGCATACAATCTCCATTTGATGCTCATCATACCTCGTTAGAAAGATTGATCCGAGGGCTAAAAATTTTGATGTGAGAAACATCAATTCATGGACCCATGTTGCTCTCGTTTTTCCCCAAAAAATGTCATTTAAGGCCTCAAAACGACTCTGGAAGTTCAGAACCCGAAAAAATGCTAAAAATAGTAAGTTGTGCCGAAACTGAAAAAATGAAAGAACTGATGGTGGGGCTTCAGATGGAAAGGTAGGTGGCTACCAATAACCACGTGGCTCATTAGGGCCTCCAAACGACTCCAAATTTTCAGGAACTGACAACCTGCTAAAAATAGTAAGTTGTTCTAAAAGTGAAAAACTGAAAGAACTGATGGTGCGGGTCCAAATGGAATAGGTGGGTGGCCACTAATATCCACTTGGATCATTCCTCCCTCCTTAGGAAGCAATGGTCCCTATTGTGTTAAGTTCCTCCATGAGAGGAAAATTCTATTGAACTTGGTATTGTATTTTTCCAGGATGTCGTGGACCTACTGGTGGACGTGTTGGATGCATTCAATAAATTTGGTTTCATTAGAGAGTACATGTATGGATTATGTCTGTATAATTGCATGAGTTATGGCAATATCATGTGGCAATGCATCAGGGGTCAAATCAATGGAGTGCTTGTCCGGACAGTGTAGAGGAACCTCTGCGGGTGAGGAGAAAATGTCTTCATATTCCTCCACACCTTTGTCCATCTGCTATTTTTGTGCACAGGAGCCCTGTTTTAAGGCAGTCGCAACAATCTTCTTCTTTCCTTGTGAGCGAATGGTAATGAAAATAAATTTCCTTTTTTGGGAAACAATCTTACTGCGTTGTTTTGCAGTAGTCAAGGAGATGGTTGTAGGTGGCATTACCTCTGGTATCCTGTACAAGTTATTACCCAAAGTAATAATGACAGCACGAGGCCTATATTCATACACAGCATGTTTCCTCCACAGGTATGGTTGGCCAAATAATACATCAGCTACATCAAGAGGAGCAACATCACACAATACCTCATCTGTGAATGGCTTGATGTTGTATGGAAGGCAACACTGCTGGCAGGCACGCAGATCTCTCCCTGGGTGAAGCCACGCAATGGTATATGGTTGTGGATGTGCTATGGTTGGTAGGTCGAGCCACTTCATGACCTCTACTAAAATGAGGTTCTTTTGGCTTCCGCTATGTACAAGAAATTGAAATGGAGAATCCTTCACCCACATCTGCGAATGGAAGAGGCGCTCCCCCTCCTCTGGATCCTCGGGATCCTCCCTCTAGATCTTGGTGGTGGAAAAAATGGCACTAGGGTCCGCATCAATGATTTGCTTGAATTTTTCATCTCTCTTGTCTGGTTCTGGCTCAGGACCAGAACATGCATCTGATTCGGGTGCCTTCAGTTCAGCTACCAGTGATTGTTTGTCCTGACACTCTATTTTGCTGTGAGTAGGGCTGTTATGGAATTCACACCACTTCCCCGTGTCCTTATTTGGATTTGTGGTGGGGTTCTAAGTCGCCCCCCTTTGGCTCCACCCCTTGTTCTGTGGTTTGGGGGCACCTTTCCCTGGCTTCAGATTCACGAATCCAAAATCTTTCTTCTTCTGCTTAAATTTATGCTCAATCTTAGCGACATAGCGATATGTCGTGCCAAGCGAGGTAATGTCGAGGAACTCCATTTCCTCCTTAATGTGTCCATGCAAACAGTTGTGGTACTTAAGCACCAAATTTCTCTCTGAATATTTAATACCCAACTTTGTGCATAGGGTATGGAAAAAATTCATTAGTTTGTGCACATCTTGATCCCTTTGCCACCGCAATAGGTCTATTAGATGTACTTGACCTCATAGCTCCCCATGGGGTAATATTGTTCCTTGATGTCATCTCAGAACGAATTCCAAGTGTGTTTGGCCGAGAATAGAGAGGGTTCCCCCTTGTCCTTTTGCTCATAGTAGGTTTCCCACCAATATTTAACATGGGGGGCAGCTTTTAGGAGTGCAAAAATAATCTTTTCTTGGTCATAGAAATCATGGACCGAGAAATACCCTTCTAGAAAATTCAACCATATATCTACGACGTCTGCATCTATCTGGCCTTAAAATAGAGGAATGCCAAATTTTACCTATGCCTTGAAGGATGTGGTGCCTGTAGAGTGGTTGTTGGATGCAGATGCATCATAGGTGGGAAATCGTTGAAGGATCTAAGCGAAGTTATCCATCATCACGTTCCCTTGTTTCTCAAGGACCTCCTCGAGAAATATTTTTATAGGATCTCCTGCTCCCTCATCTTTCTTTTCTTCCACCATGGGAGTTCGTCAAGGTTTGCAAGGCTGATCATGAAAGGGTTCAACCATATCAAGCCCTAACTTCTTATACCCTGACCTCGTTGGGGACATGATGATCTGAAATTATGAGAATAAAGTATTTCTTATACAGAGATTGACAGTAGGGGGATTTTACTGGTTATTTCACCTTTACTAGAAAGGATGAAACCAGAAGCTTCTGGCCCACAAACTAGCTCTGCCTAAAGAAATAAAATGTAAACATTGAAATATATCCGATCAATGAAATTATTTGTTTATGTGCAAAGTATTCATTAATCAAAATTTTATGTGTGAATAAGCAAGTTCAAGTATTCTGCAAATGAAGTAATGTGATTTGAAGTGAAACTGAGGAGTTTTGTTCACTGTATAAGTCTGATTGGGATAAGTGTACTTATGAAAAGTTACTGTTTAATGTAGTAGAAACTGAAATATAACAGTAAAAATGCACAACATAACAGTAAGAATTTGTTTAAGTAGTTCACCCCTCTCTTGGGCTACCTCTCCTGGGTCCAAAAGCCTCTAATTAGGCTTTTCCCTTTTTCATTAATGCTCAAATTAAGAAATACACTGTGTATAAAGCCTCAAAAGGAAAAATTAGCCGCATATTCAGAAATAGAAGACTGAAATCAGTATAAATCAACTATTCATTCACCTCCAATGGATGAGTATAGTCCAACACAACTGATCTTTCATTAGGCCCTAGTGGCTCCACAACCAAAATCATTGGTAAAATCACTGATAGAGCACCCTGATGGCTCTGCAACCTATCCCAACAACTCCAGAATGCTTCAATACCCAAAAATCAAAAAAAAATTCGTCTCAATTGGACTTCCCTAGCCAAAGTTATAGCTAACTGAAGTTTTGCCCAGTGTCACCTAGAAAAACTCCACTAAATGTGGAGAACTGCCAGACAGCTCCGACAAATCTGGGGCGGTTACTAAATTTGGGCATTCTGCCATATTGACCGCCAGTCATGGGGGGCTAACGAATAGTGCCACGTGACCACACCCTCTGGAATACATTGACAAACTTCGAGTTTATCACGGCATTACATAAGGTTTTAAACCACATTTTAAAGGAACTCCGCACCAGGCTTGGGTCCACAGGACCACGACCCATACAATGCGCGCCAGAAGGTTTTCCGCCCAAACATAAAAAATGTTTAAATAAACGTGCGTTGCATTGGTTAACAAGAACCACCAACGTGACCCAACGGTCGGGCCTCTCCGTTGCCATCGGCCCGACCTGGGGTCGATTCCTGCCGCAACACTAAACAAATTTCGATATGCCATTTCATTCCACCTTGGGGCTACATGGCGGCCTCCAGGTTGGCCATGTGGTGCCCTTTCAATGGCTGCCTGTGGAATATTCTGCAAAATATTTTGTGGAATATTCCACAGAATATTCCTAGAATATTCTGTGGAATATTCTTTTTTTAATAAAAATATTTTTATAAAGTCAAATTTGGCCATCCTTTTACTGAAATTGGCAAACTTCAAAGCTGAATATCTTCCTCATACGACGTCAGTTTTCAGTGCCGTTCATGTCTACAGGATCATTTTTCCGAGCTCTTTCCAGTCAATCTGGTTCGGACCAATTCTGAGCAACTTCATTTTTGAGCATTTTTCTACAAGAGACTTGATCTCCTTATCACACCTCCCAAATGGGAAGCTTTTGGACTCCAAAAGCTCTCTGATTACTAAAAATGATGATGTGGAGACTAATTCTCCACTCTTCCACCCTTGAATAACTGAATCTACCTGATTTCATCAAATGAAGCTTTTGAGAAAATGATAATCTGTCTTTGGAATCAACTGATCGACCATTGCTAAGATTGATGGAGTCATGATGAAAATTATTAAAATTTGCAGAAAAACAACTGTAATTTGCAGAAAACAAACATTTTCTACACTGATCAAACTTCCCAGAAGACTTAAAATAACTTTCACCTTGCAAACTGTTCCCATGGCGAATTGTACCATTCTGAAACCAACTTTGTCCCATGCTGAATTGTGTGTCCTTCTTGCTTGCACTGCTTTGCTTTAACACTTCATTCTCTGCATTGGCTGACCCAAAAGTAATTTTCACAACATAACATCATATTCTTTCAAAGACAAACTATTATCAAACTGAGACATATCATTAGCAACATCATAAAAAGGCAAATGCTCAAAATCTGGTCGTTTCAACATCAACAAAGTTAGAATTTGACTTGCATTAAACAGTCTTTTCAATTGACTTGCATGGAGTAAAGAAGATTCCAGCTTCTTGTTGTGAGCTCTCACAATGTACTCGTTACCATCTTTGAACAAGTGATACTTATTTTCATGGCGATGAAAGATAGCCTTCCTGTCAAATAAATAAGGACTTCCCAAAATAGTACTTGAGATATCAAGCGACACCACATCAAGTTCAACTGTGTAAATAAAGTGTGCAGTTATTGCAAAGTGCAATATGCACTTCCTTGGGACTTGCAAATTGGAATCCTTGCATATCCATCCAAGTGGATAAGGATTCGGATGTGGAATGGTCTCAAGTTTAAGCTGCTTGACCAAGTCTTCAGATATAAGATTCGCTTGTGACCCACTGTCAAATAATGTGTCAATTTTGGTATGTTTTGAAATTACCCTCACATGGAAAATCTCTATCCTCCTCTTTTCTTCATGAGTATCTTTGTGACAATTCAAAGAGCTAGAAATAGGAATTGTGTCTTGCACCACTTCTTTCCCCTTAATTTTCTTTAAAACCATGGCTATGCTTTTTGTCTCATCTCCTGAGTCTGACCCTAAGTCTTGCTCAACTGTTGATACAGTTTTCTCCTTTTCTTTGGTCTCGTTTTTGTTCTTGTATTTTTCTGGTTTCAGTTTAGGATGAAGCTTCCAAAAATGATCTTCATCGTGACTTGTCTTTGAACGGTTCTTGCAAAATAACTTTCCTTTTTATTTTCTTGAATTTGCAACTCTCTTCTTTCCTTTGTTTTTGAAATTACTATCCTCATCAAAAGTATTCTTTCCTCTAGCTTCTAAATGTGTAGCATGCACACAGACTTCATCTAAGCTGGTAGGATTGAACATTAGAATAGTATGTTGCAGATAATTGTGCAAACCTCCTATGTATTTCAACAAGGTGTCTTGACTTTGTAAGTCTACTCCAAGTAGAAGTGCTCTCCTTCTAAACTCTTGGGTATAATATTGCACATTTTGACCCTTAAGTTGCCTAAAATTTTTCCAATTCATGATTTCTTTCTGAATATGAGCAAGAGGATAAATTTTTTTCTTAATAGCAGTAATAAACTCATTCCAAGTTAGAGTTATATTACCATGCTTTTTAATTTCCTCCTTGGTCTTGGCTTCCCACCAAACCAAAGCTGCTCCATCCATTCTCAAAGAGGATAATTGGATTTTTGTTTCATCATCATGCAAATTCTGAATCCTTAGATAGACTTCCAGCTGTCTAATCCAGTTGTCCAATTTTTCTGCATTCACATTACCATTAAACATCGGCAACTCAAACTTCACATCAAGCTTTAACAAAATATTTTTAAGAGATGTTTTTGTTTTGTGTGACTGATTAACAAAAGTTGAAGAGGATGATGTGGAGGAAGAGGATGACGATGGAGATGGTCGATCACCATTTCCTCCATTCCCTTTCTTAGACTCATCTTTGTATTTCTTTCCTCCTGAAGAATCTCCTTCTTATTTTTGGTTTCTAGACCCTTCTCCAGCAATCCTATCATTTCTCTCCTGGTATAGGATCCTAACCATCTCAGTCATGTCCAAGAAAGCTTTTCTAAAGACTCTTTCTTCTTCCTTGGGATCCATTTCCTCATGTACTTCTGCTTCTCTGGAAGACATGTTTGTGGCTGATTCTAAGGCTAATGAGGATGAAATGGAAGGTGGATATAATGGCACTCTAGCCCTCCTTGGTTGAGGATTAACTTGTTATCTAACCAATTGACCTTCCCCTCTTTTCAATTTCAGCCTAGTAAGCATCAAATTTTGTAGAATAACACAATCTTCTTGCACAAATTTCACAAACTCTTAAGCAAAACCTAGAGCTCTGATACCAATCTGATCTGAAATTGTGAGAACAAAGTATTTCTCATACAGAGATTGACAATAAGTGACTTTTACTGGTTATTTCACCTTTACTAGAAAGGATGAAACCAGAAGCTTCTGGCCCACAAACTGGCTCTGCCTAAAGAAATAAAATGTAAACACTGAAATAGATCCGATCAATGAAAGTATTTGTTTATGTGCAAAGTATTCATTAATCAAAATTTTATGTGTGAATAAGCAAGTTCAAGTATTCTGCAAATGAAGTAATGTGATTTGAAGTGAAACTGAGGAGTTGTGTTCACTGTATAAGCCTGATTGGGCTACCTCTGCTAGGTCCAAAAGCCTCTAATTAGGCTTTTCCCTTTTTCATTAATGCTCAAATTAAGAAATACACTGTGTAGAAAGCCTCAAAAGGAAAAATTTGTTGCATATTCAGAAACAGAAGACTGAAATCAGTATAAATCGATTATTCATTCACCTCCAATGGATGAGTATAGTCCAACACAGCTGATCTTTCATTAGGCCCTAGTGGCTCCACAACCAAAATCACTGGTAAAATCACTGATAGAGCACCCTGATGGCTTTGAAACCTATCCCAACAGCTCCAGAATGATTCAATACCCAAAAATCAAAAACAAATTCGTCTCAATTGGACTTCCCTAGCCAAAGTTATGGCTAACTGAAGTTTTGCCCAGTATCACCTAGAAAAACTCCACTAAATGTGGAGAACTGCCAGATAGCTCCAACAAATCTGGGGCGGTTGCTAAATTTGGGCATTCTGCCATATTGACCACTAGTTGTGGGGGGCTAACGAATAGTGCCACGTGACCGCACCCTCCAGAATACGTTGACAAACTTTTAGTTTATCACAGAATTACATAAGGTTTTAAACCGCATTTTAAATGAACTCCACACCGGGCTTGGGTCCACAGGACCACGACCCATACAATGTGCGCCGAAAGGTTTTTCTCCCAAACATAAACAATGTTTAAATAAACGTGCGTTGCATTGGTTAAAAAGAACCACTGACGTGACCCAACGGTTGGGCCTCTCCATTGCCATCGGCCCGACCCGGGGTTGATTCCTGCCGCGACACTAAACAAATTTTGATATGCCATTTCGTTCCACCTTGGGGTCACATGGCGACCTCCGGGCTGGCCACGTGGCGCCCTTTCATTGGCTACCTGCAAAATATTCCACAGAATATTCTGTGGAATATTCTTTTTTTAATAAAAAAAATTTTTATAAAGTCAAATTTGGCCATCCTTTTACTGAAATTGGAAAACTTCAAAGCTAAATATCTTCCTCATATGGCGTTGGTTTTCAGTGTTGTTCACGTCTACAGGATTTTTTTTCCGAGCTCTTTCCAGTCGATCTGGTTCAGACCAATTCTGAGCAACTTCATTTTTGAGCATTTTTCTACAAGAGAATTGATCACCTAATCACATGAAAAGAAAAATAGAGAAATAGAAGACCGCTCTGATACCAATGATCCAGATTTATGTAGGAATGCAATAAAATATATAAATATAAATAAACGCAAAGATACAGTGGAAATAATACTTCATTTCATTAATATCAAATAAATAAAATATGTTTACGGATAGAATGGAAACAAACTAGTTAGGGCGATGGTAACTTATCTCTGAGAAGAGATGTGGTGGCTACATGCCTCTGAACTTTGTTACAATGAGGCTCGAAGGCCTATTTATTGTTGAGAAAGAATGCAAAACCCTAAACATCTGAAAACCTAACTGTAGGAGATGAAGCGCCAAAACTATGGGCCCCGTTTGGGAAAATTGGTGTTTCAACTTCCCGGGGACGTAACTTTGGCATACGATCTCTGTTTGAAATGCATCATATCTTGTTAGAAATATATATCTGAGGAGTAAAACTTTTTGCGTGAGAAAAATCGGTCCACAAACCCATGTTGCTCCCATTTTTCCCAAAAAACGTTGTTTAGGGCCTCGAAACGGTTATGGAAGTTCAGGACCCGAAAAAATTCTAAAAATAGCAAGTTGTGTTGAAACTGAAAAACTGAAAGAACCGATGGTGGGGGTTCAAATGTAATAGGTGGGTGGCCAACAATAACCACGTGGCTCATTTAGGCCTCCAAACAGCTCCAAATGTTCAGGAACCGATAACCTGCTAAAATTACTAAGTTGTGTTGAAAGTGAAAAAATGAAAGAACTGATGGTGTGGGTCCAAATGGAATAGGTGGGTGGCCACCAATATCCACCTGGATCATTTTTCTATAAATTTTTGGATCTACTTCATGCAAAATAAAGATAAGACGTTCTCAAAATTTTGTGAGTTCAAAGCACTAGTTGAGAAAGATACAGGGAAGTAGGGAAGGCCTCTAAGGAGAGACAATGGTGGTGAGTATATCTCCAATGAATTTAAGAACTTCTGTGCAAAAGAAGGAATTAGGAGAAAATTGATTGTGCCTCATAACCCACAACTGAATGGGGTTGCAAGAAGAATGAACAAAACAATTGTGGGTGTGCCACGAGCTATGTTACATGATCAGGGCCTATCATTGCATTTGTGGGCAGAGACATGCAACACAGTGGTATTTGTGCAGAACTGTAGTCCTCATCGAATACTTGGCATGAGTACACTAGAGGAGGCTTTTTCTAGTAAGAAACCGATGTTTCATATTTTAAAATTTTCTGCTCATCTTTCTATTTCCATGTGACCAAAGATTCTAGAAAGAAGCTAGAACCAATAGAGGAGATTGGGATATTTCTGAGGTACACTGATACTCCCCACAACTATCAGGTGTATTTTTTGAACAACATGATGATAATTTTCAGACAATATGTAAAATTTGATGAGGAGAAAACCATGTGATTGTCCCTTGAGAAGGAGCTTGATTTGCATGCAGATGAGGAACTCTTGGTTCCAAATGATGAACCTCAAGATGTGGAGCATCCACATGAGGAGGATAATGGAGTGGCAGAAACCACTCATGTATATCCATTCATCAGACATGGTAGGAGGCGCACCACAAAGGCTGACAGATTGAGACTTGATGCGACAAAACATGTAGGAGAACCTACATCACAGCGCAGATAGAGACAGTCACCAAACAAGTATACTGGATACATGGCTCTTATGAGCAAGTGTATTTTGACAGAACCATCCTCTTTTTAGGAGGTAGTGTAGCAACCAACTTGGGTTGACACCATGGTTGAAGAGTATGACTCCATTGTTAGGAACAGTGCATAGGAAGTTGTCCCAAGACTAGCCGGGAAATTAGTGGTTGGATCTAGATGGATATATAAGGCGAAGCAGGAAGCAGATGGGAGTGTGGAGAAGTACAAGGCTATATTTGTGGCTCTGGGATTCTCATGGGTTGAGGGGATTGACTATGACGATACTTTTGCACCAGTTACATGGTACTCATCGATTATATCTATCCTTGCACTCTCAGCACAAATGGGTTGGAAGATACATCATATGGATGTGAAGACTTAATTTCTAAATGGATTTATTGAGGAATAAGTGTACATTGAGTAGCCAAAAGGTTTTGGGACCTTTGATAGGGAGTCACATGTGTGCACACTCAAGAGAGAATTATATGGGTGGAAGCAAGCACCTCAGATTGACATATATTTCACCGGGTTGGGATTTACAAAGAGTAAAGCAAATACAAACATGTACCATATTGTGGTTGATGATAATATTTTTATTATCATACTTTATGTTGATGATCTTATTCTGACAGGTGATGAGCAGCTCATAACTTCTTGCAAAGAAGATCTTGCAAGAGAGTTTGAGATGAAGGACATGGGACTGCTTCACTATTTCCTTGGTTTGGAGATATGGCAGCGGGATGGGGAGCTATTTGTTTGTCAAGGAAAGTATGCTAAAGATATTCTGAGGAAGTTCCACATGGAGATTTTTAAACCCATGGAGACTCCTCTTGTAGGAAATTGGAGGAAGGAGGATGCTACTTCAGGTGAGGTAGTGGACACTACTATTTATAGGAAGCTTGTGGGTTCACTCATGTACTTGCTGAACACACGACTAGACATATGCTACAAAGTTAACCAACTTAGTCAAACTATGGTTAAGCTGACCAATATCTTTTGGAAGGCAAGGAAGCATGTCTTGAGATATCTCAGGGGCACTACAAAGTATGGATTATGGTACAAATAGACAGATGAAGTGAAGCTTCAAGGATTCATCGATGCAGATTGGGAAGGAAGTACATCAGATAGGAATAGCACATCAAGAGGGATCTTCAGCATACGATTGACAATAGTTTATTGGTACAACAGGAAGTAGAGATTAGTTGCACTAAGTTTAGCGAGGCAGAGTAAATGGCAGCCAATGAGGCGGCATGTGAGGTCATATGGATGAGGAAGATAATTGTTGGTTTTTTAGTCATCATACGAATCCGACGATGATACATTGTGATAACCAGAGTTGCATAAAACTGTCGATTAATCCAATATTCCATGACAGGTCCAAGCATATCGACATCTTGTACCACCATCTTAGAGATTGTGTTCAGATACGCATTATGTTACTTCAGTACATTCCCATGGAGGATCAGGGTGCATATATTCTAATGAAGGCGCTCACCAAGAGAAAATTTGAATACCAAAGAGGTAGGATCGGGGTAGCTAATAATCCCTTTCTTGTTGAGAGGTAGTGTTGAAAATTCAACAAGAAATGTGTGTCTAATTTAATTTTCCCTTAATTAAATTGGACAATAAATTGTAATATTATCTCATAACGACTTGTCATAGTTAACTGAGTGTGATATACTCAGTTAGCTCATGAAATTCGAGTTGATGGTGGTTGGTGAGGCATGTAGAGTGATTCTATTTGTTTTAGAGTCCAAATTGCAGTTATTGTATTAGTTTAATGCATGAGAAATCAGTTAACTCAATTAAGTGTGTTAAAGTTATTCTAACTAGTTGTAACTGATTGTTGTACTAGTGAGAGGTCAAGTGAATTAAATCATATTTAATTCACATGCAGTGATCTATCAAGTGACTGATGATTTACTATTAATAGGTGCATGCATGTCACTTCTGATGAAGACCCAGTTGAGCCAGAGGTTAAAGGGATGTTATCTATCAGTAGTATTATTAGTAAATTATCGCCACACAATTATACAACCATAGGATTTCCCATGATGTATTGCGCATTTTTGAAAGGTTGAATTTCATATTTAATAGGGGTTTAATTCTCTTATAATGGCGCAAGCAAGGCATGCTAAGAGGTATGAAATTAGGTAAGTGTTGGTCAATTTTGTTTGGATCAGTGTGAGATAGTTGGTAGAGTGCAATATAATCTTGTGAGAAGAGTGCATTGTATTGTTTCATGATTCCTTGGTTGATTATACAATAAAGATAGAGGGGTTTTGAGTAGCAATATTTCCCCGGGAAAAATATCTATGTTGTGTGATTGACTTTATTATTTCCCTTACTTGGTGTGATTTTGCGATTTTGTTTATTTTCTGCAAATATTGTATAAGGATTTAGTATCTTGTTTTAGTATATTACATGATCAGATTGAATCCATTGGTATACATACTATTTGTATAATTTCTACAAAGGAGTGTGCAACTAGTTTTGAGAAATTGAAGCAATTTATTACCAACGCTCTAGTTCTAAATATTGTAGATCCATATAAATAATTTGTGGTATGTATAGATGCTTGCAAGATAGGACTTCGTGGATTTATGGTGCAAGAAGGACAGGTGGTATGATATGAGTCAAGGAAACTGAATAAGCACAAGAAAACCTATGTGACACATGATCTTGAGTTGAAATCGATCATCCATGCATTGAATAAGTGGAGACACTATCTTCTTGGCAGGAGGTTCATTTTGATGAGTGATCATAATGGGTTGACATATTTTTTTGACCAACCTAATTTGAATTCCAAATAAGCTAGGTGGTTGGCTATTATTAGTGAGTTTGAATTCAAGATGAGATATATTAAGGGAAAAGAGAATAGGGTTGCAGATGCTCTTAGCATAAGAGTATAGGTAAATTTCACAACGACTATGAGTTCATATGGAACAAATTTAGAAGATTGGATCTTGCAGGTAGGACAACAGGATAACATGTACCAAAAACTTAAGCATAAGTTACAACAGCAAGGTAAAGGTGAACATGATGTGGATTATCATCTCACGACAGATGGTTTGGTTAGATTTAGGGACATGATCTATGTGTCAGTTGTATGTGAGCTCAAGAAGATTATCTTGTAGTAATTTCATGTCAAGCCATATTCATCTCACCCAGGATATCAAAAGAAATTGGCAACATTCAAGAAGTTCTACCATTATTCAAATTTGAAGAAAGAGGTGGCATAGTTTGTTGCGAGATGTTTGGATTGTCAACAAGTAAAAGAAAAGTGTAAGCATCCAGGTGGTTTATTGTAGTTGATTCTTATTCCATAGTGTAAATGGGAGGTAATTTCCATGGACTTCATTACAGGTTTGCTGAGGAAATCTAGACAACATGATTGTATCATGCTTATGGTTAAGAGGTTGGCTAAGGTAGCTCACTTCATTCCAGTGAAGTCTACTCATTCAATTAGTGAGGTAGCTCAGGTCTTCATTATATATATAGTGTGGTTTCATGACGTTCCGAAGAATATTGTATCCAATAGAGATCCCAAGTTCACTTCTAGGTTCTGGAAAGAGTTATTTGAAAGTTTGGGTACAAAGTTGGCCCTTAGTACAACTTATCATCCATGGAAACATGGACAGGGAGAGAGGTTCAACATGATTCTAGAGAACATGTTGAGAATGTATGTTATACATCATGAATGGAAGTGGGAAGAGTGTTTACAACCAATTGAGTTTTCTTACAATAATGGGTATCAAGAATATTTGAAGATGAGTCTGTTTGATGAAATTAATGGGCGAAGTTGTAATACTCCCATTAGTGGGAGTGATCTAGTGAAAAGGGTATTGATAGGACCGAACATGTTGGCAGGAAATGCAATTTATCAAGAAGAATCTAAAGTCGGCACATGATTGACAAAAGAGTTGTGCAAACCATCATAGGATGTTTAAGGATTTTCAGGTTAGGGAAAAAATGTACTTTTGTATCAATCCAAAGAGGAGATACTTGATGATTGGATCGTGTGCCAAGATGGCACCTCGGTATTGCGGGCCTTTCAAGATTATTAAGAGGATTGTACTAATATCCTACTTACTTGCACTGCCTCTGACAATGAAATTCCATGATGTTTTCCATGTGTCATTACTTAATAATTATGTGAAATATGTTGATCATGTGTTTGAATGGTCTATATTGCAGGTGCATCCTGAAGGAGAATTCCAAGCAATTGAGCAATTGCAGGTGCAGTGGAAGAAATTTGGGCCCGATGAAGCTACATGGGATACAGTTGATCATATGTGGGATATGTATCCTTCTCTATTTAGTGGTTGAGCAGATGTGCTTTGATATATATTTTGGTTATGTCTATATGTATATGCATGTGTGTAAATATTGCATTGAGTTGTGTTATAAAGCTCCAATAAGAAGTATGGTGTTCATGATATGTTGGTTATACCTTGAGTAGTATGATATGATGTAAATGTTGCATCGAGGTGTGTTCTAAATCTCCTTGGAAAACATGTGTTATATTGGTTTATAAGTATCATTGAACACCAAGGATGACGTTCCCCCAGGGGGAGGGTTTTGTAACAACCCTAGTTAAAAATCCATGTAATCAAGTTAATAAAGGAAAAAAATAACACCAAGGTCATGGGACACATATTCCAAGTTGAATGTTGGGAAAAAACATAGTGATGGGGATCACTTGTAATTAATTAATGGCTACAGAAATTGACAAAGGAAATAGAAAAGGAAAAGGAAAAGTGACATTTATTGGAATTCAATTTATGAAATAATGGAAAATAATATAAAAGGAAGGTTAAATGCCACATAATAGCATGACGAGTAAATTGAAGGAAAATTAAGGGAAAATAAAGAAAATATATGCCTCAATGATAAAAAGGTACCTGAAGATGAGTTTATAGATTTTTGTTAGTTTTAGCTTGGATCTCTCTCTCTCTCTCACTCACTCTTGCACACTTAGATTTTCTTGGAGCATTCTTGGAGCACATTGGAAGGTAAAGGAAAATAGGAAAGCACAAGGGGGCACTAGAATCAATAGCTATAGTTGGATTTCTTTAAGAGTACATTGTTGCATGTATGATCTACTTGTTAGTTTTGGCATGCATGGTGTATGCATGTGCTTATTTGGTTATAATATTCCACTGACATGGAGGATTTCCTAGATTGAGAATGGTATCACCTAGCCTTGCCATTTTCTGGATAGCCTTCGTGTTTTTGGTTTTCCATTTTTGTTTTATGATTGGCGCTCATGTTCCTTATGGATGTGGGTTGAGTTATTAGTTCCTGGAGCCTTGGTTGGACAAACGTTATGGAATCCTTGGAAAAAATTGGGTTGAGTTATTAGTCCTGGAGCCTTGGTTGGACAAAGACTCTGGATCCCTTGGTGGATTGAGTTAATCGTCTTGGAGCCTTGGTTGGAAAAATGCTCTAAAGCCCTGTGGAAACGGAGGATTGAGTTACTAGTCTTGCAGCTGGGTTGGAACAAACACTCAGGAGCCATGGACAGCTTGGGTAGAGAACGATTTGGTTGATTCTAGTGATGTCCAACCGTGAGGTTGATTCACTAGTTGAGGGTTGAGGTTGTTTGGCCTATAGAAGCTCTGACTTGGTTTTTGTTTGTTTTATTACATGAAATCACACATTCATGCTTGGAATATGGCGCAAGGACGATTTCCTTAAAAAATAGATTTGGTTTAGCTCAATCTATGGTCGGGTGGTACGTGGAAGTCCTAACTTGGTTGAAATTCGTTAATAAGATCTATTCTTCTATGATGATTCATGTATAATTTTTGGCATTATGTTGGTGATATTATGGTTGGGTTACCATGGTTTATATGTTAATTATTTTTTTTTTATATGTTGTTCATATGATGTGTATCTTCTATGGTACTTGTCATGAATTGTTTAGCTATTGATCGATTAGTGAATTTATGGACTAATAAGTGACATTGAAACTATGTGGAGAAGGCATAGGACCTTCATGATGATTCTCTAGTGAGATTATTGAATTAATGCACAAATATTTATTTATAACCTACATGTACTATGTACGCAAATTGTTTGTATAAATGAGTAATTTGGACCTCCAACTTCTCGGGGTCACAACTTTGACATATGATATTCGTTTGAATATCATAAGACCTCGTTTAGAATATCTCCAGAAGGAGCCAAAAACAATTTGGCAAATTATTCTTAGAATTATCGGTCTCTCTGTTTTCCTTGAAAATTTCATTTAGGCTCTCAAAATAGCCTTAGAAGTTTAGAACTCGAAATACTGCCAAAGATATAAAGTTGTATTAAATTTAAGAAAATGAAACTACAATGAAAAAGGGTTGGGCCAAATTAGGCATATAACAATGTGATCATGTGTCGTTGGGTTTTTGCAGTTAGTTCTGGACATGTGGACCCCATTTTCCGTAAGTGCATCTTAGAAATCAAGTCTCGCATAGTAACTCTTATCTTCTGTTTACCATGACGAGCTTGTGGATTTGGGTAAATGTGGGAGAGGTGGTTACAATTTCCCACTTTAAAACCTATTTATATTGTTAATGGTGCATGAGTGTATTTCTTTATGTTCTTCACATTTCAACTATTTTATTCATTTAAGAAAAATATCAACAATTAAAATATTTGAGATCTAAAAGAAAATTAATCTTCCTAGTATAGATTTCAATTATTTTATCAAAGTTGTCGTGGTGAACTATTCTAATCAATTATCCATAGTAATTGATGTATCTATAGCAATTTTCACATCCATCGCACTCACTAAGAAATATGATTTAAATTTACAATGAATTTTTTTCCTTCAAGGTTTTATCCATTGTATATGTGATTATCCACTTTATATGTGTTGATGAGATTTTTCATCTTGTTTGTCTTTTAAATTATAGTTTTTTTTCTTATATAATATTACCATCTATACAATATCCAAAAAATTTAAGCCATGACATTTTATTTTTATTTTTAGTTTTCTTCCAACATATGTATAAATGATAGCCACTCTCCCCACCATCATCTAACTTGTATTTGTTAAAACTTTTATTTAATTTCATATCCATTCTTTACACTAGACTTACTATCTACCATATTGAGATTTAAACAGAAATATGAATAGAAATTATGAATTTTTATTATATTTACCTAATTTGAGCTCATAAGAATAGGTTAAAATTTGATGCCCATATACCATGGTATACTAGAGCATCACCATATACCACGATAGTAGGGAATAATTTCTACACACTACCTTATTTTGGTTATCAAATTTCTATAATTGTTAGTACAAATGTGATGGAAAGAATTTCTAATGCTTGTCTTTTTCTAATTTTTGGTACAAAGAATTAAAACTTGAATTTTTAATATGGTATGACTTCATTTTTTAGAACTACTAATAATTATTGAGATATGATTGTAAGACTTTTAGAACACCCAAAATATTGAAACCTAACAACTATAATTTAGATTTCTCTAAAATTTCTATTATTTTTTAAATAAAAATAACAACTAACTAAATTATAACTTCCAATATTATATACCTATTACGTACTTATTTATCTGGGAATATAACAAATTGACTCAATAAAACCCCATGAATGGAAAGAAAGAAAGAAAGGATTTTTAATGTCCGCGAGGCTAAAAATAGCCTATGGGACAGATTGCTTCTCTATCTGACTCTTGTATTCGGCCCTTTTCCTGTGAAGTTTTACAATGAGCACTCCCAGCTTATCGACAAACTCTTCGCTGAATAGATTATCCCAAGAATTAGCTGCCAGAATACTTGCATAGTTTTCCCTGGTGTCCTTGAAGGCCTCACATTCTAGAATGCAATGTTTCTCTGTTTCCACTTTTCCGGAGGAGCAAAATATACATACTCTTTCTTCCCAAATTTCTTTTGGCCTTTTCCAGCGCCCTGTTTCACAACGGAGTTGATGAGAATTAGTCCTTAATTGAGCAATAAGAATTTTAGATCTCCAAGAAATATTAGCCCCTATGTACGCCTTTTGTTGATGGTTATGCGTGGGGTTAAACTCTTCTATGTAGTACTTTTTCTTTCTCTCTAGCTCTTTCTTCCAAATATGTTTGTGAAATTTATCCATAACAAAAGCTTTTATCTCTTTACTGTTTGTAGGGCACATGCTCAAGCAAATACCCCATTTACTAAACCATTTGTTATTTTGCCGCATCCAAGTCTTCTGTCTTTTGCACAATCTGTCACTAAACACAACCTTAGGCCATCTATCCTCTTCCATTTGCTCAATTTTTTTCAGATACCTTATGACTCGCACTATAGCAATTGCTTCAATAGGAGCAGCCCCTGTTTCACTTAACAGGATAGCATAAGGAACTGCACTTTTAATTTTGAATTTGTTTGTAATCAAACGTTTCTGAATTTTCTCAATTTGTTTCCACTGCAACTTGGTTGTGTTGCTGGCCCATAGTTCACAACCATAGAGAATCATCGGAATCACTAAAAGCCCAAAAAGAGTTAGGGTGGTTTTCCAGTCCCACAGCTCTGCCTCTCTACACCTGTTTTGAAGAACATAAAATGCTTTCCAACCCCCTAAAGTTCTTTTCTTTCTACAACCATTCCAACTTAAATTTATGTTGAAGTCAATTCCGAGGTATTTGTACTCTGCAACTTCTTCCAGAATGTTGCCTTCAAAATAGAACTTATGTTGGTTTTGCTTTCTTTTGTTAGAGAAAACCACTACTTTCGTTTTGCTAATATTGACTTGCATCCCAACCCTTCTACAAAAATGCTCAAGGGAATGTAAATGTTCTTGCAAACCAAGAGCCGAATTAGCAATCAATATAAGGTCATCTGCGTACAAAAGAAGCCTGATAACGAACTTGCCCAAATGGATACCGTCACCCCCTTGCGAATTTAGCCACTCTTCAAGCTTGTCAATATATAACCCAAAAGGGGTAGGAGACAATGGGCAACCTTGCTTGACCCCGATATCGCTTCTAAAACTTTCAGAAATGCCAGCTGAAGTTCTGATTTTGACTTTCACCTCTTCATACAACCTATGCACAGCTGCTCTCAAATGCTTGGGAACCCCGAGTTCCTCCATTCTACCCCAAAGCTTATCCCTAGGAACCGTGTCAAAGGCTTTTCTGAAATCAACAAAGCAACAAAAAACTTCTTCCTTTTTATCCCAACCTTTTTCAATGATGTGCCTTAAAGTTATACAATGATCAACTGTGGAATGTTTAGGTCTAAAACCTGCTTGCCCTTTAGCACGTTTATCTCTTTCTTCTGCCCACCTGTTGATTGGAATCAACCCACAATTTGTGGTTAATAATGTTTTCAATAGAGTGATAGGGATGGCCGAGGGAACCATAAAAAAAATCCTATGTATATGTGGCACCAAGCAACTTAGTGTAGATACAAATCTTAATAAAAATAATATACCTCATGATTCATTTCTCTCAAAATCTCTTGGGATTTCTTCAAGACACATGGAATGCAAAGGTAATGCTCAACATATTTTTAAAACTTATCAAAATGATTCCGAAAATATTTGATATATCAACTAATGAGATGCTTCAATGTCCACTAAAATTCTAAAATGTTCATTCACAAATTGACGCGAGTCTGAATAAGAAAAGAAATATGCCCATTCACAAGTTAGACCGTATCGAGGTTTGGAAGTGGATCCTTTATAATACATTGACCCAGATTCTTATAGTGGTAATTAATGAGATAGGATGCAGTTTTAGCCACATAATTCTTCTTAATCAATGGAAAGCGAATATGCCATACCTTGCCAAATTCATTCATCTTAAAGATTTTAAAGTAATTCATTCATCTTAAAGATTTTAAAGTTACATCCAACGATATTTTCTGGTTATAATGGAAAGTAATTTGGGATACCTGTAAATAGGTAGTGGTTAACATTGCAAAATTAACCTTTCAGTGAAACTCTATACCTTTAAAAAAATTATCAGATACATTGGAAAGCGACTGCGACCCTCAGAACAGAATTGCCGAGAAAATCAGTCCCGTGAAGAACAGCGATAAGGCAGTCGGGGAGAAAAAGCCTGCAGAGGAGACTTGCGGGGATTTCGAACCGCTGCCGGTCGAGTTAACTCCGTTGCCGGAGCCGGTAGGCGGTGGCGCGACGATACGGGGAATCGGCGGCACTATTTGGGGAGCCGGCGGCAAGCTAATCGGAATCCCGTAATCTGCAAATAACATTAAATAAAAAATAATAATCATTTGAAAATTTCACCTATAAAATAACTGAAATTTGTTGTTGCAATTTTCTGGATATATATTATGTGCAGGCTTAATGGTGTGTAAGATCAGAGTGGTTTCATAACCTATTATTAAAACGTTAGATAAAAACATTTTTCTAATGTTTTAATGATGGTAACAGGATGTTAAACCTAAACACAACATATTTAATACAATATATGAAGTTAAATCGAAACAAGAAAATATATATCTAGAAAATTACAAGGAAAATGTTATGGTTGAATTTTTTTCTTAAATTTTAGAAATTTTGACAAGTATTATTAGTTTTTAATATGCAAACTATAATATCTTTGGTGTTATATACAAGCCACAAAAATTAGTCCTTAAAAGTAGATCGCTTAAATATAAAGGCACAAATAATTAAAATTCTTAAAATCATATGAAAAAAGAGTTAATAGTTTGCTAGTTGTTTTGTTGGAATCTTGTAAAATAAATTCAAAAAATCAAATAATTGAAATGTTTGAATTGCATTTTTGATAAATTCAACACCTTCAAAAAAAATACTCAAAATACTGAAATTTAAAACTGCAACCCAAATTTTCAAAAAATTTGACCAAGATTTCTGGATTATTCTGAGTCTTTCTAGACAATAGCTATGAAAAACATATAATTTTTTTCTGAAATTCTGGTACCTTTGCATTCGCTCAAGGGCGGCGCGGTGACATTGCAGGCGGCTGGTACGTCGAATGCTTTGGTCCTATTAACTTGCATGGCATTGGGGATGTCTGTGAATAGCAAGCAGAGACACGTGGCGTTAACCTTGACGACGTTAGCGAAGGCGCTGCAGCAGACCTGAGACGGTTCGGTCACAGCATCCGTGACGTAGGTGAGACAGGGCGATAAAGTGAGCACAAGATTTGAACAGCCTGATGATGACGTCTGAGCGACAGCGACGTCCGTCACGGCCGCGAGAGCAAAACACAGCAACAGTGACAGTGACAGCCTCATTGCGGCCATGGATGGCATTTTGTTACATGTGATCTCTTTTATTGACGCAAAACCAGCGGTGGAAGAATAGCAGCAGCGCTGTGCAGAAGATTGACAGGCGGTTTGGTAATTGTGATGAGCAGGCAAGAGGGTTTTTGAAGGCGGTGCGGATAATAATGAAACACCAGTGTATGAAAGCAATTGCGATCCACAAAATCGGTGCCGATGGCCAAACCGGCCCTGGTTCTGGAACGTTCAGTTACGCGGATTACACGGCTTCCTGTTACCGGTTTTGTTGTGTTTCTGGTTTTAATAATAAAATAGAGCAACATGGCATTAAATTTTAATCTATTTTTTTGGGAGTAAATTGTTCGGATATTTCATGGATACTGTTGACCTTTCCAACTACATTGGCAAGTGGCGTAACCGAGGCAAACGCAACAACTTATTGTTGATATCCAATAAGGTGTCTTTTGAAATTAAAAAATTAGAAAAGCCGAATTTTATATGGAAATTGAAAACATAATGGATAGCAATCGCCTTGATTAGTAGAGAGCGGGAATGGAAATCATGTGAGAGAGCTGTGTTTCGGATTAGTGAGCGGGGTTGGAAAAAATTTATATCATTATTCTTAGTTTTTTTTGTATTGTTAATGTAGGGTAAATGGAGTTGTTTTAGTGTGATTTATTTTGATTTGTGTTATTTAAATTGGTTTTTTGATTGTATATATGGGTTGAGCATCAATTTTTTTAGAAAAGTTTTCAAAAAGTCTGAAGACAACTAGAAAGTAATTTATTAAATTATGATTTATATGATTTAAAAATTGAGCATGCACACTGCATTCTATTAATCAAATAAGGTTACATATATATATGAGGTATTGTCTCAAGATAGGGAAGCTATCTTGGATGCACAATAAGTTGGTTGAAAGAATATCTCAACCACACACCAAACAAAGAACCTAGATTTAGCTAACACCTATGGACTAGGAATAGACTCTATACATAGAAAGTCACAACTGAAGACAAGTAGAAATTACATATTCCAACACACCCCCTTAATGACTACTTGTCTCAATATCCATCTGCAAAATCTACATTTGGTCCTATTTAGTAATTACATTGGTTTTGTTTGGTAATTACACTTTGTATCTTCTTCATGCTATTGTCGATGTCCATATAAAGGAACAAGCATCTACCGAAATGCATGGGTTCCCAAGCACTGCAACCTCCAGTCTACGAGGAATTCCTTCACATACATGGTTCATCCAACTTCTCGATGAACTTCCCCTAGATATAAAATTTCACCTCATGGAGTCTAAAACCAATATGGCTATGGCCTATCCAAGTGTATCCATCCCGCATGACACACTCTTCCAGGGTGTTAAAACTCTCTAACAGAGGGAACACATAACAAATGGTATGCATGCCTCTCTAGGTCTTACATCATCTACATAAAACATTTCAAAGACTACAACTAACAATATGTGACATGTAGATTTTCTCAAATTACAATATGTGACTCATACTTTACCATGGTCATGAGTCTATTCCACAAACTCACACGAACAAACTTTCACTTTCGTTGTCCATCATCCTTTAAATGTTGTCGTTGCTCCTTTACATCATATTTTGAAATGTTCACATCTTGGGCATCTTTGTCGTTGTCAATTAAAAACTTGGAACTCCATCCTTAACCTGTCATTTGTTAGAGTAGTCAATTCTAACAAAAATAACTTCATATTGAGGTGACTAATCTCAATATGTATTTAATTTTTGTTGCAAAATAATTTCATAATCCCAATTACCCAAGCATGCACTAACAAATATCTTCACTCAACAAATTCACTCGCTACACAAGCATCATCTCCACCGTACAACATGCAAGGCCAAATGTCATGGGCCAAATGGATCCCTTCCTCACCCAATTCACAAGGGAATGTAACTTTGATATCACGTACTCCATTGGACTTGAAATCCTTGTGGCGCAGACAATGAGGATGAACCCTGTCGCTTCGACTATAGTCCGTGAAACTGTATGCACCATTCTTGATGATGAAACCATAGCTAGTCGAGCACTTCTAGGAAACCTCCTGTTTCTCGCTCCACGACGTCTTCCATTTCCCGTCGCCTGTTGCAGATCAACACCACGCCGTACTCCAAGTATGGATCGCATCTGTATCCTCCAACAGTGAAAATGAGTGATGGCAAGCAACCGACAACAACACTCTCAGATCTTCATGCAAGAATTCCTCAAACATTGCAGTTAATCAATCTGGTGCTCTAGGCTTTCTTTGTCGACGAGGAAAGTCCTAAATCCAGCAGACCATGAAATTGTTCTTCTTTGAGATAACCAGGGAAATCTTGCATAATCCTGGTCGTGGGATCGTCCTGCACGGCTGCGAAACACAACATATCCGCAACAAGACAATTATGATGGGCTACCCATTCTTTGAAACACTGTATCTTAGATCACTAAAACAATGATCAAAGGAGCGATCTCGGCCACCACCATCGCAAGTTGGACCAATCTACCACGGCAGACACACCAATCCACCACATTGTCGATCATGCTTCCGCTACAGGTCTTCGACCACCACCAGCCATAGGCAGAGGAAAGCATTTCTCGAAGACTACTTGAATAAGGAGAGCACTGCTCACACACCCCTATTGAATACCTCTTTAGGTGAAGGCAACGACAAGAATCATCCAGATCTATTCAAACTGATTCCGGATTTAGTTCGACCCAATATCAAGGCCCTCGGAGGGCATGCAGGGCAACGGAAGAGGGAGAGCGTGAGAGAATGCAGATCGATACAATTCAGGAAATCATTGCTGTTATCATTTCTCGAATGATCGTTACCAATAGAGTCATGGTAAAACACATCCTGCACATATCACACATAGCATTACTGCTCAAATTGAAACCCTCAGCGCTTGGTTGCAACTAGTCTATCAAAAAATATGGTCCCTAGAAATTAACACTGCTTACAAAGTTGACAAACTCCCCCCTTAGTGTAGCCCCCTTATTTTTATTGTTGTGTCCATGTAGTACCCATATTGTTCTTATTGTGCCCCATAGAAGCCCACTATTGTTATTGTTGTGCTCTTACATTATTATTGTTATGTAGGCTCTCATTATATTGTGATCCCTTAGACTTCTATATATAGAAAGTAGATTTTGTCATTTGTATCATCGAAGAATTATTCATATATGTAATTTAAAGGAGGTTTCCCCTCGAAGTGGATAATTTTTAAGTCGGTTATCCATTTTTTCTTCTATATTGTGAGCTGGTTGCATAACATTTGATATCCAAACATTGGATTCTAGGGTTTCACTTTTTCAAACCGGCCATCTTGGAATTTTCGCTATAACTTTGTTTCTACGAAGCTTCATAAGTTGAAATTGAAACCACGTGGAGTTGAAATATTGATGAACCTCGCATACGAATTTTAGATCTTGTTTCTCTACAGTTTCAGAGATATGATCTGAGGAATTTAGGGTTTTTGTAGGCTTCAGAATTTCATCTCAAACAGGTGACTGAGCGAAAATTGTCATAACTTCCATTTGAGGCATCAAATTTGAATCTATAAAAAGTGGCCAAAATTTCACAGACTATCGTTTTGTGTATATTAATTTGAAGGGTCGAAGGTAGAAACAGTGACACAAGGCATGCCATACAGGTTGGGTCTTCTGAACCAGTCCATAATAAGGTCATTGTGGGAGATTGGGCATAACTTTACCTTGAAGAATCAAAATTATGGTTGACCTGTGGCATTAGAAAGAAGACTCAGAGGGCTACTATAAGACCTAATTTCAAATCTGGGGGATCTAAAATTAGAGAGATACATCAGGTGCAATATCAAGCTTCTGAAAAGCAAGAAAAATGTGTTTATTTTTTAAAAATTGCATAGCTTTTGTTTGAAAAAATCAATTTGAAGTGATCATTCCAAGGGCATATTGAAGCATTGATATTAGTATTGGGTTCTATAATTCCTCCTAAAAATAATTCAACACTCATTAAGCCCTCAGGAAGCTCTACTATGGCGCATTAAGAGAAAGAAGTGTAACATGATGTATCAAAATTACGGGACCAGGTGCAACATATTTTGCTCTCACAAAGAGAAACCAAAGATGAACTAAAATGGGACATGGATGGTTTAAAAGCATAAATAAAAGGTTACATGGATGGTTTAAAAGGTTACATTAATGGTTTAAAAGAATAGATGGAAGGTTTGAATGAAGGTTTGACAAAGTTGCTACAAGAAATTATTCATCATGGCAAAAAGTTAGTAGATGTAACTCATGATGAGAACGAAAGAAATGTTGATCATGATTTCATAGACTCCAATGTTGTATTTAAGGCCCACAGTATTCCAAATATTGACGTGAGGAAGTTTTATGGAAATGATCTGGTAACATGGATACTACAGATGGAGCAATATTTTGATCTCCAATATGTGCAAAACACACAAAAGGTACGAATTGCAACTTTATATTTAGAAGCCAATCAATTCGTATGGTATCGATGGATTTTTTCTTGTAAACCAATTTTCACTTGGTCACTTTTTACAGAGTAAATGATAGCACATTATGAGGATACTAAAAGAAGCACCTTCTTTATCCAATTGATAAAACTCAATCAAAAGGGTTCATTGGTGTAAAAGGTTGAGGAATTTCAAAAATTGAATATAAGGGCAAATGATATTCCATAGGAGCATAATATTTATGTCTTCATAGGAACTTTAAAGGATAACATCCAACATGAGGTTTTCCTTTGGGAACCTGATTCATTAAAGAAGGCATTCATGTTGGCAAGAAAAATTGAAAGAAAATTATGGCAACAAGGAAACCTACCACTCACAATTATAAATATGGAAGTGTTATTTCTCCTAGCCTTCCACAACTTACAAGTTTGACACCACAAAAATTGGAAAAAGAAGAGAAAAAGGGATTTGTTACAGTTGTGATAGAAAATACACTAAAGGTCATAAGTGTGCTGATAAGAAATTATTTTACATAGATTATGAAAAGGAGGAAGAGAAGGTAAGAAACTTCAAAAGAAGAGGATATACACCAGGAACCAACCTTAGGGAAAGAAGAAATGAATCCAACCATATATGGTAATGCATTAGCAGGAATTACCACTCATAAAACTCTCAAGATAGAAGGAAATATCAAGAAGAAAAATGTAATAGTGTTGATTGATTCAGGTAGTCCATAATTTTATTCATTGTAAGATAGGAAAGGAATTGAATTTCTTCCTATATCTAGCACCAGAGTGTCAAGTGATGGTTGAAAATGGAGGAAGTATAAATTTCTCTCGAAATTACCATAATATCAAGGTAACCATGGGGGAATATGTATTGAATAACACAATGATTTCCATTCCAATGGGTGGTGTTGATGTTGTACTAGGAGTTCAATGGTTACAATCTTTGGGTACGATAGCTTTTAATATTTAAGAATTTTTCTTGAAATTTATTTGGGAAGGAAAGGAATTTGAATTAATGGGTATCACAGTGAAAAAAGAAAGATAATGCACCTTCTACATTTCAAGGGTTGATGAATTCCATTTTCAAACCCTTAGAAAATTTTTGTTAGTATTTTTTGATGATATACTAATCTAAAACAAGTCTTGGAAGGATCATATTCAACATGTTGGCAGGGAGCTCAAAATATTGGAGGAGAAACAATTATATGCAAAAACCTCCAAATTTTTCTTTGGATTGCAGGAGGTCGATTATCTGGGTCATATTGTATCTCGTGAGGTTGTTAAGGTAGACCCTAAAAAAATTAAAGCCATTAAGAAATGGAAAATCCCCACAACCATAAAGCATCTACAATGATTTCTCGGGTTAATAGGGTATTATCGCAAGTTTGTTGAGAAATATGGGAGAATAGAAACAACTATAATAACATTACTGAAGAAAGATGTAGTTTCTTAGACTCCAGAAGTAACCAGGGACTTTGAACATATTAAAGTGGAAATGATCCAACCACTGGTCTTAGCTATGCCAGACTTCACAAAAACCTTTATTGCGGAAAGCGATGCCTCGGGAAATGGAGTTGGTATTGTTTTAATGCAATAAGGAAGACCCATTACTTTTGAAGTCCATGCAAACAAACGAAAGTATTTACATAAATCTATTTATGAGAGGGAAATGTTGGCAATACTACATGCACTAAAGAAATGGTGACCTTAGGGTGAAAACCCAAAGTTGGGAAACAATTTTTGGTAGATGGCCAAAATTTGGGTGAAATTTTTAATTTTTCGTTCGAGAAAATAGTCAACTCAATTTCTCGACCAAGAGTTTTTATAACTCTCGTCCGAGATATTTTTAATGTTTTGCCTGAGAATTAGATTGGGCTTGACTGGAGTTAAACTACTCTTGGACGAGAGTTAAGTATTTTCTCATTCGAGAATTTTATTGACATAAACTCCCGAGTTTAATGATTTATAAAACTCTCGGATGAGAGTTTTAAAACTCTCGAGCCTAGTGTTTTTTTAACTCTCATCTGAGAGTTTAGATTCTCTTATATAGTATATGTGCCTCTCCGGTAAGATCAGAGTGAGAAAAACTAGAGCGTCGTATCAATGCAAGAACAAAGATATGTGCTCACCCACGATTCAATCATGAACTATGAATGAATATTCTGATCAGCCAGAACAAGATGGCCTGAGCCTACCAAAACAACATGGGTGAGATTCGAGTGGGAGCAGATGTACCCAACCAACTTGTTAGACACTTTCCAAACACTTCTTTCGGAAGCTAGAAAGTTGTCCAATCTCTCCCAATACATAATAGAAATCCACCCTTCGATGGAGACAATGCCATCCTGGAGGTCGAATTGGCCTTGATACAACATAAATGGCCTCTGTCATAATAGGGTTTCCACCATCCACTTACTGCTCTTCATCACATCCTTGTCCATTCTCTTTCCCACCACTGGGATACTGTCCTCCCATTTGATATGATTTCATTTAGGATTTGGTTGGGTTTGGAGATAAAAAGATCAAAAGCACATAGAAACACGTTTGGGAAATCACAAAATATGGTTAGTTTGAATCATAGCCTTTGTGATTTGAAAATTTATGTCTGGTTATCCTGCCTTTGTTGATGCCATTCCATTCTTCTCGTTGGACATTGAGTGTCATAGATTTGCTTTTGTTCTTTTTAAATAGATTTGTTTTCTTTGTAACCATCCCCATTTTTATTTTCATATCAACAGGAAAAAAAATTAAAAATATATTTCAGGAAATCGATCCGACATAACAAGAAGTATGGAAATTCGTGGCACGAATGCTACAACTGTTCAACGTTTTCCAATATTTAAGCCATAAAAATCAATGAAAAAACAATAGAAATCACTGAACTAGCACTAATATTACATTTAAACCATAAAGAACATAATCATACCCATAAATTGTTCTCTCCGATATCATCCATAAAAATATTATATGAAAACAGGATGAAAGAAAATTTGATTAAAAATTGGGGAGCAGGGACAGTCTCCATCACATTGTCTTCCTTGCAAAAGGAGATAAATAAATTGCAGCCTAAACATAAATACAGAGTATCTCAAACATTTCATCAGTGTTAGATGAAAAAACTTGCAGGGCACAAAACAAGGCACCCTTGACCTCATTTTTGGGGCAATTTATATCAGTGTGAGTATTGTTATTTGAAGTTGGATGATAAAACATGCGTGATGTCTGAGGGCAGTGATAATTGAACTTGGCAGGGATCCTTATACTCACATCCACCATTTCCATATATTTCGCCATCTCGTCCAATCCCCTAATATAAGATTCTGTTGCTTCAATTACAAACAGACTATAAGTAAGAGTATCTGCCGGGATCTAAACGACACAACAACAATAGTTCAAGATGTGACTAATTAATAACAAAGAGGCATCCACCACCAGCAATGGAAGCTAGAGGAAGATGGATATATGAGCATGAGAACAGATGAAGCACAATCCCAGACTGAGGGTGTATAGGTCGTCTAGTACTTAATGGGAAGACACTTCAAGGTAAAAAGATATCATGATAGTCTTAAATTCTTTTTGGAACAAATACGATCTTCAAAAGAGAAACAAAAATGGGTAACAAAGATGTTGGGTTATGAATTTGAATTCATCTACAAAAAAGTGAAGCTAAATGTTGTTGAAGATGCACTCTCGAGAAAGGATGAGGGTGTGGAAGCATTGGTTTGTGCCATTTCTAGTATCCAACCAGATTGGATAACTGAAGCAAGGGAGGAGTGGAAGAATGACAAAGAAGTGTGGACACACATTCAAAAGTTGCAACAAGATCCTAGTACATATGATACATTTAGCTGGAAAAATTATTCATTATAGTACAAAGATCGCTTATATATTTGTAATAATTCCCAACTAAAACAAAATAGTCTTTTGGAATCGCACACCTCTCCCTTAGGAGGACACTCAATTTTTTTTTTTAATTACCATAGGGTCAAGAAAGAATTTTTTTGGGATGGCCTTAAATCTGATATTAAAAATTTTGTGGTAGAATGTTTTTTCTGATAACGAAATAAAGTTGAGACAATTAAGACCTTGGGTCTGCTACAACCTTTATCATAAGTTTCAATGGATTTTATCACAAGTTTACCCAAGTATGAAGGAAATAGTGTCATCATGGTGGTCATTGATAGAATTACCAAGTATGCACACTTTTTTACATTATCTCATCCATTTAAAGCCAGTACATTTTCTACGACATTTATGGAAACAATTCAAAATCTACATGGAAACCCAAATATTATTGTAAGTGAAAGAGATCCCATTTTCAATGGAAATTTTTAGATGGAATTATTTTCTTGTCTAGGTACTCAACAAGCTCATATTTCATCTTCTCATCCTCAAACTGAAGGGAAAACCGAGATAGTGAAAAATATTTAGAAGGATATCTTCGTTGCTTTGTATCTAATAAACAAAAACAATGGGTCAAGTGGTTACCTATGGCTGAAATGTGGTATAACATTTCCTTCCACACTGTAGCAAAAATGACCCCATTGATGGAATTTTATGGATATCATCCTTCATCCATCATGTTGGCTTGTGATTGCACATAAGATGGAGAAGTGGTCCCTATAAGGAAATCACAGGGCAGAGGCAGAGAAACAGTTATCATTAACAGAGACAAAGGAAGTAGAGAAACACTTAAGATAGAAAAACAACAAGGGCAGAGTCCTGAATGAGATTGGGTCAATTCGTGCACATGTTCAGGTCGGGTGGTGAATGCTAAAGTAGGTCAAGTTGTGAATGTGGGACAAATATTCCACGAACAAATAAAAAATGACCAAGCACAATCAAAGAGACAAGGTCGAAAAACCACAATAAGGGAGCAGTGAGGGATGTTGGATCTAAGTAATGATCAACGGTGGAGATTCAAATCAGAATTTTAGATCGCAAATGTTTCAGGATGGGCGCAAGAATAAATGTTAAAATGAGTGAAATGCGATTTGTGATGAAGTGGGACCTATTCACCTGTGGCACACATATAAGCCTTGCATATTTCCCACACTTTGTAGCCCACAGGTTCCCAACCTTACCTCTTAAGACTTACGCCAAACCTTGTTTTTCCACCAAGGCAATGAAGTGGGACCCGCCATACCTAACCACATTATCTAAACCACATGCAACATCTTGTTTCCGCCTTACACTTTACATTTCTTCGTCATTCCACTTTATCTTTATACTTTTCCTTTTTCACTGCTATATCATTGTTTCATCTCCAGTTTTCCCCATTCCTCGATTGCGATTAAAGTGGGGCCATTATTCCCTCGACATCACTTACCTTCTCCCCCGCACTTCGCACTTCGCTTCTTTTAGTGTTTACCACCTCCGCTTACAGCTAAAACTTAAGTTATTCGATCTACGGACTGTGGTCCGGTCCCATTTTCTGCCACGTCACCTCCTTCCTCCCCATGCTTCGTACTTTGCTCATTTTTTATTTTATGTTTATTGCTTCATGGTAAAGAGTTTTGATTGTGACACAATTTGGCCCCACCATAATACTCTGCTCACCACAAATATGCCATTTCCTTCTCCTCATCATCCTCCACCTTTCCTCCATATCCAATCACCCCCTCCTCATCTAATGGTCCTTGTTTCATTTCGCACTCCCCGCAGCTTTCAAACTTTAACCATGGGAGGGGGGGTCTAAAATGGGCAGTATCCATTACTTCCCACCCCTCCACGTGTCGTCCTCTCGTCATTTCGCACCCCGCCTCTTCAATTTCACTTACCACTTGAGACCCCCTCTGAAATCTGGTTCCTATTTTGCAATTCAAAAACACCGCATGGGCTTTTGAGGCAGAACATGCAGTTATGGTTTATGCAGTCCGCTTAGGAGATCTTCGCTAAAGAACGAGGTGTGTGCAGTACTACATGGCCTCTTCATAATGGATTAAGTGGAAATCACTAGACTGAGGGAGTGGAGGTTTTCAAGTAATAGATGGAATCATATGATAACATTCAATTTTTCCACCTACAACTGCTCCTCGCCATACCGTCTTGAATGCTCCCATTATTGGCCTCCATGGGTGACCATGTCCCTTCTGTTTTCTGTTTAATTTTGATGATTTCGCTGGTGAAATCTCAATTTCGCCCCATTCCTGTTTTAATTCTCTTAGTACAAAAATAATTGCTCAATGTACGCTCTGCAAATTAGGTAGGATGTTTTGATTTCATAAGTATGGGTTGATCATACATGATTAGTACTATAAGACCCTCGAGGGGAAATCTATATCTAGCTTGTTTAGAGATTAAAGAAGGGTTCTGGAATTTTGAAGAATTTTGTTGTAGTTTTGTATGATTATGCTCCCTGTGCTCTGAGATACATATTTGGGAGAGCTGTTTAAAATTAATATGATACATAGTTGTTATTTGGATTCCAGATGGAGAAATGAGTAGTATGTATCTATTTCCTTATGTTATCAGTAATCTCCTTTTTTACATGTAATCATTTTTATGCTATGCTACTTTGATTGGTTCATGTAATGTAGCTACTGGTAGTCTACAATTTTATTCATGAATTTGTACCTAAATAACACCTAGGTGTTAACGCTCATGTTTTAAGCTTGCTGCACTCCCTTAATTCGCGCTCCGCGAATCTCTCTTATTGCCCATATCTCATTCATATCCGCTTCCTCTGAGGTCGTGGGGGCGGAATTCTTAAATCTCTTAAGCCTGTCTCTTGTGGGTTCCTTCTCCATTCTTCCTCAATGCCTCTGCACATTTTAAAGCTTCTGCTCATTCTTTTATTCTTGGCCCATCTAATAGACATCAACCTCATAACCTCTTGATCTCTCTCTTCATTTGGGGAATTCACATGAAGTAGGCTCAAATGGTCTTCTCCATTCTCGAACCACCAAATACATTATTTTCATGACCCATATTCTGTTAGAGGTAATTATACAATTTTCCATTTTTAACCTCTAATTTTAAGATGTCCTAGGCACTAGTATTTTGCAACTCAAGGCTATATCTAGGAGCTACAACACATCACATCATATTTAAGAGAAAATTTAAGGTTCAAGAAATGGAATATCACATCGAGCATCAACTATGAGTTTTCAAAATCTTAAAGGATACCCTAACTTTGGTGCATATTCAAATGAAACAACATGTAGATCAACATCGCAACGAAAGAAGTTTTGATGTAGGAAACTGGGTATTTTTATGGCTACAACCATACAAACAAATGTCCCTCAAGCAAGCTAGGAAGGATAATAAATTATCACCAAAGTACTAAGGTCCTTGCAAGGTCTTGAAAAAGATTGGTACTATGGAATACAAATTGGAGCTTCCTGCATATTCCCAAGTGCACCTAGTTTTCCATGTTACATGCTTAAAGAAGGTTATAGGTGACAAACTCCTAGCTCAAAAAATATTTCTAGGACTTGATGAGGAAGGAAAAATCATATTGGAACTTGAAGCATTCATGGAAACAAGAACTCAGTAGCTACGAAATCGATCAATTTTATAGTATCGTATCAAGTGGAAGAAATTACGCGTTGAAGACTCCACATGGGAGGATAAGAATTTTATACAGAAGCATCCAGAACTACTCAAACATTGAGGAAAACATTTTTTTGAAGGAGAGGGGCATGTTAGGTCCCTGTAATATTAGTATAGTAGTTTACTGTTATTCTTAGCGTATCTCACATGTTACACCAATGTTTGGTCATCCACCCATTTACAATTAGATGGATCGAAGTAGACCATGCATGACCAATTTTACCATAGCAAAATTTCTTTCACTATAAGGAATAATTTAATAAACCATCTTTTGTTAAGTTAATTATGTTTAAAAAAAGAAACCCCACGAGGAATAATTAATTAAACCACTATTTAAATAATATTTCTGGTCATATTTAACCCAATTATGGCAAATAATTAGATAAATAATTATTTAGTTATTATTCCATGTTAAATTTGACTGAATCACCTAAAAATCATTAAACAAATCATTATTTGTTAATTATTATTTAATCACATTCTTGAAATGATAAATAAATAATTTATTTGTTTATTATTTCTAAAGAAAGGTATTTAACCAATTTAAATACCTTTTTCCTCCAACAAAATATAATTAAATATTCCAAGGGTCAGATCTAGATCTTGGTTAATAATATTTTATTATGAACCATTATCGAGGATAACTAAATATTTTTCTATAAATAGTAGGATTTTCCATTCATTATTCACTTTGATCACTTTCATTATCACACTTTGATCATTCTCATTGTTGCTACTACTTTCTACTCTTCTTGAGCTCCCATAGAGTTCAACACAGTTTGGGTTTTCTACACCATTGAGAGAGAGAAAATTTTGGATCTGAAGCGTTGAGGACAACTAAGAACCCATACCATTGAGGGGGAATGGTAACACTATTATTTGTTCCATTCCCAGGTGTTATAATACATAAAAATTCTGTATAACTTGTCTTGTCTGTTGGATGCATGGAGCAACTCTTATTTCTTTTCACTTTTTAACTTATTTGTAATATTCCAAAATGGAAGTAGTAGCAATACATGACATAATAATGTAAACACAGAAAATATGAACATGAAATAAGAGTGATCATTATGTAGCCATCATTTTATTAATATATAAGCAACAATATACAAAAATATCTTGAGGGACAAACCACTCAAGCAATAAGAATAAGCCTCCAATGATCAGAACAATTAGCACTTGAGTTGCTGCAACTGTATAGAATGTCGAAGAGTAGTGAAAACACTGTATATATCAGTGTAACTACTGGTGTAAAAATACATAAATGAAATATGACTGATAGAAACAAAATAAATGCCCAAAAAAGAAGATGTGGGCTCTAATACATGATTTATAGCCAACCGAGAAAAGATTGCTAGAAATACCAAGAAATATACAATGTGAAAAATAACCCTAGGGTTTATATGTCATTGCAAAATGGATCTAATATAAAATGAGGCTATGAAAGATCTGAAATGGTGATTTCCTCCTCCAATGGTATTTCTAAATAGAATGTTGATCCCTCTACTTAGAAATAGACCCTCTTGATGAGCTCAATGAACCCTCCCAACAACTACCTCCAAAAATAACGTCGTTCAAAATTGTGACTGCACCATGAGGGATAGTAGATGGTTGGCCTAATTAAAAAATGTGGAAATATGACCAAGATCCCTCCTTGCTGATCCTCCAATGGATAGGCCACCTCTCCACTGAAAAAAAGGCCCAGAAATGGCTTAATGTGATCCTTCTTTGTTGCACCCTGTAACACAACCCAACTCTAAATAGGAATTGCGTTGTAGCTGAAGGAGGTAGCTTGGCAAGAATTCTAGAATGAGGAAATGCAACCCAATGAACCTCTCCTTCCCTGAGGATGAGGTATGGATTCCCGATCAGGAACACCCTTGTGCTAAACAGCAAGAGGAAGAAAAGTCTAAACATACCAATATCAAATGAAAATCTAAAACATGAATAACAATGGTTTCCATCCCCTCCATATATAGTATGTGAGCCTTCTCACATTGGGTCCCATCCATACTTTCCATTAAGCTCATGCAAGTTGTCCTCCACTAAAACTGCGTTGTCTACTCATGAATGCCACTCCTCCATGACAACGCTGTTGACTTGGTCAAAGTTGACCTCTTCAACATGTATCCCCTTCAATTCACACCCAAAGGTGCTTAATCTAACTATTTATTCTTCCTCCTTTCACATTAGGAGTGTTATTATTCCTTCCAAAGGGTTTTGTGGGCCTCCCTACCCACTTATTTACCTACTTAGTGATAAAAAAAACTATAATATTCCATTTAGATGTAGGAAATTTTTTTGGAATATTACAGTCCTCCCCTCCAAAATGTTGCTTGTCCTCAAGAAATTGTAAAGGTGGAGAAAAATTCCTCCCTTCCTCTTCTTGTGGCCACCTCATCAATATTTCCCACCACATTTCAACATAATCTGCAATAAATCTACCCTCCAATGGTTCCTCCCAAGTATGCAAACCTAAATGGCTCACATCATGAAAAAGTGGAAGGTGTATGTGGAAACCTTCTTGTTTTCCCATGGCCTCGTCAAGGTAGGAGTGATGATAAATTTAGGGAATCTCATCCCCAATGAGAGTCTCCCATGCCCATGCTATCATCCAAATGAAATGAGCCATTCTAGGTAGCTCATCAAAGAAACCCTCAACCCTCAGTTTATGCAATGTATTGGGGCTGCATGGAGAGATTAGATTTTCCATACAAGTTGTTTCTCTCTCAATTTATGGAAAGTATGGGGCTGCTGCTAATCTTGGGCTGAAATTTCATGGCCTCCAAGAATGGCCCAAGTTATCCCCCCATACAAATCAGCCATGAAGTTCCTCCTCCAAGAACTCAAGTTCTCCAAATGGCTCCTCGCACATGAAGAAAAGAGATGTAGTGTGGAAATCATGGTTTTCCCATTGTTTCTCCTGAAACATGCAACATATAAAGTATGGAGAACCATACTACCAATGGGCACCTTCAACTCTTGTGCCACTCTCCCAACAAAGCTTCCCATAAACATATGAACACTATCAATATATGGAAGCAAAAATAAATGTAAACAAGTTTCCAGATGACAACCGGGAGGTGGATCATAGTTCCACATATCAAACTAGCACAGTGCATTCCATACATGCCTAAAAAAAGAGAGTAAAAAGTGTCCTTTCAACCACTTTTTTGCTGCCACAATCATCCTACAAGATAGGATCATAAAAGTAATATGTGGTTCCAATGGTGCACACCAAGAATTATGTGGCTTCCCCCACAAACCACCAATATAATAACCAACCTCAATGTTGCAATTGGCCTCAAGTACATTATAATATAACATATAAGAAGGAATAATCCTCCTTGGTACAACATGTTGCCCATAAAAAATAAAGGGGTACAAATCAGAATGCATAAATGTACCTTCTCTACTATGTACTCCGGTCAATGAGCAGGAACGATACAACTGAAAGCTCTCCCTCACTTTCCATGAGTAGGGAAGTGGCTGTGACAACCTCTCTATCACCATTTGGGCTATGAATCTCTCCATATGTTGATATATATCCTACTGGATTCCCTCCCAAGTGAACTCCTCCATCAAAGAATGAAATGCATCAAAGTGCATGGAAAGAAAGTCCACATGAACTACATGTAGTAGTTTCCACTGGAGCTCAGAAATTATAGTCAAGAAGACTCTGCCATAAGAATAGATGACCTCATCAACCACCATGTATCTATCATCTCCCTCTGGGTCATGAAGAATCACACAAGCACCAAGATCCTCGGAGTACTCTACCAAAAGTTAAGACCTCCAATATGGATCAACCCTCCTAAGAGACATCACTGAAGATCTTAAATGTGACGCTCCACACATGTTTTTGTCTTCTCCTTTGACATCCCACATGCCAAATTCATCCTCCAAAGTGCTGCCATGGCCATTATGCAGCTGCTCATGCTCAAATAGAAGTGGTGTCCTTTGCAAGTTGTCCTCCCATGAGAAGCTACCATCCAAAAAGAACCTCCTGATATTGGCCAATGTAAGCATGAGTGGACTCCATCTACTCCAATATATGGAGGATTCCTTCCTCAAATCAGGTACCCTATGTTTCTCCAAATCCATGGAGCATCTCCCTTGCACTCTGGTGGTGCCCTCATCCATGACTGCAGCGACTTCTGTCAGCGCAGAATATGTAGTGAGAGTGAGTAATGCTGAAAATGGGAGAATGTCTCCCTCCTCCTTGAGTCTACCCTAGACTCTCTGCACTGTACTAGACCCCTCCAAAGTATCCACCCCTTCGGGATCTAAGAGTGGTGAGCTAAATGGCAAGATGTCTCTCACCAGCTCTAGATCTGGTGGCCTGCCAGGTGGAATGCCCCCATGTAGTGAGACATCAAAATCTGAAGTGGACTGATTTGTCCCTCCTTTCACTGCGTAATACGTTCTCCTTTTTTTATGCAGAAACCTCCTGAAATAGATAAGGGTGACTGCTCATCATCCCTTGATGCTGATCCTTCCTTCCTTCTCCTTCCATCTCATAATCCACAAAAATTGTTACATGCTGCTCCAGAATTGTTCTTTGGTTCCCACATGTTAGATCATTTGGAACTCCTTGCAAAGACACAAGTGCTCCTCTAATGGAAGAAATAGCTTCCCTTCCACCTCCATGTGGTGATGGATCTTCTCTTAGTGGTACAATGTTGTTAGCTCTTCTTTTCTCATCCTCTCCACCAATGTTTGAGAATGCCTCATCATCAGTGAGGCCCTGGATCTCAGTCTTCCCTTGAAGGAGGAACCTCCATGTCTTCATCTATAGAAGAGGGCTCTTCAAGAAGTGGGGATCTTGTCCTTGGCAAGGTATCATGCATTTTTTTATCCCCTTAAGAAGAAATATGGAGTGGAGTTGGTAAAACAGATCTCTCCAACTCATGAAAAGGTTTTGAGTTTTTGGGTTCAACAAGAGATGTTTCACAATGTTTAATAGAAACTATTTTCACTAATTTCTTAGTGAACCCTGCATAAGTTTTTACATTTTCATGATGAAAAGAAGTAGAACTAAAAAAACACCAATCATGGGCCATACCTTTAAGGTGCAACGCTACTACTCTAATGGCCTCCTTTTCTGAAACTTGGTGTAGCTGGAAATAGGAATCTAGCTCCTTCACCCAAGCATTGGCTGTGCACTTTGTTGATCCATCAAAGTTAGATAGAAATATTCTACCTCTCTTGCTTCTATTATGGTTTTTGGATCTTCTGTCTTCCTTGAGTTGGAAAAACCCTTGGAAATCCAAGTGCTCTTTGAATCTCCATGATTGAGACTCATACTCCTAAAGATAGTCACTCAGGGTCTCCTCCCTTGGTGCATTTTCTTCCTCCATCCTTCTTGCAGTAAATGTGGGAAATAAAATGCAATGTGGATCTACATGTGTGACTGAATGCTCACACCCATCATGTGAATATCTAGGTATTTATTCACTCTCAAACCCTCTTGGAATTTTTCTACACCTCTCCCCTTTCATCTCCTTCAGATCTTCCTTGATATTTTTCATAGTTTGGAAAAGAAGTTGGGAGATCCTCTCTTCTTACATTTCTCCAAATAATGTATTCATGTATTTTATTCTTCTGTATAACTTCTCCTTTATGTGATAAGCTTCTCCTCCTAATGGCATAATGTCTTGAATGCGCAGGATGAGCCAAGATTATGCTCTGATACCACTCTAATATTCCAAAATGGAAGTAGCAACAATACAAGACATATAATGTAAAACCAAAAAAATATGAACATGAAATAAGAGGGATCATCATGCAACCATAATTTTATTAAGATATCAGCAACAATATACAAAAGGATCTTGAGGGAAAAGACACTCAATGTAATATTCCAAATCTGGAACAACTAGCAAGGCATGACTGGAAAACACATTTTCTAGTAATGGCTGCTACAGGAATTGAACTAGGACCTAGATCCCTTATATCAATGTGTCTAAGTCCTAAATCCAAGATATGGCTCTAAATAAATCCTTCTAAGTGGGTTAAACATATCTCCCACACTTAGATGTCCTCAGAAAATGCCCGATGAGGGGACTGCAACAATACTTGAGAAAGGATTGAATACACAACATTATTTTAATGAGACATGACACATGAAGATGAAAATAGCTGATAAATGTATAATATAGCAGCAAGAGATTACAATGCTTTGAGGAATCAATCACTCAAGCTAGGCAATGAAAGCCTCAATAACACATGTACACCAAATGTGACAAAACACTGCTACATAAATATGCCATAGCTATGATAGTGTTGTCTATAGGAGACACTGCAACATATAATATGAAAATACAATGATATGACAATGATATCTCAAGAAATTTTAGGGAGCAAGCTCTCAACCCTGAAAATAACTATACAACAATCCTAAGAAGGATTGGCTGAAATACAAGTACAAATGGAAAATCTGCAGAAATGTCAGAGTTGTTGGGTAGTAGCTGCAACTCAAAATTGATACAATATGGAGATGGCTGAATAAGATGTCCAATATGTAGCAAACCTCCTCCAATGGATTTCCTAAGTAGAAGGCTGATCCTAATACTGGAAATCTTGCCCTCCGAAATGCCGATGCAACCTCTCACTGTAGATGCACTCTAGAATAACGCAGTCAAGGAGATGGATTGTGTTGCTGATGATAGGAGAAGCTTGGACTAATGCCAAGATGTGCAATAAAGCTATGAAACCCCCTTCACGGATCTCTTGGAGGAATAGAAGCTCCCTCCTCTGAAATATAAGCAAAAGAAAGGTGTTGTGGAATCCCTCCACTGCAACACCCAACAACACTACGTTATACTTCAGTAGAAATAACATAGTGACTGAATAATGGCTTTGGCCTTGAGCCAATATGTGGAGAAAATGAAGTGAAATCCTTCAAGAGGCATCTCAAGAAGGAGAGGAAATCCTAAGCAGTGATTCCTCGTGCTAAGCAGCATTGCAACTTAGCTAAACAGCCGGGACTGCAAATATGTCTAAGCAGACAAATGATCAAATGCTCCAAGATCTCTCACTATGGCCGCCTCTTCCTCCTTTTATGCAAGTGAATGCCTATTTTCCCTGGACCCCACACATTAGGGTTTCTTCCACAAAGAATATTCCTCCCTCTCTAACTGCGAGGTCTTCTCATGCAAGCTACACCTCTTAGGCAGTGCTGTTGACTTGGTCAAACTTGACATTGTCCTCAGGCATTTGCCCCTTTTCACACGGGAAGGTGAAAAATTAAGCTGCTCCATGGATCCTTTTCACATTATGAAGGATCTTATTCCTACTCGTGGGAATTTTTCCCATTTTATTCACCTCCTAGATGAAATAAACAAAAATTAATGTTCCAATTATCTTCATGAAAATTTTGGAACATTACAGTCCTCCCCTCTCAAAGATTGCTTGTCCTCAAGCAAGTGCAAGGATAGAATGAATTATTTTCTCCTCCTCTCCCTATAGCATCTATGTATGATGATCTCCTCCAAGGAAGGTGATGTTATCTCATCAATCAAGCCTCCACATTTCCCCTCCTCAACATGTAAGTTAGCTATCAAGCTATCAACATGTGAAAGTGAAATACTCAAGAGGATGACAAAGTGATGTCTAGAGGTCCCCTTAAGGAATAGGATCTGAAATCTTATGGGAAGTATCTCTCCCATATGGATCCTCCATCCCCAAGCTATGAGCCATGCAAAGTGATTCACCTTCCAACTAGGCAACTCCTGGAAACCATCCTCCACCTTTGGCTCCGGCAAAGTTGGTGGGATGAAAATATGCTCATGGTAGACAATGTAGCCTAACCCATGATTTCCATATCTCCACTTATGATAAGTGTAGAGAAAGTGATGATCCTAGGCTTCAAAATACTTTCCCTCAAGTGGAAAAATGAATACTAGATCTCCAAGGATCTCTCCTCCAACACTGCAAATCATGCTGGCCCAAGTATCTCCATATATGATGAGTTGGAAGTCATCAACATATGGTATGCCATCTATCATATAGCTCACCTCATATGGAGACAAGTGAGTTTATCTAGTGGCCATATCATGTCCCATGTTCCCCTTAGAACATGTAGTGCAAAAAGTATGAGGGATTTCTCCCTCAAAGGACACATCCATCCAATGTGTCTCTCTCCCAAGCATGCTCCTCATAAAGACAACAACAATAGAACCATAGGGATAAAAAATGAGAATCATACTTGCTGCCATATGCAACAAATGAGAAGGACAATGGTCCCTCAAGTGCAACCAGCGCAACTTGACCCTCAACTGCAAAAGAGACTGATAAAATGAGTGGTTTCCCAACCACTTGCCTGCTGCTCCAATATCCTCATAAGTATGGAGGAAGTGAATAATGTAATGTGTACAATGATCATGTCCTCCATAATATGCCTCTTTCCCAAGTCCTCCTAGGGAATGGACATCACTCATGCTTATGGCCTTGACTAGACCATGAAGCTCAAAAGAAAGGTTGCTCCTCCTTGGAGCAATATCCTGCACATGTATGGTTAAGGGACATATACATACAACATATAAATTCCCATGTAAACAATAATTAATACCCTTACCATACTCTCTACTCATACAAATGGAGTGGCTCATAGATGAGTCTCCTCTTATCCTCAAAGAGAAAAGAGGTGGCTACACTAACTCTATCAAAGAGTCATGTCTCTCCTCCATCTCCATCTGGTCCATGCATCTGCTCATATGTTGATATATCTCCTCCTCAAAGCCCTTCCAAAATTACCCCTCCATGATGGTGTGGTATGCTCTCATGGAACAAGTGGGGCTAAAAAGGAAATCCTCATGAGCTAATTGTAGCAACTTCACCTTGATCTTAGAAGCTCTAGGTAAGAAGATCCTACCATGATAAAATATGACCCCATCTCTGACTAAATATCCCTCCTCATGCAACTGGTAATCCAAGATCATGCAAGTGAAAATATCCTTGGAATACTCCACCAATAGCTAGGAGCTCCAATATGGATCTATCCTCCATAGTGACAGCGCTAATGATCTCTCAAGAAGAGCATCCGTCATATGGTCATCCTCCTCTTTGACATTTCCCATGCCAAATATGCAAGTTGGAAGGATGCTATCCTTCCCCTACTGCTTCTGCCACAATGAAGAATCTGAAATGGAAGTGGGTACTGATGATGTTGAGAGAATTCTCTCTCTCTCTCTCTTTGAGTCTACCCCAGACTCCCAACGCTATATCAAAATCCTCCAAGGTTCCCACTCCTCTCAAATCAATGAGTGATGCCTCAACTGGTGAGGCATCCATCTTCCTCTACTGATCCAGTGGTCTCCCTGGCAAAATGTCTCAATGCAATGAGACATCATCATCAAGAGATGACTGAATAAATGAATGGAAATAACTCTCCATGCTTCCACTACGCAATCCAATCACCTTCTTAGGTGCATCAACCTCCATAAATGAATAGGGATGTATTCTCCTCATCTCATGATGTTGGGTCTTCTCCGTACCTTCTCCTTGTCTCTCCATGGTTCCACACCTCCTCAACAATGGCACATGTAAAACATGAGTTGTGCCTTGATCTCCACACATGAGATCCTGGGGACTTCCTTGCAAAGATGCAAGCATCCCTCTACTTGGAGTAAGAGCTTCTCCTTCCTCTACACGAGGTGCTAGATCAACCCCATATCTAACAGCGTTGTTGCCCTCAATCTCTGCAAAATGAGTGGGAAACCTCCCAATGATTGGATCTCCTTTTGAAAAAGAGATCTCCATGCTTCCTTGCTCAAAGGTGTGAGAAGAAAGTCTTTCTCTCGACAAAGCATGATGCAAGTTTTCAGCCTCCCCCATGGTTTTCTGAAATGATACTGTGTTCTCATGCAAGGTTTTTGTTTGGGTTTTCCTATTCAGCTCCTCCATGTGTGTCTCATGAATCCCTTTATCAAATATTTTCATAAGGCCTTAGTAATTTTGGCATAAGATGTAAAGTGTATATTTCTTAAAGAAAAGGAATCAAAGATCAACCAGGCATAGGCCTTACCTCTCATATGCAGTGCTGCAACTTTGATAGCTTCATCTCCATGAATGTGGTGCTGCTGCAAGAAGGTATCTAACTCATCCACCCAAGCTTTGGCTAAACATGTAGGTGAACCTTCAAAGGTAGATAGATGAAATATATCCTGTTGCTCTCTTCCATTCACCTTCATCTTGCAAAACTCTGAAAAACTGAGATGATCTCAGAATTTCTGAGTTTGAAACTCATACTCTTTCAAGAAATCACTAAGGGTTTCCCTCCTAGAAACTCCTCCTTCTCTTTCCATCTCTCTTCCAACAATCCCGGGCATGTGACTACACTATACAAGATGGTGTGTAGTTGCTTGCTCACACTCCTTATGTGCAGATCTAGAGTTCGCCTTTGGTACAAACCCTCTAGGAGATTCTTCATACATCTTCTTTCGGATATCCTTGAAACCTTCATGAATAATATGTACAGATTTAGGAAGAAGCTTTGTAAGCTTATCCCCTTTTCCTTCTCCAAAAGATGGAATATTTTTCCTGCTTATTTCTTTGTCTCCTTCTTGATGAGCATAGGAAGTGCAGGGTTCTTCCTCTTCTTTCTGCTTATCCTCCTTGGGGAGGTTCTTCATGGATCTGAAATATGATGAGATAAATCCCATCCTCTCCAATATTCTGATCTTCTTGGGCTTAGACTCACAAGATGAGCCAAGAAAGCAGCTTTGATACCACGTAGATCCAATCACTACACCAAAAGCTCAAACTGTTAGTGAGGGTGGCATCCCATGGTGTTAAGGGTGGGCCTAACCCAACCGGAGCATCTAAGGGCAGGGGCCCTTGCACAACACCCCTCATTACATAGACCCAGACATGTGGCTACAGGCCCTACCCGCATGCGGGATATTACAACCCACCACGCTCCGTGAGTCTCAACGTCGATACCTCGGCTTTGATACCACTGTAATATTCCAAATCTGGAACAACTATCAAGGCGTGACTGGAAAATGCATTTTCCAGTAATGGCTGCTACAGGAATTGAAACCACGACCTGGATCCCTTAAATCAATGTGTCTAAGTCCTAAATCCAAGAGATGGATCCAAATAAATCCTTCTAAGTGGGTTAAATAGATCTCCCACACTTAGATGTCCTCAGAAAATGCCCGATGAGGGGAATGCAATAATACTTGAGCAAGGATTTAATACATAGGGTTATTTAATGATCCATGACACATGAAGATGCAAATAGCTGATCAATGTATAATATAGCAGCAAGAGACTACAATGCTTTGAGGAATCACTCACTCAAGCTAGGCAATGAAAGCCTCAATAACACATGTACACCAAATGTGACAAAACACTGCTACATAAGTATGCCCTAGCTATGACAACGTTGTCTATAGGAGACACTGCAACATATAATATGAAAATACAATGATATGAAAATGATAGCTCAAGAAATGTGGGGGAGAAAGCTCTCAACCCCTGAAAATAACTATACAACAATCCTAAGAAGGATTGGTTGAAATACAAGTACAAATGGAAAATTTGCAGAAATGCCAGAGTTGCTGGGTAGCAACTGAAAATCAAAACTGACACAATATGGAGATGGCTGAATAAGATGTACAATATGAAGTAAAACTCCTCCAATGGATTTCCTAAGTACAAGGATGATCCTAATACTGGAAATATTGCCCTCCAAAATGCCGGTGCAACCTCTCACTGTAGATGCACTCTAGAATAATGCAGTCAAGGAGCTGGACTGCGCTGCTGATGATGGGAGAAGCTTGGCCTGATGCCAAGATGTGAAATAAAGATCTGAAACTCCCTTCACTGATCTCTTGGAGGAATAGAAGCTCCCTCCTCTGAAAGATAAGAAAAGGAATGGTGTTGTGGAACCCCTCCACTGCAACACCCAGCAACACTACATTATACTTCAGCAGAAATAACACAGTGACTAAATAATGGCTTTGGCCTTGAGCTAAGATGTGGAGAAAAATAAATGAAATCCTTCAAGAGGCCTCTGAAGAAGGAGAGGAAATATTAAGCAGGAATCCCTCGTGCTAAACAGTACTGCAACTCAGCTGAATAGTTGGGACTGCAAATATGTCTAAGCAGACAAATGATCAAATGCTCCAAGATCTCTCACTATGGCTGCCTCTTCCTCCTTTTATGCAAGTGAATGCCTCTTCACCCCAAACCCCACACATTAGGGTTTCTTCCACAAAGAATATTCCTCCCTCTCTAACTGCGTTGTCTTCTCATGCAAGCTACACCTCTTAGCGCTGTTGACATGTTCAAACTTGGCCTTGTCCTCATGCATTTGCCCCTTTTCACACTGGAAGGTGCAAAATCAAGCTACTCCATGGATCCTTTTCACATTATGAAGGATATTATTCCTACTCATGGGCCTTTTACCCATTTTATTCACCTACTAGATGAAATAAAAAAAAAATAATGTTCCAATTATCTTCATGAAAATTTTGGAACATTACACTCAAGCAATAAGAACAAGCCTCCAATGATCATAATAGTCAGCACTTGAGTTGTTGCAACTATATAGAATGCCAGAGAGTAGTGATAGCGTTGTATATATCAATGTAGCTACTGCTGTAAACATACACAAATGAAATATGGCTAACAGAAAAAAAAAAAAATTCCTAGAAAAGAAGGTGGGCTCTAATACATGATTTCTAGCCAACCCGGAAAATATTGCTAGAAATACCAAGAAATATACAATGTGACAAATAACCCTGGGGTTTATATGCCACTGCAAATTGGATCTGATATGGAATGAGGCTATGACAGATCTGAAATGGTGATGTACTCCTCTAATGGTATTTCTAAATAGAAGGTTGATCCCTCTACTCAGAAATAGACCCTCCTGATGAGCTCAATGAACCCTCCCAGCAACTGCCTCCAAAAATAACGTAGTTCAGAATTGTGACTGTGCTGTGAGGGGTAGTAGATGGTTGGCCTGATGCCAAATATGTGGAAATTTTCCTAGGATCCCTCCTTGCTGATCCTCCAATGGATAGGCTACCTCTCCACTGAAAAAAAAATCCCAGAAATGGCTTAATGTGATTCTCCTTTGCTGCACCCTGCAACACAACCCAACTCTAAACAAAAAATGCGTTGTAGCTGAAGGAGGTAGCTTGGCCAAAATTATGGAATGAGGAAATGCAACCCAATGAACCTCCCCTTCCCTGAGGATGAGGTAGGCATTCCCGATCAGGAACACCCTTGTGTTGAACAACACATCAACCCTGCTAAACAAAAAGAGGAAGCAAAGTCTAAACAGACCAATATCAAATGAAAATCTAAAACATGAATAACAATGGCCGCCATCCCCTCCATATATATTATGTGAGCCTTCTCACATTGGGTCCCATCCATACTTGCCACTAAGCTCATGCAAGTTTTCCTGCACTAAAACTGCACTGTCTCCTTATGGATGCCACTCCATGATAGTGCCGTTGACTTGGTCAAAGTTGACCTCTTCAACATGTATCCCCTCCAATTCACACCCAAGGGTGCTTAATCTAGCTGTTTATTCTTCCTCCTCTCACATAAGGAGTGTTATTATTCCTTCCAAAGGGTTTTATGGGCCTCCCTACCCACTTATTCACCTACTTAGTGATAAAGCAAAATATACTATTCCATTTAGATGTAGGCTAAACTTTTGGAATATTACATTATTTTACTGCATAGATCTGGTTTTCTGCAGCATTTTTTTTAACCATCAATTGTAAATATACAGAATTTAAGCAGCCATCTTTGTTTTTTGGGTTGTTTTTCACACACAGATAAAGTGAGCTATTTTTGTACACTTGCGTTAAGAATTTACGCTAAGAAATGGCGACTCCGCTGCATTTTTAATTACACATTGGCGTCAACAAATGACGACTCTGTTGTTGTAATTTAGATTCCTGCGTGACCAGTAGCTTCAGTATATATGGTTTTTCTTCAGCTGTTTTCAGTCTCTTGATGTTGTTTTTTAACTTTTATCCCCTAAAACAATAAAAATTCTAACTTCTGTGTGTTTTTGGGTGTTTTTCATAGGTAATAGGTTTCAGCGACGTCAGAGACGACACCTTTTCTACAACCCGCCGCTCGAAGATCCTGGAATTGGAAATCATGCTTTTTGGCCCAAAACCTATGATTTATGCATGAAATTGCACCTATTTGCCCAGAAACTATGATTTCCACAGTTTACAAGTCAGTACCTACGAGCTGCAACTTTTTTCTGAGTTTTTCTGTGACAGTCAGGGTTTGCCACAAGTATTATTTTGGGTTGTATGAACTTTTTCTCAGCCCATCTTAGGCCTAGATATTATTATTTTGTGTCTGTTGGAGAGGTAAATACCCTATATGGATAGAGGCGATCCATGCTAGCCTAGATCGGGTCTAGCAACAACCGAGTCACACTAAGACGCAAGTTCCCAATTCCAAAAGACCAAGATGTGACACGAGGCCTACCTTAAGTCCTACGGTACTATCGTTTGTGGAGAAAATGGCGCTTTCATCCTTCACCTTGGCAGATCACAATTCTCTCGCTTAGCACGTTCGAACACCTGCACATACATGAAAAAACAACAAAAACACAAGCATAAAACCTAATACATGAAACTATGTATCAGTCAGAGAAGATACAACTCATAACATAAAACATGAACATCTGAGTGGAACCATAATAAAAGTTGTTTATTATTAATCGGAACAAAGAAATATACAACCTAAGCTTTGACGTTGGATCTTCCTTGGGCGGGTCAACAGAGGAGTACGTCTCGGTAAAGCTCGTTAGGAATAGGACAAGTCTCTCTCTCTTCGGCTGTCTGATGATAATCTCCTTACTATTGATTCAGCTCTATTCAAGCTAGCTTGCAAAGGGAAAATGACAAGCTTATATAGATGGTGGAAGGGGATTTGGGATCCCTACAATGGTGGGATTGGTCCTATCCTCAAGGAAGCTTCCATGATAGGTTGAAAACCACTTCCCCTACATGGAGATCCGGAGCCAAACCTCCCAACTCATTTTAGAGACTCGTTCAGGAGTTGGTTGGAATCAAACTTTGACCATTTTTTTTTTTTAAAACAATCCTTATTAAGCCTAGTGCAGGTGATACACTGGGACAAAACACCAGTTTCCGCACCCTCTTTGGTGGATTTCCCCCATTGGCGCGAGGGATGAACTGGCTAGTCGTGCGAAGGCCAAAAGGGCTATTTTTAGGGCTTTTCACAGGAAATTGTCTTTAGGGGAATGATTGTCCTTGTCAAGGGGGATGCCATGAAAGTGGTTTCAGGTCATGTCACTACTCACAAGTCATGTAAAAATCCCTCCAATGTGGAGGACGGGGGATTGCAGGGACGATGACAAATTACTGTGTAACATATGCCCCCTAAAGCATGAGGCCCGAGAGAGAGAGGGGTGAAATTATTTACGAGAACGTGTCGAAATGAAAACACTGCCATTGGAAAACCTGCGTAGAAAAGTACAAATCATATCCCAAATACATGGTATATGTGGTATGGGTGTAGCCATCCATAACAGAGTATACAATAATCCAGATCTAAGGCATGGACGCAGCCATCCAGTAAGGATCGATAAATAGACTCAGGCATGGTCATAGGCATCCAATCAATGATTCATGTAACCAATCAGAATAATCCACAAAGCCCACAACCTCGATTCCAACATACAAAATCTAGGGTCTTGTGCTCCATCTCGACCCGAACAAAGTACAAGTTCAAGCATGTGAATAAGTGAGCTGAAGTCGAACATGCAAGAACATTGTCTGATTACCAGCCAATGATGAAAGCTGTTAACAGACGTGAGAGGAACCACCAATAATGACAATGGCCCTTAAGGTATTATAGGTACAATCCACGAATTGTGAACAGTGAGCTGACGTCGAACACCTGTAGAATCATCCGATCGAAGGCCAACGATGAAAACCTTGAGTCAAATGCGAAGAACCTACCATTGAGGCATGCAGGCTCCAAGGTACTGGAAGGGAGTCTCTAGATCAACTTCCAGGATAATGAGATGAAGCCGACAGGAAGTGACCTTGATCGAAGGTGGGAGGGAAATCCTCTGGGACCTCCATCACGGGAGGCGGAGGAGTGACTTCTTGAGGTAGAGGGATAGGAGAATATTTCTCCAAGTCTGAAGAATTTCAAGAAACAAGAAGAACCTGAGGGGTATGAGATCCACTCTCAATGGAAAAGAGCTGGTACACCGCAGACGGGGCCAGTTCAACCGATCCCACGACCGATGGTTGTTCAGGGATGGATTCATGATGGTGAATTTCTGGGGGAGCGAGATCGACCAAGGATGACCCTTGACCAATCGTTGAATCAACTAGTGGAGGACTCAAAGAAAGCCGTTTATAACCAGTCGGGAGGCATGGTGTAGAAACAGTTGAGTTGTCCAAAAATATTTTGGCTTCATCCATATACGGACAAAGGTGGATGGCATGGTGCCCTTCACACAACTTACAGGGATTGGTGAGCTTACCCTGCTTCTTAGGAGCCTTACCAGCACTAGTTGAAGACGTGCCCCCAACTTGACTCCTGGAAGCCAAAGGAAATGACGGGTTACTATTGGACCATACTTCAAGCACCTTGGGAATGCTAGGGCAGTCTCGAAGAAGATGGTCTCCTGTGCACAAAATGCAAGGGAACTTGACTTTCCATGGAGGGTTGGGAGGTTAATCAATGGAAGGCTTCTTAGGTGTAATAGCCGCAGAGCTAGCCTCTCCTTTATCAGATTTCTTCTTCTTTGTCTTCTTCTTCTTCTTCTTAGCCACCTCGTTACTTGAATCCAGACTTTCAACAGGCAAAGTAGAAGAGGAGGATGCAGAAACAGGCAAAGAAGGGGAGAGGTCCACCTTGGAATAAACATGGCGTTGTTCAGGTAGAGGAAATGATTGAACAATAGCCGGGACATTCGGGACCACATAGGTTGAAAACAACCAAACAGGCAACCCAACAGTTAACCCAGGAAGGGACAACGTTGCCATGTAAGGAGCGCCAACATTTCCAAAAGGAGGAAAAGGACCAGGATTCCCATCGGAGGGGATTCCTTGGTTGGTGAACTCTGGAAAAGTTGGCATTAGAAACAACTTTTAGAACAACACCCTAAGGAAACTAACTTTAACCATGAATATTTTGTGGACAATTAATTTTTAAAACATTGAAAGAAACTCTACAATTTCATCTTTTAAGAGTCAAGAAACAGGCAAAAGGTGACTCTATTTCTTTTAGATTGGAAACAAGCGTGAAAGGACAAGCGCTTGATGATATTTTCAAATTTAATGAGTCAGAAAATATCGAAATGACTACTCTGGAAATCTAGGAAAAGGGTGCACCAGATATCCATGAACTTTGGTTTCAAAATGAAAGAGAAATCAACCAAGGACTTGATGTAGGTGCAGCCAATCCCCTCAAATGCTGTGTCTGATGTATCATGGGTATAGGGTAGCAGACTCGGCTTCCTACGGATAAAGTATAGCAACCTAGTGGAGTCTCCCTTTATATACGCGATGCTATGGGGAGCACAAGTCTGTACTAGCATTGTCTAAAGCTAAGAGGCAAACAACAGCTACTAGGTTTAACGACGCTGGAACACGTTACTAGCCTAGACCTCTAGATATTTTGTTAATGTTTCAATGCTGCCTTAAGGTAAATTGAATAAATTTTAGAGTTGATCTTCAATTATGTTTCAATTTCAAGGCCCTACCATATGTCATCTGACAATATCCTATATGCAGCTATATGAGAAAAGAAAACTTTTCAATTCGATGAATGCTATCTAGTTAAGGGAAGAGCTTCAAACAATGATGTAACAAACAACAATACTGAAAACGAAATTTTTTCCAAACTAGATGACTTTCACTATCCAAAAGTAATCTAAAACATTCAACGATATGAATAATGCAATCTAATCTATGCAAAATCCTTTTTTTTGAAAACTATGCAATTGTAATCTATGCACAATTTCCTTTTTATTTTCAAATGATAAGAATTCTTTCAATGCACTTTTCGATGAAATGAAAATATATTTAATTCATGCTTTTAATGAAAGAGAATGCACTCAATGAGATTTTTAGCTTTCAATCATTAAACAATGTAACCTAAGTTCAATAATGGATCTCAAAAAACACTTTTCAATGCAATGTGATCTAATGCATTTTAACAAAAGAAAACTTTGAGATGAAAACTAAATAAACACAAATATTCTTAATGAAGGATGAAGGAAAAAGGGATGGAAACAAACACTAAGAATTCAATCATTGTTTCAAAACACTTTGTGACGAAATTCCTCAAAAGGTGACAAGACATATGAGGTCAAACACAAAGAGGACTTCCAACGCATGAGATCAAAACAAGGCATTCATTTCCTTTTACATCAAGCAATCATGGAGAGAAGACATTTCAGCAGAACGATGAGCAATGTAATCTATGCTCATACAGACAAAATACCGGAAGGGAAAGACACACACTAGTGAAGGATTTAGGGAAAAAGTCTCAATTTTCACGCACCTTGAAATTGGCATGACTTTTGTGGGTGAAACTAGCGCCAACTGGCGCGACTTGCTCACTGAAAACTAGCGCCAATGGCCAATTTGCGCGGGTTGCTAATTGACAACAAGAGCCAATGCTTGAAAATGAAAAAACAAAGAATTTCTCCTAACCAATACCAGACTCACCACTTCAAGAAAAATCTAAAACTAACCCAGAAGAAAAGTATTGACCAAAAGAAACTTTTGAACAAGGGAAAACCCTAGCACCTACAGGAAATAACGTGATTGTCTAGATGTAATCCGTGCCAGACAGGGGATGGCGCAAGTGATGAACTGGCAACATGAACCAATGGGCGTGACTATCAGGGTGGAAATCGCGCCAATCAAGCCAACCATGAAAAGATGAAAAATTCGGAAAAGTAGAGGTCAGATCTGATCCTCTAAGGCTGAACAGAGGTTTTACACTAGAAGGAGACAAACCAAAAGAGAAAATCAAGTAGAAAAAAGCCAAAAGCAAGCAAAAGAGACAAGATAAACTCCAATAAAATCCCCAGTGGAGTCGCCAGTTTGTTGGAGAGGTAGATCCTCTCTGCGAATAGAGGTGAACCCTACTAGCCCAGATCGGGTCTAGCAACAACCGAGTCATGCTAAGATGCAAGTTCCTAATTGCAAAAGACCAAGATGTGACATGAGGCCTACCGTAAGTCCTACGCTGTTGTCATTTGCGGAGAAAATGGCGCTTCCGTCCTTCGCCTTGGCAGATCAAAATTCTCCTGCTTAGCATGTTCGAACACCTGCACGTTCACGAAAAAACAACAAACACACAAGCATAAAACCTAATACATGCAACTATGTATCAGTCAGAGAAGATACAACTCATAACATAAAACATGAACATCTAAGTGGAACCATAATCGAAGTTTTTTATTATTAATCAGAACAAAGAAAGATACAACCTGAGCTTTGATGCTGGATCTTCCTTCGGCAGGTCAACAGAGGAGTACGTCTCGATAAAGCTCGTCGGGAATAGGACAAGTCTCTCTCTCTCTTCGGCTGTCTGATGATAATCTCCTTACTATTGATTCATCTCTATTCAGGCTAGCTTGCAAAGGGAAAATGACAATCTTATTATATATATGGTGGAAGGGGAGTTGGGATCCCTACAATGGTGGGATTGGTCCTATCCTCAAGGAAGCTTCCATGATAGGTGGAAAACCACTTCCCCTACATGGAGATCCAGAGCTAAACCTCCCAACTCATTTTAGAGACTCGTTCAGGAGTTGGTTGGAATCAAACTTCCACCATTTATTTTTTTAAAAACAATCCTTATTAAGCCTAGTACGGGTGATACACTGGGACAGAGCGCCATTTGGCACGCCCTTTTTGGTGGATTTCCCCCATTGGCATGAGGGCTGAACTGGCTAGTCGTTCCAAGGTCAAAAGGGCTATTTTTAGGGCTTTTCACAGGAAATTTTCTTCAGGGGAATGATTGTCCTTGTTAAGGCGGATGCCATGAAAGTGGTTTCAAGTCATGTAACTGCTCACAGGTCACAGAAAAATCCCTCCAATGTGTGGGATGGGGGATTGCAGGGATGGTGAAAAATTACTATGTAATAGTGTCATTGAAGTAGAACTAATTCCCGTGGGGTTTTAGTACACTTCTACCTTTCTATGAGGTGTTTAGCAGAGTAGGTAGTCTAAGATTTGCAGTGATTTTAGCCATTTTTTAGGATATAATCTATATTTCTTTCAGGTCCCTTTTGGTCGGTTATTATTCCATCCAAAACCCCCTCTTTAGTTTTTTTGGGTCTTTCCCTTAGGGTTCACTTGCTTCCCCTAGGGTTTTAACCCTTCGCCTCCCATTTTGCAGTAGTTTCCCCCTCTGGTTTATTTATGTTTTCTGCACCTTTTCTTGAAAATATGAGTCATTAGATCCTTGTCCCTTGGACCTTAGATATTTTGGTTGTCATGTGTGTTTTGATTCAATTTTTCCTGCCTTTTAGAGTAGTTTTTTTGGAAACCTTTTGTTGGGTTGAATTTATGCATGAATAGCTGTTTATTTTACTATAATTTCAGTTTTTTTTTACAGTACTTAAGAATTTTTTATTTTTATTTATACAATCATATGGGCTTAGTTAAAATTTACACACGGTTTGCACACACGCACACCTAAAGTGAAGAGCATTTGGTTTACACCGCCAAGCCAAGACATAAACATCATAATTAATTTATCTACCTCACCAAGCCTTTGTTTATCATTTTTCCATAGTTTCATGTCATTTGTGACTTGCCATAAGTGCACCCCTAATGGGTTTATCTGGGATACTCTAAGGAATTCACCCTCAATTTACGTTAGGAAGACCTACTCCACTGTGCAGGGTTCGAGTTAGTCCTCCACTAAGTCCCCACACCGACTCTAATTCTGGTTTATCAAGTTCTTCCTCTGATTCTGAACATGGTTGCCCTCACCCTCATACCTTCATCATGTCAAGCACCATTGTAGGTGCAGGTCCTCAAGCTAGTGGTGGCCCTGACCCTAATGCTAGAGCTGCTACTAGTGGAGCCGATACCAGAACCATTCTAGCTACTCCTTTGCTACCTTTTTATGATAGGTTTAAGCCTTCCTGATTTCAGCCAGTTAATCAATGACCCTATACTGCACAATTCTGGTTGGCCTACTATGCCAACTAAGCTCCATTCAAACATCTCTAAGTTTGAAGGAAACACTGGAGAGGAACCTACTAATCACATCTGCTCCTTTCACATGTGGTGTTCATCCAATTCCATTACCGATGACTCCATTTTCCCTCGGTTTTTCCAGCGCACGTTCACTAGAGAAGCTGCAAAGTGGTATGTCGACCAAACTTATGCATCTTATTCCACTTTTGTGACTCTTGCTAAAATTTTTCTATCCTACTTCTAGTTACCTCTCCATTACGATACCAATACTAGGTTGTTCACTACATTCTGTCAAAATTCTGTCACCCACCTTTCTGACCATGTCCAAGAATGGTGTAGAAGCAGGAGCTTGTCTCAAGCTCCTACATTCGATGACCATGTCTATATGGATTGGTTTCTTAGAGCGATTTTTCATTCCATTGGTAAAGATGTCGTGTCTTTCTTTCCTCAGACCGAGGAAGAATCTCTCGAAGTCAAGTTATGTTTATACTGTTTTACTAGATCTTTCTAGACGTGGTGGTGTGAATTCACTGGGGGCATCTCATGCTGCTAACAATATCATTGGATCTCTTTGACATCCATATACTCATACTTCCATGGGTTATGGTTTCCCTCAGGGAGGGACCAGTTCCTCTAGCACTTATCCCCCTCCCAGCAACATGTATCCAGGTCCAAGCACGCCTTATGCATTTTCCCCACTGCATCAACCAATGTCAGGGCTATTTGTTGCTCAAACTATTTACCCCAATGTTGCTTAACATCCTTTCTATCCTTATCCACATCTCAGTGCTCCATCTCCTCGGGCATTAAGACCCCAGCCTCTCGTGCCTTCTCAACCTCCACCAGAGCAGCCACTACCTCCTCAAGGTCAGGTGTATGTGCAACAAAGTTCGAATAATCCTCCTAATTTGAAGAAAAATAATAAGGGGAAAGGCAACCAGAACCAACAAGCGCAATGTAACCAAGGGTGCCAAGATAATCAACCAAATGCACCCCAAAGGAACCAACCTAACACTACAAACCAACAATAGGGAAACCAATCCAAGCAGAACAAGCCTCTTCATATGAACAATCTATTCTCATGTTGTTGTGTCCATGAACAATATACTCATGATTTTCCCCTTTTACCCCAGATGCACAAATTGTAGGAAGCACAAAAACCATCTAGAGGACAACAAGCCACCACTTCGCATCCTCCAAACATTGCACCAAATCAACCGGCTGTGTTCACTGATCCTTTCCCTCAGCAAGGATATGTTGTTTCCCAACCCCCTTAAGGTCAAACTACTCCTCAACCTCCAAAATCTGGTTCCCTTGATTACCAAATTCTCATGATGAATTATGAAGAGGTCAATATCGCCGGTGTCAACCTTCAGACCCGGTCGCACCAATATGACAAGCAACTTGCTTTGTTTGCAACAGAGTATCAAATCAAAGTGTCCATAGAGTCGTTGTTGACACCAAATTTTCCCTTACATATCCCTTTACCTAAGGTAGAGGTCTTTCACAAGATCCCAAAAGGGCCATTACACCAAAATGGTGTTTTCACCAAATTTGCCCGCACCTACATCATAGTAGATGACTTGGCATAGTTGCCTACTACCATGACAATGCTGGAAGTCCTCTAGTTGTTCCCATCCAAAAAAAAATCTCCACTATCTGCTTTGGGTGTTATGGATCCTTCAAATGATTGTTTGATCATTTTTGATGTTGACAAATTAGAACATCCCCCTTTACCTTCATCCGTTGCCTTCCAAATACTAGTCAAGGTTTGTAATGTCAATGTTCAGAGATGTATCATTAACGAGGGCACATCCACCTATGTGATGTCTGCCTCTATTTGGAATAAGCTCAGATCAAATGACTTAGCCCCATCCAGAATCACCTTAGATGCTTGGGATGGTCACCCTTCTTATCCTCTTAGCATGTTCCGCAATTGTCCTGTCACTCTCGCAGGTAAGATTGTTTGTATTGATATTGAAGTCATTGATGCCCCTTTGGATTACAATATCCTCTTGGGTCATAGCTATACCTATGAAATTTTTTTTGTTGTTGTATCTATGGTTCACCCTAAGATTTTCTTTCCCCACATTAGGAAGACCATCACCATCGATCGGTTGTCATATTACCAACTGAAGCCTCAAACCTCCCCTAAGTGTATCATATCTTTGGTGTCTGATAAACAATCAGTCGCACTTCTCACTAGTGTCTCACTAGGGGTCTATAAAGGTTCCACCTTACTTGGTTCTTTCCTTGGACCCTCCCTCTTATCACTAACCCTAGCTCATTTAATTTTTACATGATGCAAGAGTCTCGAGCTAGACACAAGTGGTTCCAGTGGAACAGCCAACAACCTACGCCTCCACAAACTGATGGTAGCCACTCAACATAGCCTTTAGGAACTTCTCCTCAAGGACCTTATTCTTCTGTTGGTGTCTCTTCCAACCTTTTTAAACCAGGAATAGTTCCCCCTAGCCTTAACAATTTGGGAGCCATTTCACCAAGCCATTACCCTTCTGGTCAGATACCGTTCCTAGCTCCCCCTTGTTACACAATATTTTTTCACTATCCCTACATTACCCATTCTGAATATTGGAGGACTATTAGAGTGACCCCTTTGTACTATAACACATCATAATGAATTTCATTGCATCTGTCAACATGTCAGGAACACAATCTCTATTAACCATTCCTCAAGTGGACCCCTTAAAACATATACTTTTGGGTCGGTGCAGTTGTGTAGTTATGAACTTGCGCCAATGTCCAGATTTACATTAGGCCATGTGCCATGGTCGCTCTGTCTCTGAAGAGCACCCGTGCTGAGCTACTTAAGGATATTTATTTCAAGGTGTCAACCTAGTTCAAAAATGAAACATGTTCCCATGCAATTCAAGCTTTTGATTAGATGTTGTAAAATCCCAGTCGAGTCTTTCTCTTGATCTTGTAATTGAACCTTCACTCCATCCATTTGTTAGTAACCAACAAGTTCTCTCAGGTGAATGCACTAAATCTTGGGGGGCATGTAACTCGAATTGAGTCACCATGATGGGGGCATGCCAACCTTTTCAAGCATAGTTTATATTTGTTTCAAGCTTGTGTAAAAATGAAACCAATCCCAAGCATAGTTTTCCTTGTTTTCAAGCTTGTGTAAAAATGAAACCATTCTTATTTTACCCTCATTTTTGGCTTGGTTTGCTTTGCGAACAATTTTTCCTGCTTATTATGTCTTTGCTTACCATGCAGATGTCTATCACTCCTTATATTTGCTTCCCTGATGGTACCTCCTGAAGTACCTAGAACCTATCCTCCGCGGCTTGGGTAATCTATGATCCTAACAGTGAGTTAGTATACCTTGAAGGTATTTGTCTAGAATGTGAAACTAACAATGTTGTTGAATACAATGCAGTTATCGAACCTCTAAATGAAGCTATTGCCCTCGACATTCATGAATTAATTGTAAACCTAAACTCTTAGCTTGTTGTTCTCCAGTTCAATGGGCATTATTCTATTAGAAACCCTTAGATTTTAAGGATGTATTACATGTTCGTTTGTTAGAAAGGAATTTTGATTATATTACATATCAGCATATTTCGAGAAGAATGAATACATTAACTGAAGTAGTAGCTAATATTGTATTAGGTAGAAATTTGTGGAATTTGTAAAAGAAATCATCATCACATAGTAAGCTTTAGATAGGAAAATAAGTATGTATGTATATATATATATATATATCTATATATATATATATCTATATATATATATATATATATAAAATTTTTGCATCAACTTGTACATCATAATTAAAAAAATATATGTGTTTCGATTACATCTTGAGACACCATGTCTCTCAAAAAATATGTAGAAAGGAAACTTAGGACTCTAATCCACATGGTGCTCACGATAGTACGTCACTACATGTACAAAAAGTCTTAGTAGTCTATGGATACAGTTAGAAACTTCTGTGGTGTGACACTGGTAAGCACGAGGAATGTCCTCGAATCTCACATAGTCTGGGATCCCTCTTGTGAGTCCATCCAAGTTACGTGTGATTTATTCCTCGTCGCTTCCCTGGCCATGAGGGACTAATTCAAAATCCCTTGGGACCCTCCGAGCTATTGGGGACATCCCCGCTGGTCTCTCTGGTCCAACATCTACAAAAAATGAGAAAATATTAGAACAAATGTATATAAAAACCAAAAACAAAAATCATAATACTCATAAAAATCCAAAAAATGAGTTTTTACCTTTGTCCTCATCTAAGTAGTCCCCTTTCGAAAGTGGAAGATCTAGATCTTGCCTGAAATCAGTGCCGGTATATGACCAGTCCTCCACAATGATGAGTTGTCGGCGCTACCAGTCAAATAACTCTGGTTTCCATGACGTGTTTTCCACGTCTTGATCGAGGCATCAACTCCACCCAACGGACCATCCGTGGCTCTCGTGCTGGTGGCATAGGTATAACCACCTCCTAACTCTAGAATATTAGTAACCATTCTAGGATGAATGGTATCAAGATGGACTTGTATCCAAACTACTTCATATTACCATTTTTACATTTGGTTAGTTGACGTTTCATGTTGATTGTCACTACTTCCGCCCAATTGAAGATTGTCGAAGCCATGCAATCTATGACAAGTTGGAGCTATGTATTTGTAGCTTCATGGGGAGCCTGAGATCCAACAACCTGAGTAATGGTATGTAGCACTACCCTCAATGGCAAGTTGGGCACTGTCTGGATGTCTAGCTGCAACCATACCTGAGTCTATTTGAGGATCCTTCTCACTGGATGGTTGTGTCCATACCTTGGATCTTATTACATGTTAACTATTATGGATGCCTGCGCACATACCTTGTATTCATGTATCAGAGATATCAATCATACTTGATCTTTCAAGTCCTCCTCCGATGACGTTTTCGTTTCGGCATGTTCTCATAAATCATTTCACCCCTCCCTTTCTCTTGGACTTCATGCTTTAGGGGGCATCTGTTACACAGTATTTTGTCACCGTCCCTGCATTCCCCATTCTGAATATTGTACGACTATTAGAGTGACCTATGTGTACTATTACACATCATAATGAATGTCTTTGCATCCCTCAACATGTCAGGAACAAAAACCCTGCTGATCATTCCTCAAGTGGACCCCTTAAAATATATACTTTTGGGTCGGTGCAGTTGTGTAGTTATGACCTCACGCCAATGCCCAGATTTACACTAGGCCCCACACCATGGTCGCTCTATCTCTAAAGAGCACCCACGCTGAGGTACTTTTGGAAGGTTTTTTAATATGGAAATGAATTCATGTATGTTTGTTTGACTGGATGAGGTCAAGTTTCTCCCTTTAGCCTTCTAGTTCCTACAAAAATGCAACTTCCCAAAGGGATAGAACTTTCCCCCACCATATGTGGATCCAAAAGCTCATCCTCCACTCCTATAAATCCCTCTTCATTCCATTGAATCAGCTAGTGATACATATCTAGAATAGACCAAGAGATGTTAGCAGAGAATAGTTCATAGTTGTGAGAGAGAGTTTGAATATTTCGCCTCTTCAAGTTGAATCAAAGGGTGAATGCTTTGAGACATGCCTGACTGAACCCACCAAAGGAAGTCTACAACATCAAGGTGCATGTTGTAAACTCCCTTATATATATATTAATATGACATGACTGATTTCTAGCTCCATCTTTCTCTATGTTAATCATTAAAGTTTTTGACTTTCCTTGACTAGTTGGATAGTTGTAAATGAATATGTATACTTGTATGCTTTTAGTGTTTGTTTGATATTAATGCAAGTGTATAAACATTTCTACCAAGGGAGTGAAAGGCTTGAAGAAGGAATATCGATGGAACACTACAACATACTACGTCAAGAGCATTGGATTGAGGTAGGAAATATATTTCAATCCACATTTCGTTTATAAACTAGGAATTTAGAAACCAACATGTTCCCTTATTTTTATACCCACCTTAGGGCTAGATGGATTGCCTCCATCTGTAAAGGGAATTTTCCTTCAAAACACACCCTCTGGAGTCTTTTTGATGTCTACTATGGCTACGTTGAGCCTTCTAATCTGAACCTTGGGATCCCAATCTGGTGCATTGATCCCCAAGAAAATACTCCACCTGGTCAGCTCAAACTATATACCGCCTTGACCCCTGTCCAACCAGTCATTATGACCCATCCATTTGCTTCAGTGCCTCAGTCAACTCAACAAGAATCTACTCCTGTTGCGAAAGCATATAGTGAGAGGGGCAAAGATAAAAATAAGGAACCTAAGGCCAAGACCCCCAAAGCCTCCAAAGCAATCACCTCCATGCACTTTGTGTGATTTTTTTGGGCATGACACCCATAATTGTCCTTAGCTTCCTTATCTTAAACCTGTGGCTAATGAGATGTTTCCTAAATCTGATATCCTGAAGGTCCATGTTACCTTACCCTATTCAGTTAAGAAACTAAAATCGTTGCGCACAAATAACCCCTGTGCTTTTTGCGATCTTTATGGCCACTATTCTCATCATTTTCCCCGTCTCAACAACTTTTGTGACACCCTTGAGGTTTTTCGCCAAATAGAGGCTATTCATAGTGGATCCTGTACCCCTCTACTTATGATTTATGCTTTGCCAGAGCCGCAGGAAATTTCTACACCAATTGTGATACCCCCCCTTGATGTCAAGATGGCAGACTCTTCGGCCGCTATTCTCTATCTGTTTTCATCCATGAGATCCATGATGGAAGACCCCTCAGGGGAATCCCCTTTTTTTTCGGTCAAACCTCCCTCAGTGAACATCCTGGTCTCAACATCAGTAGTTGTTTCATCTTCTAGCTCTTCATCTACCCTCCGTAGAGATGCACATTGGAACCATATATCTCATGATGATGTGTTAGGTAGACCCACTTTGTCATGTGGTTTACCTTCCACTAGTCCTCCCATATTTAATTCTGATGAAGGCATTATGGAAACGATGAAAACCCCTAACTTTCCCTGGGATGATATGCACCACCATTCATACTTCCTTCCGTAACAATCACATGACCAGTATGTTTTGGACTCTAAAGAATTCATCCCTGAGGATGTCATTTGGTTTATATATCCCATTCATGCAAGAGATGATTTTAAAGAAGGAAATATGGCCAATATATCTCCTACCATTAAAATTAACATTTCTGATAAAATAGGGGTAAAAGAAAACATTACCTTGGGGGAACATTTCACCCTGGAAGAATTTGAGGCTTACACTAAGCTATTCAAAGAATTTCATGATGTTTTCGCCTGGTCCTATTCATAGATGCCTAGACTTGATCTTACCATTATCGAAAAACATATCAATACATGGCCCAATGCCAATCCTTCATCAAATTTGAGACGCATTAATCCTTCCAGACGAGAGGCTATCAAAGCCGAAATCGATAAGATTAAGAAGGTTGGTTTTATCTATCCCATTGAATAGACCACGTGGATTTTAAACCCAGTTTTTGTTTTCAAGGAACAAGGAACCATCCATGTATGCACTAACTTTCATGACCTAAACAAATCTTGTCCAAATGGAAACTTCCCCACACTGTTTATTGACCAGATCATTGATGAGTGTGTGGGGCATGAGGTTCTATCCTTTATGGATGGTTTATCTAGGTACAACCATATTGTTATCCGCTGTGTTGATTAGCTAAAAATTGCGGTCATTAGTCCGTGGGGAACTTTTTATTATAAGGTTATGCCGTTCGGCCTAAAGAATGTTGGAGCCACCTTCTAGTGGACCATGTCATACTATTTCCGTGATTTGGCTCATATTATCCTTGCCTACCTTGACAACCTCACTTCTCATTCTAAGCATCGAGCACAAGACATTCATGATTTGCGTACGGTATTTCTTCGATGTCACAAGTATAATATCCACCTCAACCCACTAAAGTGTGTATTTTTCATTCTTTGTAGCCATCTCTTGGGCTTAATTATGTCCAAATATGGTATAATGCTTGATCCCCTCAAATTTCAAGCTATTATTGATCTTCCCATTCCTCGTACCTTGCGTCAGTTACAACACCTTCAAAGAAAATCCAACTTCCTTCGTCGGTTCGTCCCTGAATATGCCACCACTATGCATGGGTTTCTAAGAATCCTTAGGTATAACATTCCATTTGTTTGGGATGAATACACTCAATAGTTTTTTGATGCCTTGAAACATGTTTTAACTTTTGCTCCCTTGATTAGTCCTCCTAACTTTGAGAGGGATTTCATCCTGTACATCTTAGCGTCCACCAATTTGGTCGTTGGGGTCCTTATTCAGGAATATGACACTGGAAACGAACATGTTATCTATTGTGTTATTAATAACCTTGTGGGGCTCCTTGTGTCTTACTCTCTTGAAGAGAAGTTAGCACTGGCCATTTTGTTATCGGTTCAAAAACTTCATCAATATATCCTTATGCGTTCCACCAAGGTCGTGACTAATTCCAACCCTATGGATTTCCTATTGATTCAACGGATCATAAATGGGAAGTATGCTTGTTGGATCATTATCCTTGAGGATTTTGATATTGAATTTGTGAAACCCAAGAGTAAGAAAGTTTTAGCCTTTGCTGAACTCATTTTTGAATTGCCTACTAGGGTGCGCAATCCTGCAATTAATGATGATTTACCTGATGAACATTTTTTTTCCATTACTTTGGATGATCCTTGGTATGATGACATCCTCACCTACTTGCGAACCTAAATGTTCACTCCCCATCTTGATCATGATGCTTGACGATGTATATGACACCAAGCCCCCTTCTATCTTCTCATTGGTGACAATATCTATCATCATGGTGTTGATTCTGTCCTCCATCGTTGTCTCACGCATGTTGAAGATGAGAAAGTACTTAATGCCTACCATAGCGGCGCTTGTGGTGGCCACCTTTTTGGTTTGGATACTACATATAAATTCATGCGTGCTGAGTATTTTCGGCCTTCTCTCTTTGCTAATTGCATTGAAGCAGTGAAACATTGTTCCAATTTCCAACTATTTGCCCCAAAGGCGCGAGCTCTACCCACTCCCCTCCATACTATCATATTAGTCGATCCTTCTGTAAGTGGGTCATTGACTTTATGGAGTGTTAACCTCCATCTATTGTTAACCATAGTGTATTATTGTGGCGGTTTACTATTTCACCAAATGGACTGAGGCCATGCTAATGTTCAATAATATGGCGGCTACTACAGCTCTCTTATTCTTTAACCATGTTATCGATCAATTTGGGGTTCTGAAAAAATTGGTCTCTGACCATGGCTAACATTTCGAAGATGAGATATTGCATGAACTATCCTCTCTGTTGGGCTTTAAGCACCAATATTCATCCTCTTCTTATCCCCAAGGTAATGGAAAAGTTGAAGCAGTCAATAAAATTCTTAAAACTATGCTTCAACGGATGGTGAACAAGCAAAAAACCAACTAGCACCTTTTGCTCTTCCCTGCTTTGGGGGCCTATAGAAATTTTGTTAAAACTATCACCGATTTTACTCCTTTCCACCTTGTTTTTAGCGAGGAGGAAGTCTTACCAATCGAGTGTGAAATCCCATCCCTTCACCTAGCCGTCGAACATATTCTCAACACCAAACCTTTAGAAAAAATACTTATCATTCTTGAGAGTTCTTTCGAAGACCATTTTGTTGCATTGGAAACTATAGAAGCATCCATGAAGCGCACCAAAGCTCAATATGATAAAAAATTCCACCCTCGTACCTTTCACAAAGGTGATCTTGTTCTAGTGTATGACAAGGCTCATGATGTCCTTGGTCATGGGAATTTTGACTCATTATGTCTAGGACCTTACATCATTATTAAGGACTTGGGAAAGTTGGCATACCTTCAAGAGGATTTGGAAGGAAAACTCCTTCCTAATGCTCATAATGCACTTTACCTTAATATATTTTACCCATAGAATTTCCCATCGAGATGCGCATTTTATTTTGTCATGCATTTAGGTAGCTTGCATTATCATCTCATTTTTTTCCTTGCAGCTCCTTTTAGATGGTTCCATCATCCAAATCGTATATCGGCTATACGGATGGTGCAAGTTGTTTCTCCAAGAATATAGCCTAGGTCATTTAGGCCATATTTACCCCCTTGCATTCGTTAGACCTCTCCAATGGTGTATGCATTGGATCTGCCATAGATAACCAAGCTGAATATGATGTAGTGATAGGTCTGTTAGTCTATTCCCTCGATCATCACATCCTTCATCGTCATTTTTGTTTATATTCCTTGCTACTTTTCATGCAATTTAATGGTGTATATCATGTGAATAACCGTGTCCTTTTTAGAAGATATTTACGAGTGAAGATTTTAGTGCATGAATTTGAAACCATTACATTCATTCATGTACCTAGATCCCAAAATCACTTTGTAGATATCATTACAAACAATATTCTAGATTGTCACTTATCACATGCATTTAACACAACACAATCATAAAAAAAAATGGTGAACCATATACTCGGAATATATAAAAATATGCATATCCATATTATGGATAGACAAAATCATAATGTTTGGAGTCCACTACTCTAAATACATCTGACATGCTCATAGCATGTTACAAAAATCAAAACAGGGGGCACCACATGCTCTTACATCTAATCAATATCTGGAGGGTCCCGAGCCAATGGCTCAGCTCTAGTAGCTCGAAGACCCCAAACTTCCTATCCATCCATCACCATGCGCCGAATGACCCCTCACCACTCAAAGGGTAGCCCTATACATCCCTTGATGTACTGGAACTCAACATCGTGCCATATGCACTCAGATATGCCAGTCAACATCAGCTCACACCTATGGCGGACATCCTCCAGCAGAGCTTCATATTTAGGTCTCTGGTCTCGTCTTGCTCCACTAGAATCTGTAGCCCCTAGCACTATGGGTCATCCCATATACCCTATCAGCTTCACTGGTGCTATATATGCATACCAAAAGTAATGAATCAATACCACATACATATTCTAAAAAATTTAAATGCATCATAATATATAACAACTTTCACTTACCATCTTGTCCCCATGCTCGACCTGGCGAAAGTGGCAAGTCAGGGCCCCCTTGAAAGTTCATACCACTGTATGGATAGTCATCTATGTACAGTGTCATATGATCCCAATGTGTGAATAAATTGGGTTGGAACACCCATCCAACTCCCCCGCCTCCTCCTCTTCGCAGTGGCTTCCCTCAATGGTGCATATTGGGCTCCCATGGGCCCCCATATTGGATCTATACTTGAGGCCGAAGTGTGGGGATATTCTCAAAGAAGAATGAGAAAAACATTGTACCAAAAGCACAGTCATGGTTCACCTATCTATTGCACATCGACAGTTGTCATTTCATTGACGAAAACATCATCTAGGCCCACCCATAGTAGGTCTCACTTAGAACACTCTCAAACAACATCATCTTCCCTCCAGTGATGTGATGGAATGCCTAGTTTCCTAGGATCCATAGTAATGCTGCAGTGACAACCTGTGTCTCTAGCATCTCTAGATCACCGATTGGTATTGTCATTCCCTTAGCAAAAAAATCCGGTCTACAGTGGTGCTCCACAAGCTCTGATATGTTCTGCCCCCACATTAATACTGGATGTGTATTTCCCACCACCCTTAGTGGCGGGATTCTGGTTAAGAAGTAGATGTATTGAATGGTAAAATCGATCTTATGCCCCTACACCATAAAGGCCTCTTAGTCTCGATCCCAATAGTTGACTATCCTAGACAAAAAGAGCTCCCTTTCCCTCATTAGTGTGTTCTAAACCAACTTGATAACCCCATACATCACAAGCACTCCTCGGACCACTTGATCCCCATGGATCTCGACATGAAGCGCATCCAAATCCCTCTCTCACTAGTTGATCTTCAACTCTTCCATACCTACACAAACCCATCATGTTTATCAGTTTAGAGAAGATAAAGTACATCCTAACTCATCAACTCTTGGTCCCTAGCCAAAACACAGAGAAAACCCCACCTCTGAACCAACTCGCAACTTTTAGCACCTACACCTGTGAGCTCACAGTTTTCCCCTATCGAAATTGTGAGCCAGGTTGCAATACATGCCCCAAAAAGTGTGATCCAGTTGTGAGGAAGGGCAGAGTTCTATTTCTAGGCCCCAGGCACCTAATCTAAAAATCTGAGCTGCTAAAAAAGTAGAGTAGGGTTAGGCTATCAACCTGCAACTGATGGATCTTGATTCTAATGCTCAATTTTTCCGCGATGAACACCGCAATATTTAGGGCCTTCTCCTCCTCTTCAAATTCACCACAGCTCCACTAGAAAATGAATCAAATTGGAGGGAATTACTTTATTAAAGGAAAAACGATAAATTTTATTTTTCCAATTGTGACCAAACCATAGGTCATTTGACGAATTTTCAGCACCGTTGGAAAGCTCTCAGCAAGAACTAAAATGATATCCTTTTACTTTTGGAAATTTGACCCTTCACGAGGAAGCCATTTTTCCAAGAAGAGTCACTCTGCCACCTCTCAAAAATGGATTTCTTCACTTAAGCTACTTGTACTTGGGACACAACTTTTGCTTCATACTTTTCGATGCATGTGCCAATTTTCTTCATGAGTAACCATATTTCGCTCATGTTTTTATGGTCCCCACCAGACTTATTCTGTCTGGAAGCCTCATCGAGTCACCCTTGTTTTAGAGCATCCAATTTGAGTCACCATCACATTCATAGAGTTTTTCCTGAGTCCCTTTGCCTCCTACTACAAATTCCATCAATGTTTTCCTTGTCTCTCTCTCTCTCTCGTGTCACCCATTTTGGCCTCCAGTCATACTATCCCCCATCCCCTTCAGAGTTAATTCAGTCGCTGCCAGGTCATCCATGATTTTTATTCCATCATCATCCCTGGTGTCAGTCCATAACTCACTTTACTATGATCCCTCATGCCTTAGTTTAGGATTCCTCATTGCCTCACCTATGATGGACCTCCTTCTGTCGACATCAACACATTCATTCCAGAAGAAATATCTAGAGGGCAGTGTACCTTGGTTCCAACTTCCATTCTTGTTCACTTCCTCAAATCCAAAAAAGGGACCCCTTATTTCCCTTTGACTTGATTGTTTCTCATCCACTCAGCTTCATCTCATTGTTGCATGATCAAGATTCGTATACTTGATGGTTCGGCGATTCAAAAATTTTTACCAGTGATTCCCGGGTGTGTGTGAGATGTTTCTGACCTCATGAGGGGGTGGCCCCTTAGGTAGCCACCCACATGCCTGAATGACCTCATAATATGCTACAACCTCAGATGCAGTTCCACATATTTGATGGGTTCGGTTCCATCCACTTGCAGAGCCCATAGCATGCATGTATCATTTAGATGATCTAGTCATATTTTCAGATCCCTTTCCTATTTATAAGGGATTCTTTGGTTGTTATTATGTCTCATGTACTCAGATATTATTTTATTCAGTCCTGGTTGTTGTCCTAGGCACAGTATGTATGTGGGATCCATTATATTTACGTCTGGCACATTTTATGACAGCATGTCATGTACCATTTATCATGTACTTTATGTAGAAATCTGAATAATTTGCTGAATTATTCATCGAGATTATCCTGATTACACACTATTTAAGCTTCATGCATAATACATAACCTCTTCTACAATTGATCATCAATATGCGGAAATAGAAAGCAGTCGCATGCGCTCATTAAAACATAATCAAGCACACATATCAACACAAGATGTAATGGGGAAAGCAATAGCTAAAAACCCCCAGCTATCTGTATATTATAATGATAGAGAACATGTAACAATACATAGCACAAAGCTCTCACAGCTCTCAACACTATCTCAATGCTACACACAAAACTAGTTATGAAGATGAACAGGTCACAGGTTCAAATCTCCTCCACAAGTCTCCCTGCCTCTACTGCACAATCCAAGTTAATTAATGATGAGATCCAAGTTCGAATCCCACTAGCTCCAACTGCGCAATCCTCATTGGCAATCTCCATCAATGTGTGTGCAAATCTCATGCACAGCCAATAGTCACAACTGATAGTAGACTCACCCTTTCACCCACCTCTAACACTGGTCTCCACTGAACTGTCCATGCATTGCAGTTAACTAATGTGTTCTTTAGTTGATTTATGAGTTAATAATTAGTGAATTAATTAATAATTAATTGACACCACTCATCACTAGTGTATTTGTCAGTTAGACTAAATACAACTAGTTCAACTAAGTTAAATCGAACACAACTCCACCAACTTTCTCATCAACTCCACGAAACTCTGCCACATGAGTTCTAACTCAAGTCAACCATGAAATAGCTCAAATAACCCTTAGGAAAAGAATATTTCCTTTTTTTAGCTGCATGTGCCACATCCAAGCATCAAACTGAAGTGCTCCAAGAGGATAAGATAATGTTTATAGTCTAAATATTATTAAGGGTTAATAATATTTGACTGTTCTATTTTTAACTCGACAGTCTAAAAATAGAAATCGCCCAATGTCTAAAAATAGAGGTCCATCTATTTTTACCAACTCGACCAATCATCCATAAATAGCATCCTGCAACTCATAGACTATGATCCATATGTCTAAAAATAGACATAGTCTAAAAATAGACTCTGCGCCAAAAATAGCCTGCGGACCCACTTAGTGAAGGCGACTTCATTTCACTAAGCTCCATCATCTTGTTGCATTTTCAGCACTTTATTGCTCATTTTCATTTTTTGGGTCACACCATTATTCTTTGTACTGTCATCTAGGCGGGCATAGGGATGCCTCCCCCACCTCACTGAGAACAGGTACCCAAATATTAAAGGAGAGTTACATCATTTGTAAGTCTCTCCCCCTCGGTTATTGTCCTCTCTTGCTTCACTCCATCTATGTATCTCTCTCTCTCTCTAACTCCCCTTCGGTGTCTAGTGAATGTGTTCTTACAATGTAATTCGGTCATACGATTAGCTCCTAACGCTTGCACGTTGGGAGGAAATATGTTACACCAATTTTTGGTCATCTAACCATTTACAATTAGATGGATCGAAGTACACCATGCAAGACCAATTTTACCATAGTAAAATTTCTTTCACTATAAGGAATAATTTAATAAACTATATTTTATTAAGTTATTTCTGGTTAAAACAAGAAACCCCATGAGGAATAATTAAATAAATCCTTATTTATTTGATTTTCCTCTAGGAATAATTAATTAAACCATTATTTAAATAATATTTCTGGTCATATTTAACACAATTATGAGAAATAAATAGATAAATCTTTATTTAGTTATTATTCCTTGTTAAATTTGACTAAATCACCTAGAAATAATTAAAAAAATCATTATTTGTTAATTATTCCTTAACCACATTCTTGAAATGATAAATAAATCATTTATTTGTTTATTATTTTTAAATACATGTATTTAACCAATTTAAATACCTTTTCCCTCTAACAAAACATAATAAAATATTCCAAGCGGTTAGATCTAGATCTTGGTTAATAATATTTTATTATGCACCATTATCGAGGATAACTCAATATTTTGTTATAAATAGGAGGCTTTTCCATTCATTCTTAAATTTTATCACATTGTCGTGCTTTGATCATTCTCATTGTTGCTACTACTTTATTTGCTTCTTGATCTCCCATTGAGTTCAACACATTTTGGGTTTTCTATACCATTGAGAGAGAAACTTCTGGATCTGAAGCATTGAGGAAAACCAAGAACCAATCACATTGAGGGGGAATAGTAACATTATTACTTGTTCCATTCCCAGGTTTTATAATACATATAAATTATTTATATCTTGCCTTGTCCGTTGGATGCATGGAGAAACTCTTATTTCTTTTCACTGTTTAAATGCTTTTACTGCATAGATCTGGTTTTCTGCATCATTTGTTTTAACCATCGATTGTAGATCTAAAGAAGTTAAGAGCCATCTTTGTTGTTAGGGTTGTTCGTAACACATAGCTAAAGTGAGCTCTTTTCATACACTTGCATTAACAAATTATGCTAACACCCCTTATTATTATTGTTGTGCCCCATAGAAGCCCATTATCGTTATTGTTGTGACCTTAAATTATTATTTTTATGTAGGATCTCATTATAATGTGACCTGTTAGACTCTAGAAAGTAGGTTTTGTCATTTGTATCATCCAAGAATTTTTCATTTATGTAATGTAAAGGAGCTTTCCCCCTCAAAGTGGATAATTTTTAATTCGTTGATCTATCTTTTCTTATATTTTGTGAGTTGGTTGCATAACATATGAACTTATAGCCAAAAAGAGAGACGATATAGTAACATTGTATCTCATTCAACAAGGCGTGGATGAGAGTGTTACCACAAATAAAATTTCTTTTTTTTATTAGTAGAGTCATGAGCATAGGTTTCATTTGTCTCATAAAAATTATTTCATGAAATTGATGAAATTTTATGAATGGGTCATTATCCTAAGTTTAGAGAGTCCCCTTGTCATGTCACCATGGTCAAATCTATCAAAATCCACCAAAGGTCTTCATGCATTGGTTTAAAAATAGGTAGTGGCCACATGTCTGTCTTTTCCTAAGTCTGCAATGAATATAACTGAAAACAAGTTGTTTTCGCTTCAGACTTACCTGACTAGTTCGTAGAAAATCTACCATATTTATAATGAAAACTGCTGCGGAATCATGTTTTTATGAACTGATAAAGGAAATGATGAGGTTTCGAGTCTTTAGAGGTTCAAGGTAAATCTAAGGTCACGTGATCAGTTAGTAGAGTCGTCCAACATGCGTAATCATAAGTGCCACTCATCCTTACACTTAACTCCTCCCATTTGTCATTATCCCTCCCATATTCGAATTTAACCTTTTAAATTCACCTTCAAAGCTACTCTCTGTCATCCTTCTTCCGACCTCTATGTATATTTGTTGTTGTCATCCTTGAGAAGTCCAGTTTCATTGCAAGTTTCTTGTTGTTCAATTCCTTTCTTTACAGGTGTCACAGGATCAAGAGGCCAACACAATATTAAGGGAGATGGACATGCAGAAGAAAAATAATCACAGGGGGATCCTATGTAATATATGAGCCCATGGATCTAAAGTTACTCAATGAGTACCCTAGCTTTGTATAAGCTTTAAAGAGTGTTGGATGCATGATATTCTGCCAGAAATTATAGGGTTTTCATGCCCATGTTTCAAAATATTTTGTAGTGAATTTCGTAGGTACTGCATCAAACATGGGGTTGCTGAGTTGTGTAGTGTCATTTGAGACAATTTCCCAAGCCATAGAGATTCCAAGGATGGGGGAAGAGTGGTTCAAAGCCACTAAGTTCAAATTTCATAACTGTGATGAATTTATGAAACATGAACAAATTGGAACATACATGACATCTGGAATCCCAAGGAGCTACCTTAAAGAGAATTACTCCAAATACTTCTTGTAATTAAAAAATACCTCACATGTGAAGGGAGGTTGCATATGGTTTATCAATACCATTTTAGGTTCTTGTTGTGTTTCACTGGTAAGAAATCTCCATATATTCCATTCTTCTTGTTTAGGATACTAGGCAAGATGTCAGACAAAGTTCATGCTAGGCCAGAAGGTAGTGAGAGTTCAATTTTCCATCATGGGTTGATCGAACTTCTAGTGTCGGAAGAGTTGAAAAAATTGAACAGAGACTGGGCCAGATCCCTTTTTCTTAGTGGTTATGAGGTAGATACATTAACACCCAAGAAGGCTCCAAAATCAAAAGCCACTCCTTCAAGCAAGAGTGACAAACCTGTAGCTGAAACGAAGGGTATGAATGAGGAGGAAATGGAGCCCATTGTAGAGCCCATGGATGTTTAAGTAGAGCATGCACAAGAAACAAAAGTTCCACAGCCTACACCTGCAAGTAGTAAAAAAAATATCAGCAAGAAGATTCATGGAAGGATTACAAGAAGCCAAACACTTGGGAAAGGAAACCTTGAGGATATTCTTCAAGTCATAGACATAGAGGAGACTCCAATGGTCAAAGTTGTAGAAAGGAAGCAATAAGAAAAAGAAGGGTATAACTACTAAAAAACTTGATTTCTCAAGAGAAAATGCAAGGTTTATGTTTCAACAAAGAAAATAACTCACCAGGTTGCAACTTGCCAAAGCTGTCATGCCTAGTAAAAAGACTAAAGTATCAGACAAAGGCAAACGACCTATGACAAAAGATATCATTTATTTTTCTCCAACAAAAGAAGATATCATTGTGTAGAGGAAGGGTAAAGAGAAGGTTGTTGAAAAAACTAAAGTGAAAATGCTAAAAGAATAGTTAAGAGAAGCCAGAGAGGAGGTTATTGAAACAAAATTGGAATTATAGGAAGCCAACCTAGATAGGAAAATAATGGAAGAATTCAAAGAGAAGGAATATGAGAAAATCAATCAATATGATGAGTCATTGAATAATCTCAAGAAACTATTGAAAAGGACACTTCCTCAACGCAGGGTAATGAAACATACAAGAAAGAGGAATATGTGGTTGTAAGTAGAGAGAAAGAAACTTAAAATTCAAGTCAAAGATCTAGAAGAGCAGATGGAGATGTTACAGTCAGAGCTAAAGAAGAAAGGTCTAAAAATTACAGTCATAGATGAACATGAAGAGACTAAAGCCCCTGTTTGGTCAATTTAGTGTGTCCTAAATTGCTACATCAATTTGTCAATCCGGGATTCGTAAGCTGACGAAGTGTGGCGCACTATATGTGCAAGATAACCTATCTCTTACTTTTTGTCGTTTTTGGGTTTTTTATTTATCTTGGGGGTTTTTATCTTGGTTGGTTTCCTAATGTGAGATGGAAATTCTAAAAGACAAGTATGGATATAAATGTTCAAGGTAAGGATGTCCTTTATAATGATTTCCCAAACTTCAAACTTCAAAAGGGTTTTAAAACATGCAATGAAAAAATTAATTCCTAAAAGAAAATGAAAATGTGCCACTATACTAGTCAAACAAACAGTGAACTATTGATCATGAAACCAATTACCCTTGCTGCTGTCTAAATACAAAAGAAACTGTGCTCAAAGAAATCCAAGAATTGCAAGCAAAGTAAAGCTAAAATCAAATTACATCAACTCATATTCTGACCCCTCACCATTAGTCTCGCTATGGCTTTCAGAGGTAATCATAAACAACTTGAGCAATATGATATCTAATTTGCAGAAAAATAAACTAATATCAAATTACACACTCATACTTCAATCCCTCACCATTAGTCTCGCTATGGCTTTCAGAGGTAACTGATAATGACATGAGCAATTTAATATCTAACTTGCAGAAAAATAAACTAATATCAAACTACACACTCATACTTCAATCCCTCACCATTAGTCTTGCTATGGTTTTTGGAGGTAACTGATAATGACATGAGTAATTTAATATCTAATCTAACTAATAAAGCAAATTTACAAAACTGAAATAAATAAGACAGTGCTGGAATTAAAAGCTAAGAAAAATAAATCAGCAGAAGGACAAGACTGATTCCATGTCATTAGTCATTGTAAAACTATGTGCAAATGCCCGGGCTGCCTACTGTAATCTGGAACAAAGACACTGATCAGTTAACAGTAGTATAAAGAATGAAAAATTATGGACAGAAATAAAACGTTAATACCATAAGAGATGTAATATATACACGTGAATAACTATGGCATAATGAACGTAAGGAAATAAAGCATGAAACTATACAGCAATAAACAAAACCTCGGCGTGTGCAGGGGCCCTCTGCACAATCCTCGAGCAACAGCTATTAACCACGAATTATGCTTATGAATAGAGTCTTCTCATGTATTCAAAACGTAGTCATAACAAGGAAATAATGTCACGGCACAATGGGCTTTCTTTTCAGCAAAATTACATTACAGGAGCTAGCTACAATGCATATGAGAACACATTATTTATAACAGAGGATGACATAACTACTTTCCTACAATCTTCACTGATAAAAGACATGTGAACAACCACGTCTAGAAATCTAGCATTATGGCTGCCATGAAGATTAAATCTATGGAGGGTGGCCATTGGATTTGGCTTATGGAGTAGTTCACAGGTGTTGATATGTCCCCTGAGATTTAGGAATGGCCACGCAAGTCTTCACGTGGTGAAAAACGAAGTTCTGTCACCGTAGGACTCTTAGGTTGACCACCGCTTGACTACCTTTGACCACGGCCTTCTTTGGTGAATTCGACTGAGCCAATAGGACTTGATCCATATCCATGTCATTTCCAACTTTCCCATGTGGCTTGATTTGCCTGAAGACACATGCAATATAGACTTTAACAAAATGGCTGCGGAAATTTGAAGCAGGTGCGGAAAGTGACAAGATTCCGTAGCTCAATAAGCAAAAATATAATTCAAACAACAGACACAAAACATAGTTAAAAACCACTTTAAATGCTCTTTTATGATTAATATGCAATGATGTTGATGACTTAGGAGGTCCAGGTAAATGGAAAAAGTCTAGAAAGGTGTATAGGAAAGATGCAAGTTTGGGACTCAACATACCCCCACTGTGAAGGTGTTGCATGTCCCCATGCAACCAAATTTTTTTATCATCCTCCTTCAATTCATATGCCCTGATACCTCTGCCAGTACATCCAGTCCTCTTCTCCTCTTTCTTGGTGCTGCTAACATCCTGGGCTTCTTCATCAAGCATCTGAATTTGAGATTAATCAGTGCTCTACTTATCTTCTTGCATTTATTCTTCAATTTCCTGTTCTTTTTGTGCCACAGTCCCAGATGTAGCATAGTGTTGTCATAAATGATCTTGTCCAATCTGCTTTTCTCCTTTAATGCTTCATTTTCATTTTTAATATGTCTATTTAAAACCTCCAACTCAAAGACTTCTTGTTTCAACGATTAGACTAGAGCTTCTTGTGCTGTGTGAGGCTGAGTGGATGAAGTGCTGGGACCCGTGGCTGTTCTTTCTAAGGATTCTATGTAATCATACACCTCTTGCTGCTTTGGATCTATCTCGGGTGTTGTTTTCCTTGGGCTGTCCCCAAAATGCTGTGGAGGAGAATTGACTTCAAAATCTGGCCGAAAAGGACTCATGTCAACATCTTGAGGACTAGTTTCAACGTTTGGCTGAGAATGAGGTGGACTACGGCTAGCTGGAGTTTGTTCAGGTGTTCCTCCTCCCAAATCAATAAAATGGGGTCCTTTTGTTTGTGCTTTCCTCCACTTTCCTTTAAGCCTGGTGCTTCTTCTTACATGCTGTGGACTACTGTCTTTTTCCTACTGTTTTTCTTTTCCTTTCTTTTTGGCCATAGCTGACTGTTCCTGAAGGCGAACTAGTCTCTCAAACAATACTTGATGGTCTTCTTCTGAGGAAGGGGTTTGATGCACAGCCTCAATGCTTCTTTTCTCTTTTGATTTTGTTGGCTTTTTACCCTCAGTCTTTTCCTTCCTCCTTTTAGATAGTCTTTCTTCTCTACTAGTTCTTTCAACTGTGTTAGTAGGAGTGCTTTGAGTTTTATCACCTGTTCTCTTTCTTCTACTTCTTTTTGATGTACTGCCTTCAGGGGTTTCTTAGGGTTCTTCAAAGAAATTTCTAATTAAAAACTGCTCCCAGGTGTCCTTTTTCTCTTTTAATTGTTTTTTTATCAAGATTTTCACGAGACCATGGTGATACAGATGTGGTTCTACGTCCCCCATATGCTTTTGGACGGTTACAGACATCTTTTTCAAACTGTTTAGTAAAAAGTATGGCAGATTGAGGGTCTGGTTGTCTAGGAAATTCATCAACAATTGGGTATGATACATGTATATTGATCCAAAACGTCCCTCACAGGTGATAAAATTTTGAATAACCAACAGTAAATTGGCCCACTCTTCTTTTAAAGCATGGACAGGAATTCCCTTTTTGAAAATGGTGACATCCATACCTGGGTTACGTAGGATCACTCTCCAGGCTTCCTCGCCAATGCTCTTGTTCTTGAACCAGCGTTCACCTTCTTGAGGGAGTTCTGTAGCAGCTGCTATGGATGCCTCAGTCACTGTAAATTTGAGGTCCCAAATTTCTACCTCCATACCATTGAAAGACCTCGCAAAAGCTTTTGTTACCTCCTTATTGTAGCCTTTAAACTTTTGAATAAACCGAAGCCATTTTACCTTTTTCAATATGTCTTTGACTTGCAGGTATCCTTCCATAAATTTGGGTCCCTCTGGTTCTGTCCTCAACAACCGACCCATCCTTCCTTCTGTTCTTTAAAACTCGTCTGCGTGAGGAGGGTTTAACAGAGGTAAGATGGCTGAATTAGCGGAAATGAACAGGGTTTATGAAGGAGACCAGTGACTGTAAGCGGATATCAGAGAATAGGTACATGGAATGAAGCGGAACAGAGAACAAAATGGGGTGAAGGCTTATGTGAGCACGGCGGAAATGTAGCTGTGAGGTCAATAGAACAGTAGGGGGAGTAAAGTGCATCTGGCAGTATTTAAAATTGGGTGGTTGCAGAGTAGACGCAAGCACGTTTATGAAACGGCTGCGGATTTTGTGCGGCTGAGAGAAGCCATAGTCAAATCAACCACGTTCCATAATTACTGGTGGAGTATCAAAGTATAGCCGAACACGAGTGAAGACCGGAGGCTTGATTATGAGGCCGTTTAAAAATGAATGCAAGGATTGTGGGGGAATCGTATAGAGATCGTGGAATGGTTATGGAGTTATCAACGCAATCATTGCATATAATGGAGCTATGATTTATAACTATGTAAAAATGTGCTTGAATGCCATTTGAAATAAATTTCTCTTATACCTTGGAATTCTTGCCATTTTTCATTAGTCTTCAATCAGTTGCTCCTCGTTGATGCTTTTGAATGCCTCGTGTCTTCATAATATGTCCTCATACCTGCATTTGATTTCATGATTGTTGAACTAACATCTGACTGTAAATTTTTGAAAAACAGAGTGGTGGCTGCAGAAACTGCTTCTGGCTGCGGAAACTGGTGTCAGCTGCGGAAACTGACACAACAATTATTTGGGTGAATGGAGATGGATAGATGATAACTGAATGAATGAAAATGGTCATGAATTTTTTTATTTATTGGTGAAATGAAATGAAATAGATGAAATGGAGTGAAATGAAATGAAGTGGAGTGGAATGAAGTGGAATGAAGTGGAATGAAATGGAGTGGGTTGTCATAAAACTTGTGAAATGAGAGAGAGAGGGAATTGTTTTTGGAAAATATAGGGTGTCAGGTGTTCCTGATTTTCACCCTACATTTTCTGTATAAGACTGCCAATCAGTGATTGGTTTTCAGGCTTATAATTTTCTTTTTCTTTTTTTTTCTTTTTTTGAAACTAAAAAGAACAAAGGCTAGGCTAGTGGAGAAGAAGGATTCTTCTTCACCAACCTTGTTGCAGAATTATCTTGAAACATTTTGAAAAATTCTTCTTTTGAGAGTGGCTTATGATAGATCTTTAATCTGTGGCGATTCACAATAAGAGGAGTTTGAGATTCATCAATGGTCTTGATTCTTACCACTCCATTGCTAAAGATCTTGTCAATCTCATATGGCCCAAGCCAATGAGTCTGAAATTTTCCTTTAAAATCTTTAAACTTGGAATCAAATAGCAATGCCCAATCTCCTTCTTGAAACTTCTTCTCTTTGATGTATTTTTCATGCCATTTAGCTCTTTGATATTGAACTAGATCAATTCTTAGAATTGCCTCTTGTCTGATCTCATCTAGCTCATTCAACTGCTCCATTCTATGCTTTTGGGCTTCTGATAGATCCATCCCCAACTGAACTACCATCTTGAAGGTTTTGACTTGGAACTCAATGGGGAGCAGGACTTCTTTCCCATAAACAAGTTCATAGGGAGAATGTCCCGTTGTATTTCTCCATGTAGTTCTGTAGGCCCACAAGGCTTCAGGAAGCCTTTCTGCCCAATCTCTTCTATGTAGATGAACAGTTTTGGTGATGATACTTTCAAGAACTTTGTTTGTAGACTCCACTTGACCATTTGCTTGCGGATGGTAAGGAGTACATCTTCTGTGCTTGATTTTGTATTCTTCCATTAGCTTCTCCACCAGGTTGGATGTGAATTGGCTTCCCTGATCTGTCACAATTTCTCTTGGAACACCAAAGTGAGTAAAAATATCCTCGTAAAGAAAATTAACAACTGAATTTTCAGTAGCAGACACTAATGCTTTGGCTTCCACCCATTTAGTAACATAATCAGTACAAACCAATATATAATTCTTTTGCTTAGATGGTGGATTAATAGGTCCAATGAAATCTAAAGCCCATTTTTCAAAGGGTTCGATGAGTACCTGTGGTTGCAATGGCATTTCATTTCAAAGGGTAGGTTTCCCTACTCTTTGGCAGCTGTCACACCTTTTGACATATTGTTTTGCATCTTTGAAGAGGGAAGGCCAACAATATCCTAAAGAGAGGATTTTATAGGCTGTCCTTTTGTCAGCAAAGTGTCTGCCACATGGTTCATCATGACATGCCTTGAGGATATCAGGCATTTCATCCTCCCTGAAACATCTTCTGATCACAAGATCTGGCCCTGTTTTAAACAATTCGTTAGAAATCCATGAATATTTTGAACTCTCCTGAATAATCTTTCTTCTTTCACTTGGAAATAAATGTGGAGGAAGTTTCCCTATAGCCAAATAGTTAGCAATATTTGCATACCAAGGGGTCTTAGTAGTTACTGCAAACAAGTATTCATCAGGAAAATTATCCTCTACAGGAGAATCTTCTTTAGTATTCTGAATCCTAGACAAGAAATCAGCTATTGTATTTTGTTTCCCAGGTCTATCCAACACAGTAATATTGAATTCCTGCAAAAGTAGGAGCCATCTTGTCACTCTGCCATTAGTAACAGGTTTGGTCATTAGATATCTAATCGCAGAATGATCAGTATGAATAAAAGTTCCATAGCCTGTTATATAATGTCTAAACTTATTGATTGCATGAACAACAGCTAAAAACTCTTTTTCAGTTACAGTATAGTTCAACTTAGTGGGAGTCAAATTTTTACTGGTATAGTAAATGGCATAAGGGACTAAATCCTTTTGACCCAACACAGCTCCTAGAGCTGTATCTGAAGCATCTGTAGAAATATAGAAAGGGAGTTTTCAATTTTGTCCTCTCAAGATAGGTGCTTTAGATATTCTTGTTTTCAAAGTTTCAAAGGTTGATTGACAATCAGGATCCCATTTGAATTCACAGTCTTTTGTAAGCAGTTTGAAGAGTGGAGATGCTATTTTAGTGAAGTTTTCTATAAATCTTCTATAGTATCCAATAAATCCTAGAAAACTTCTAACATCTCTTTGACAATTTGGAATAGGCAACTTGGAGATGACTTCAACTTTTGATCTATCAACCTTAATCCCATCTCCTAAAATATGATGCCCCAAAACAATACCTTCAGTAAACATCATAAAGCATTTTTCATGGCTTAATGAAAGGTTTGTTTCTTTACATCTTATAAGGACTTTTTCCAAATTTTCTAATGCCTCTTCAAATGAATTACCATAAACCGTAAAATCATCCATATAAACCTCTACACAATCATGGATTAGATCAGAAAAAATTCCTAGTACTGCTCTTTGGAATGTTGCGGGTGCATTACATAACCCAAAAGGAAGCACTCGATAGGCAAAAGTCCCCCATGGACAGGTAAATGTGGTCTTATCTTGATCTTCAGGTGCTACCTGAATTTGATTATAGCCACTAAACCATCCAAAAATGAAAAGTACTTTTTTCCTACTAATGTATCTAATACCCGATCGATAAAGGGCAAAGGAAAGTGATCCTTCGAAGTTGCTTTGTTCAATTCCCTGTAATCAATGCATACCCTCCATTTACCATTCTTTTTAGGTACTATAACCAAAGGAGAAACCCATCGGCTATCTGAAATTGGATAAATGAAGTTTACATTGAGTAGTTTTTGGAGCTCTTCTTTCACTATCTCCCTGAGGTTTGGATTCATCCTTCTCTGAGGTTGTCTGATTGGTCTACTATTTTCCTAAATATAGATATGATGGATGCAAGTCTTAGGATCAATACCTTTCATATCAGTATACTCCCTTGCAAATGCAGTAGAATGTTTTTGCAATATTTTGGTTAGTTCTTCCTGTTGTGACTTTTGCAAATTTTTGTTGATATTCAATGTTTTTCCTGGAAAAATCTCAATGGTAGAACTACCGAACTCTTCCATAGAGTAAAGAGACATTTGTATTGATGATAAATATTCAATGTCAGATTCCAACTGAAATTGTGTGGGGTCATATTCTGAAGATGTCTCAAAATTTTCTAATGTGTTCAGAATTTGACTATCCTCACTGATTTCAGAAATGGTAAAGACAGGTTGTATAGTGTCCTCATCATCGACCCATTCATTGTCTCCTACTTCTATGATTGCTTTTGCTGGACGATACAAATTGAATTTCTTTGTCGAATTATCATTAGAAATGTACATATCCCTAGATCTACAACTAATGAAAGCATCAGCTGTGGCTAGCCAAGGTCTTCCTAAGATAAGTGGGTGCCCTCCTAGATTACTCTTGGGAGTCAAAATCATAAAATCTACTGGATATTCCAAAGAATCTAAGGAGACTGAAATATCTTCTAATACACCATCTGGTTTGATAATTGATCGATCTGAAAGTTGCAGTAAAGTAGGTGTAAAAATAAGATTAGGAAGTTTTAGTTGTTCCATAGTCTGTCTACTCATAATGTTGATAGCAGCCCCTAAGTCAATCAATGTGTTTGGAATTTCTATCCCATTTAGGACTACCTGGATCTACATACTTCTGCATGGTAATTTTTCCCATCATGATATCTGCAATTTTTCCTACCAGGTGGATTCTTCTTGTATCTCTTAGTTTCCTTCATAGTATTTTGAGACTCAACTCCTTTATTGTTTTTGCTAGAATAGGAATCTCTCTAATGGCTTGTAGCAAGGGAATCTTGATACAAACATTCTTTAATTCATCTAGAAAATCATAGTTAGGCAACAAGATTTGTTTTTCCACCCCTTTATCAATTTGTATTCTTTCAGGGAAAGGAGGTGTGGATGAAGATGCAGGTTTCTCAACTATAGGAGTTGTGGGGGTTAAATTTTCTTTCTCTTTTCGAATGTTTTAGTTTTGAAGAGATGCTTCCTCAGAACCCTTATTGACTTTAAGAGAGTCCTCCTTAGAGGTATCTTTCTCTTGGACATCTATAGAAGGTTTTTCTAAAACTTTACCAGACCTGAGTTGTACATCATTGAGAGGAACAATCATATAGGTAGGAAATTGTTGTCCTTCTATCATGTAAGTATTCTGATGATTTTTATTGTTAGGATTTGGAAATGGCTGAGCTGGAAGTTGATTTGTCTTTTGTTGGAATGGAAGCATGAGTTGAGGATTTGGATTTTGTTGAGAAGGTTGTTGTTGTGGAAATGTCAATGAAAGTTGTATATTTGGGTTTGGAAGTTGTGGAGCTTGTTGATTTTAAAAATATGGAGGATATTGATAAAATTGAGCAAATCTCCCATAAGGATTTTGCATACCTTGTACCCATGACTGATATGGATTTTGAGGTTGGGGCCAAGGTTGTTCCCAAGGATTCCAATTTGGTGGGGGTTGAAAATTCATAGGGTTGTTAAACCCTTGAGTTTGTTGCCCCTGCCAAGGTCTTCTTGCAACAAAACAGAGAGATTCTACTGAAGTTGGATCTTCTTGAAAGACAGCTTTGAGTCCAGGAATTGAAGGAAAATCCTTGGTCTCATGATTCTCTAAGCAAATTATATATGTTTCTACAACTTTTTCATCCAAGGGACATTCCCTTAAAGCATGTTTCTTCCTACATTTCGGACAAAAGATGGCTAGAGCATCAGTTTCTGCTTTCTGCTTGTTTTGAATTTTAAGTGTGTCTAGTTGTTCACTAAGGCTCCCTAAGATATCAGTTTTGAATTCATCAAGCATATTGCCAATCTCTGCCCTACTTACTGATCCAGTTGAAGATTTGTTTGCCCTGATAAGAGAAGGATCTCTAGGCCCTTTTCCCGTTTTAGATTTTCTCCTTGAGAGATGGACACATAGTTCTGTTATGTCACGAAGTGGAAGTTGAGAAATGTCTCCTCTCCCCATCATGTTTAAAATATCTATCCATTCATCTCTGATGGCATTTAATAGAAGGGCTTTCAAATTTTCCTCATCTAAGTTGCTCATCTTTTCTCTTTTTAAGTTGTATTGAAATCTTTCAAGTAAATCCTCCAAATTTTCATCTTCTTTTTGCACCATTTTGAATACCTCATCCTTGTGATTGGTGGGCATGCAATAGTCTAGGTATCTATCCAAAAATGTTTGTTTCATATCATTCCAAGTCCTAATATATTGGGTGACTAATCCCATGAACCATTTCAAAGTGGCTCCCTTCAATGTTGAAGGAAACAGTTTGAGTTTTTGAGAGTCTTCCATATAGTCATAGGTTCGGCACATGACTTCAAACTCAAACAAAAATGTTTCAGGATCCTCACTTCGCAATCCATAAAAGTTGGGGAGGAAATATGGTGAGATGTTTTTCATCTTTGTATGAGTTTCCTCATCAACTATAGGGAATCCAAACGAGTTGTCTCTTTCCCTATTTCTTCCATTATTACCTCCACCTCCACCATTGTTGCCTCCATTATTTCCTCCTCCTCTACCTCTACCTCTACCTCTGAATCCATATACTACTTCCTCTGTCATGATAGTTTCTTCAGAGTCCTCAGAGTCCTCTGGTTCTTCTATCAAGGGAGGATGAGAGGGAGTTTCTTCCTTTTCTTCTTCAGGTGATTCTACTTCTTTAATTACAATATGCTCTCCTGTAGAAGTAAAGAAAGGGTCTTCTTCTAAATGAGATTTGGTAGATGGTGTAGGAGAATCCTCTAATTCAGCTGCTCCTTGAATTCCAGGAATATTAAGGCTAGGGGTAGATGGTGGTGAATCTTGTCTATGCCTTGAAGAAGCTGGAGTTGTGAAAATCGAACTCTTGGCTCTAGCTATAAACCTTCCCCTAGAATCTCTTGCTCTATGCATGTCATTTTTTTTATTTTTAAGTTGGGCTAATAATTCTCTTTCTGATCTTCCAGGTCACACTAGGTGCAAGAAGAGAGCATAATTAAGAAATTATTGAACCAATAACTCTCTTTTTTGATCCTCCAGATCACACTAGGTGCAACAAGATAGCATACTTCAAGAAGTTATCAATTTTTCCATTCTTTTTATTGTTTTTTTTTAAAGAAATTGGCTACCTAGTTACACTTCCCCGACAACGGCGCCAAAATTTTTGGTCAATTTAGTGTGTCCTAAATTTCTACATTAATTTGTCAATCCGAGATTCGTAAGCTGACGAAGTGTGGCACACTATATGTGCAAGATAACCTATCTCTTACTTTTTGTCATTTTTGGGTTTTTTATTTATCTTGGGGGTTTTTATCTTGGTTGGTTTCCTAATGTGAGATGGAAATTCTAAAAGACAAGTATGGATATAAATGTTCAAGGCAATGATGTCCTTTATAATGATTTCCCAAACTTCAAACTTCAAAATGGTTTTAAAACATGCAATGACAAAATTAATTCCTAAAAGAAAATGAAAATGTGCCACTATACTAGTCAAACAAACAATGAACTATTGATCATGAAACCCATTACCCTTGCTGCTGTTTAAATACAAAAGAAACTGTGCTCAAAGAAATCCAAGAATTGCAAGCAAAGTAAAGCTAAAATCAAATTACATCAACTCATATTCTGACCCCTCACCATTAGTCTCGCTATGGCTTTCGGAGGTAATCATAAACAACTTGAGCAATCCGATATCTAATTTGCAGAAAAATAAACTAATATCAAATTAAACACTCATACTTCAATCCCTCACCATTAGTCTCGCTATGGCTTTCGGAGGTAACTGATAATGACATGAGCAATTTAATATCTAACTTGCAGAAAAATAAACTAATATCAAACTACACACTCATACTTCAATCCCTCACCATTAGTCTAGCTATGGTTTTCGGAGGTAACTGATAATGACATGAGTAATTTAATATCTAATCTAACTAATAAATCAAATGTACAAAACTGAAATAAATAAGACAGTGCTAGAATTAAAAGCTAAGAAAAATAAATCAGCAGAAGGAAAAGACTGATTCCATGTCATTAGTCATTGTAAAACTATGTGCAAATGCCCGGGCTACCTACTGTAATCTGGAACAAAAACACTAATCAGTTAACAGCAGTATAAAGCATGACAAATTATGGACAGAAATAAAACGTTAATACCATAAGAGATGTAATATATACATGTGAATAACTATGGCATAATGAACGTAAGGAAATAAAGCATGAAACTATACAGCAATAAACAAAACCTCGGCGTGTGCAGGGGCCCTCTGCACAATCCTCGAGCAACAACTATCAACCACAAATTATGCTTATGAACAAAGTCTTCTCATGTATTCAAAACGCAGTCATAACATGGAAATAATGTCACGGCACAATGGGATTTATTTTCAGCAAAATTACATTACAGAAGCTAGCTACTATGCGTATGAGAACGCATTATTTATAACAGAGGATGACATAACTACTTTCCTACAATCTGCGCTGATAAAAGACACGTGAACAACCATGTCCAGAAATCTAGCATTATGGCTGCCGTGAAGATTAAATCTATGGAGGGTGGCCGTTGGATTCGGCTTATGGAGCAGTTCACTGGTGTTGATATGTCCCCTGAGATTTAGGAACGGCCACGCAAGTCTTCACGTGGTGAAAAACGAAGTTCTGTCACCGTAGGACTCTTAGGTTGACCACCGCTTGACTACGTTTGACCACGGCCTTCTTTGGTGAATTCGACTGAGCCAATAGGACTCGGTCCATATCCATGTCATTTCCAACTTGCCCATGTGGCTTGATTTGCCTAAAGACACCTACAATATAGACTTTAACAAAATGGCTGCGGAAAGTTGAAGTAGCTGCGGAAAGTGACAAGATTCCGCAGCTCAATGAGCAAAAATCTAATTCAAAAAGAAGACATGAAACATAGTTAAAAACCACTTTAAATTCTCTTTTATGATTAATATGCAATGATGTTGATGACTTAGGAGGTCCAGGTAAATGGAAAAAGTCTAGAAAGGTGTATAGGAAAGATGCAAGTTTGGGACTCAACAGCCCCTACTGCCAAAGGTGAAGCTTCTAAAGCTTGAATAGTGGAAAAATTATCTTTTTGATATGTTTTGGATAATTTTGAATCAACACTTGCAGATCCATAGACAAATTTTGAAGAAAGAAGCACAATTTTCAACTTTGCTGCCAATTAGGCAAGTTCGTAGTGCATCTCAGGCCTATGAACACATTGTAGCTGTCTTTTTGTTATAAATCACATGTATTATCATAATCATGGCGAGTAAAATTTTGTATTTCAATATTTTGATTTAATAAACAGTTTCAAATCAACAAAGGGAGAAAACAGGTGGCAGATATGGGTAAAATAAAATTGCTACAGACATTCGCTATGAACTTTCCTTAACTCCACTGTTTCTGTAGTGAAGAATTTTTTGTAGCATTTTCAATTTTTGATGGTCTATTGGGGATAAGCCAACCACGTGGAAAGGTTAAAGGAAAACAGAGTAATGTTTTGGTGGAGGCATCGTCTTCAAAAAATTTGTTCATCTCACCAGCTCATCATGAAGACATTCATCATCCATCATGACACCACCTCCTAAAATGTAGGCAGACAAGTCTCTTGACTTGGTGGGGGCAATTATGTTTTGGTCGTCTTCAATGCCACCCAGTCACATGACTTTTATCGATGTAAATATGCATTTTTTAATTTTTTTGATGTAATAAATAGTTTCTAGAGTCCTATTAGGTCTCTAAGTCCATAAATTAGTAGATGTCAGTTTTATTTCCATGTAAATTGCTTCTTGTTATATTAGGTGTCATCAAAGAGACTAAATGGTCTAGCCATGTTGGCAGATCCAATGTAAAGATGCTTAAGCCTATTAATAGGAATATTATCAAAGAATAGAAGGTTGAATGATGTTGACTACATAACTACTATTGTTAAAAAACTTCTTATCAATAATATACAATGGTTATTGGCTCTTTCTTCACCTAAGATTCATTGATGTTTTCATAAGCATTTGTCTTATGTATCCTGATATTTTATCTTCAGTACTCTGATGTTTGATAACGTAGAATTCATGTACACCATGCTCCAAATTCATTCAAGAATTATACTACTGTGTATCTGTGTATGTTGTATTTTCATCAAAACATCTATATATTCCTCAGCTTCCACAATAAGAGTTCCTATGTGATTGAGTTCCTTAACACTAACTCCATATGCCCAATGGTAGTGATTTATATTCACCTGCATACAAACATACTTAAAACACTTTTGTCAAAGTTAGCCATCTATTGAACTTCATTTTAATAAGATCATTTTTATATTTGAGAGATCTCTCTCATGATGAAAAGGCTATTTTTTAGCTAGAAGTTGGTTTGAAAGAGTTACTCTAGGTTGTTTGGTGGAGCATACCATCTATACCAACTTAGTGATACCATAGAGCATTCTTCCCAAGATTGCAGTAGCAATTGAGTCTAGAGAAGCTTGAATATTCTAGAAATGACATACAGTGAAAGGGGAAGCAACATCCATGAGCATCAAGTTAATTCACATAAAGTTTTAGTTGTTGATAAAGTGGCCATAATAATAGAAGAATTTTTAAAGAAGTTTTTGAAGAGCTAAACATTGAGACTAAAATTGTTAAAGAAAATTTGTTGAAGAAATTGTAGAAGAAAATGGTGATGTTGTATATGATACAAATAAAGGAGAATGATGAATTGAAGTTGAAGAAAATAAAACTATGTTCCCAACAATAAAAATATGTTAGGGGAATTTATTTGTAATTATTGTTGAGTTTGATTATGAGGAAGAATTAACATGCCATTGAGGAATGGATAAAAATTTCCAAGTATGATGGAGATGATAATGATTATGGGAAAAAATTGGTACAAGAAAGAAGAAAACAAATAAAGGTAATCATCAATGTTGTGTTGGAAATATTGTCATTGATGGAAAAGGAGCATAAAGGAGTAGCACTAGAATTATCATTGAGAAAAAAGGAGAAGATCAGGATCAACAAGGGTATAAAGGAGAAATAAGGCAAAGAAGGAAAAATTTAAGTGGAGAAACATAAAAGAGAGGTAGAGGAGCAGCAAAGAGTAAAATAAAGAAAGAGGAGTAACATTAGAGGAAAAGGGGTAGAGAGGAGCAGTAAAAGACAAGGAGCAACATTTGAATCTTTATCAAGGAGAAAATGCAGCAAAAGAGCAAAGGAATTTAAAGGCAACAAAGGAGCAAAGGCAACAAAAGAGCAAAGGAATTTAAGGCAGCAAAGGTAGCAAGGTGGGTCAAGTCGTGAATGAGTGGGTCGAGTCGTGCCATTCAGAAAAGCTCAAGAGTCCGACTTGTTTTGCATTCAAAAAAGTGCACGAGGGCATGTGCAGTTCAACGGGTCAAGTCAGAAAATGGAGAAAATTGTAAATGCACTGGTCAATTTAGCAAATCGGAGTGAAGCAGAAATGGACGGTCGTGATCAAGTCCTAGAAATGATAGTGAGAGAATGGAGCACCGAATTGTGTCACATTGGAAAAAAGATGATTGGCACACATTGCAATCGGTAACCTTTATATTTACATGTTAAGACATCGTAAGTTATTTAAGATGTGATGTGAATCATATTGCATATTGCATAAGATAAGGAGAACCATTATGGTAAATTTTAAAAGGTGTGACATGCGATAATGTTTTCCCTGTGAGTTGCGAAATCGCGAAATCGAAAATATTGCGAAATTCTTAAACTTGCGAAGTGCGATAAAGAGCCAAAATGTGATGTAGTTTCAAAGGTGAACTCCAAAGGATTTCATATATGGATGTAAAGCATTTTCTATGTTAAATCGCATCCGAGGAAGAAAAGGAGGATTATAATGTAAAACCTTTGATATGCCGAAATGCGATATGACACCGGATGCGATACAATTCGAAGTTAGAATCTAATGTATTTCAAGTTCGGGGCTATATGTTTTTCTTTAAGAAAATGCGTAGGAAGAGTGGAAGAGTGATATGTAACAAGGAAAAAAGAAGAGTCGAAATCAATTTGTGAAGCGGACGCGATGCAATTTAGAAGTAAATTCTAAAGCCAAGTCAGGTCTAGTTATGCAGATATGTCTGTTATTAGAAGAAAGTCTGAACATGGGCAGGTAGACTCAGATGAGATACCCGACACAACATGAAAAGTAGAAAAACTCCAGGCAGAGAAGGTTGAACATTGTGGTTACTATATAATAGGTAGAGTGGGTCGAGTCAAGAAAAGACGGTTATGATGCACTGTTTTGAAATATAACATCAAGACAGAAAATAATGTTATGCTGCACAGTTGGAAATATAACAACAGGAAGAGAAGACAAAGGGACAACAGGAAAAGAAGACAAAATGAACAGAAAAGAAAGAAACTAAAAGGGTTGAATTGAAATATTGTTGTAACTGTAAATGTAAATTCATTGATTATTTTAAGTTGTTTGTGATGCAAAGGCAAGTCTCCATAGGCATAGGAAAAACTCCAATGAGTTTTGTAATGATTATGTCTAATGTAATAACCTAAAATAAAGTGTAAGGAATCAAATGGGTGGAAGGTAGAGACACATGAATGTTCACTTTGTATTCCCTGTAGAATGAAAATAGTGAGTTACCTGTATAAGAGATGTAATATTAGTGTGCATAAAAAAGGGAGATAACTATAGAATGGATGTGAGCAGAAGAATGTAAGAGAGTTGAAAAATGTTAGAGAGTGGAAGAATCAAAGAGAGCTGATAGAAATTTTGCGCACATCAGGAACTAATATGAAGTAGATATGAAGGCTGAAGAGGCAACAATGGAGAAGGAGTATAATAGAGGTGATATATAGGTAAATCAACATTCTAGTATGGTGTTGAGTGAGGGGATTGCGGTCTCCTTTCAAGTTGTATCCTTATAAATATCCATTTGGAGTTAGTTGAGGTAGGAGCCTCTTGTAGGTTGTAGCCTATAGAAAATACATCGGAGTTGGTGCTTCCGTTTCAAGTTGTAGCTTGATATATGTCTAGTTGGAGCTGGTTGAGGTAGGAGCCTCCTGTGGATTGTAGCGTGTAGAAAATAGATGGGAGTTAGAGCTTCCTTGCAAGTTATAGCTTGTAGACTTTGAGCTAGTAGCCTCTTATAGGTTGGAGCCTACATAAAATCAGTTGTGAGAGGGATTTGGAGCTTGCCTTTGCATCACAACAATAATAAGATGTGGTTTTCTCCCTTATGGTTTTCCACTTATATCTATTGTCTATGTGCTTGATGATTATGTTTTGATGTGATGTTTTAATCTGCCTAATTACTTGTTGTCCACACATTAAGTTTCTTGATTAATTATGTATTAAGTTGCTTATGAAATTATGGTGCAAATAAGTTGAATGAAAATAGTTTTAAATGTCCATGAATGTACTAAATTGATTCACCCCCCCTCTCAGTTTAGCTCAGGGTTCATCAATTGGTATCAGAGTAAATTCCTTTAGTAACAGTTTAACAACTAGAAGAATGTCCTAGGTCCTTAAAATGGCTAACCTAGAAGGATGTTCAAAAAATAAGGCCCCATCATTTACTGGCACAAACTATGCCTTCTGGAAAGTAAGAATGAAATTCTATTTGAAGTCTCTTGGAGTAGAAGTTTGGACTGTTGTGTTAGAACAATATGCACCAAAGGATACAATCACTGAGAAAGAAGCCAAACAAGAATTCACAGCTAATGCAAAAGCAATGAATGCTCTCCTGAACAGTCTAAGTGAGTCAAAATTTATCAAAGTAATTCATATTCAAACTGCCAAAGAAATATGCGACACGTTAGAAAATATTCACGAGGGAGATAAAAAGTTGAATATGGCCAAGCTGCAAGCCTATAGAAATCAGTTTGAAAATTTAAAAATGAATGAAGATGAAGATGTAGCCAGTTTCTTCTTAAAGGTTGTGAAAGTTGTGAATGAGATGATAGCTCTAGGAGAAACCATTAAGGAATGTGTAATAGTACAAAATATATTGAGATATTTACCATCCAGGCTTAACCCAAAGGTTTCTACCATAGAAGAAACAACAGATTGGGAAACCTTGACCATGAACCAATTTCTTGGAAACTTGACGGCTTATGAGATGAGACTTCCAAAGGGGAAGTCAAATGTGAGGGAGGTAGCCTTCAAGGTAGATAAGTGTATAGAAGAAAAATAAGGTACGTGCTCATGCTCTGATGAAGAAGAAGTCAAGTTCGTTAGAATATTGGATAGAGGCACATCCAAGTACAAAGGTAAAATTTCAATTAGGTGCTTTAATTGTGGAAGAGTGAGCCACTACGCTTAAAAATTTCCCCATAAGAGAGTAGAGAATCAGTCTCAAGAGACAGAGAAAAACAAAATAAATAACTAGCAGAAAGGGAAGAAATTTAATAGAATTAAATTCTATGCTCAACAAGGCAATAGTGCATCTAATAGCCCAGATGAATCCCCCAATGAAGAAGGAACCTCTGAATTTATTTTTGATGGCCAAGGAAGAGTTTGAAGCATACCTTCTAGAAAATGAAGAAGAAGGTGAGGATGATCTTGAGGGGGAGCTAATTAGTTCCCTGAAGGAAATAGATAGACTTAAACTCAAGAGCAGAAAATAAAAAGACATTCTCTTGAAATATGCAAAGGTAGAGCCAAGTTCCAAAAGCCTCATTTAGTTTAAAGTAGAACTTGAAGAAGCTAAAAATGTATAAGACATCTTGATAAATCAAATAAAAGATAAAAATCAGGAGCAAGAGAAGTTGGAAGAAGTAGTATGCCTGAGAAAGAAATTAGAAAAGTCCCAAAGGGAATTAAATGTGAATATTCGACGAATGAAAAGCTCTAAAAAATCGGAGAAAATACTAAATTCTCAAAGATATCCTCTTATAAATACCGGGATAGGCTATGAAGGAGAAAATAGTAATTCCAAGGTTAAATATAACAAGGATATCGCCTTTGAGAAAGCTGTAAAAGAAAAAGACAACTCTGAGAAATCTGAGATTATTGCAGCTAGAAGACTGATAGAAGAAAGGAGTGGGTTGTGTAAGCAACTCCTAGATGAGATTACCTCCATGGAGAACTCTGAGAAGGAAAACATTTAAAGAGATGATGAAGCTGACCAAAAGATATCCAAAGAGTTAGAAACCAAAAAAATCTTGCTGTGTAATGAAACAAATAGAAACAAGCAACAAAATCAAGTGACAGAGGAAGCAAGCAGTTGCTAAAAGCTCAATTGTTCCAAAAGTTGAATTGAACAAGTTCAGAAGATCTCAAAGGAGGTTCTTTCCTCCTATGATAAGTATTACATGTTTTGACCTACAATATACCTGGACATATATCAACACATTGTAAGACAAATCAAATCAATTTTAACCAGGAAAAGATACAACGAATGAGAAGACCCCCTCAAGCAAGAAAATGGAAAGGAAAATATTTCACGAGGTACACAAATCATTTCCATGGCTAATTTTATGCATGCAATGAATTTGGACATAAGCTTGTTGAATGTAAATTATGTTAAAAAAAGAGCACAAAATGTTATACATCAGCTCAAACGTACCTAGGTAAAATAAGATGTTATGTATGTCACAAGCTTGGACACAAAGAAAATGACTGCAGTCTACCATATACAGTAAAGGACTCTAGAGAGATGATGGAACCAAATCAAATCAGAGCAAATTGTCAATAAAAAAGAAATGCAGACATTATGAGGAACCCCAAAAAATTATGGAAGAAGAAGAAAAAGGGGGGGCATATTACTTTAATGAAATTTTGAATCCATCATAGTCTCAGGGGGAGCTGCTCCAGGAAGCAACACAAATATCCAGTCAGTGATATACAAGAAGCAACATCCCAAGGGGAGAGAAGTTCATAAAAGGTCCCCATAAGATTTTTCAAAGAAGAGTTGCTTGGAATAAGAACAACTAAAAGTTCAGGAGGGGAAAGGACAATTCCTCTGGTAGAGAACTATATAGGAAGAAGGACACTTGAAGAATTCAATGCTAATTTGAGATAGCCAACAGATTGATGGAAGAAGAGAAAGCAACAAGCAACCATGGTGATAAATGGAACATCATTCATGAACCTAGAAACTAAGAGGATGATTACATTGTGTGTCGCACTGCAGGTGTTGATAATGAAACAAAATTCTTTCAAGAAGGATGAATAAGAAAATTGTTATCCTGAGTGTTATTATTGGATCAGTGGTATGATATAGGTCCTTAGGATTGGAATGTTATGGTAGGCATCATGGTGGTGGTATGGCAGAAATACATCAAGGAAGAATTCCCAGCGTTATCAACATTATAGTATATGTGGATTAAGCTTTGGCTGCTCTGATTATTGCAAAGTATCTTCTGATTGTAAATGTTGGAGAATGTAGAGTTGCATTATTAAAGCATTGAAAGGTCATTAAAAGTGCAAAAGGATCATTGTCTTGATTGCATTTGAAGTGTTATATTTAGCATTGAAGCAATATCTATTCTTGGATATATTTGCATGCCTTCCTCAAGTCAGTATGGATATATATTCAATGCCTATTTCTAAAGATCATTCATGAAGTTGTGTGAATTATGTTTGCTGAGACTTCAATTAAACAAATTGAAGATGTTTTGCTGAAGATCATTAAGAAATAACAGTTGAAGTATCTGAAGTATGATGGGCTAACTCTGCTAATATTACTATTGAAGTTCAAAGAGTCTATTATTGAATCATCTGGAGCTTACTTCAGTAGAAATGAAGTGTTGATATTTCACCACTGCAGAGAGTCTGATCATTGACACAAATACCTCCCTATGTCAAAAAAATGAAATTCTATAGTTGGTAGTGAAAATTTTCCAATTTGTTGAATTTATCTAGTCTCAAGGGTTTGTTTTGAATATTCTCTTTACATTATTAAAGGTGTTGGGTACTTTTTAAATTGAAATATATTGTATAATATTACAATAAGTTGTAAGCTTTGTTTGGACCCATTGTTCACATCATCATCAAGGGCTTTTGGCTTGTAGTGATTATATCTTCAGAAGTCTATCACATATCACCACTATCAAGAAGTAAGGGAAAAAAGTACAAAACATTCTATGGTGACATGCCTTACAACATTCTCATGAGTTTGGGAAGGCATCAATTTGCAGCATATTCATGTAATCTCTATGATTTTCAAAGTGCTACCTCAAAAATGCTCATATATCTTATGAATTCTGCAATGCAGTCACAACGATGGTCTACTACACTCTTGAAATGTTGATGTGCACATAAAGCAATTATTATGTGCAACATAAAGCAATGCTTATGTGCAACATAAAGCAGCACCCACTGTGTATGGAGAAGATCAGAAAGAAGTAATACTATGGAAAATTATGTGTATTCATTCAAATACAAAAGGATTCATCAAGTGCGTAATGAATAGATGGAGTGTGTATATTCATTTCATATCAAAAAAATAGAATGAAGAATTCTTATACAAAAATCAGAGAGAAGTAATGCAATGATGGAAACTACATTGGAAAATGTGTAACCATTTTCCATTGATGTCAAATGGGGAGGAAAAGCAAGTAGAAGAAGAAAGGCACTTATGAAAAGCAAGCAAAGGAAGGAAAGCACTTCTCAAAATGAAAGGGGGAGGAAGTCTTGGAGGAAGCGTTGGAGGAATTGTTGCCATAAATGACAAAGGGGGAAACTATTGGAAACATTGTCATTGATGGAAAAGGAGCAGAAAGGAGAAACACCAGAATTATCATTGAGAACAAAGGAGAAGATTAGGATCAGTTGGAGTATAAAGGAGCAATAAGGAAAATAAGGAAAATGTTAAGTAGAGAAGCATAAAAGAGAGGCAAAGGAGCATCAAAGAGTAAAAGAAAGATAGAGGAGCAGAATTAGAGGAAAAGGGGTAGAGGAGTAGTAAAAGACAAGGAGCATCATTAGAATCTTTATCAAGGCACAAAGGCAGAAAAGAAGAAAAGGATCAAATTCAGCAAAATAGCAAAGGCAGTTAAAGGCAACAAAGGAGAAAAGGAATCAAAAGAGCAAAGGCAGTTAAGGCAGCAAAGGTAGAAAAGGCAGCAATGTGGGTCAAGTGGTGAACGTGGGCAGAGTTGTGAATGAGCCTTTTGCACTGAAAATTGTCATCTTGACATTTTGCTATCTGTATGAGCTCATTATCACTCATACTTCCTCCTTTGCAAGTCTAACACATCAATTCCTCATGTCAAGCCTTAAAAATAAGAGAAAAGTTCTCAAAAATCTCTTTAATTCTAGTATCGTACTTTCTCTTTGTGTTGCCTGCGGTCTCACACCTAATGTTCATGACTCCTGCATACCTGGACGCACTTTTTCTCTGTTAAGGGTGCGGACCCTTGTAAAAGATTAAAAAGGTGCAAGTAAACTCAAAAAGCTCACTTTCAGTAATTTCTAGAAGCCTCTGGAAGGAATATTGCAGTGGCAGAACTGCTCTTTTGAGGTTCATGTATCCCTTGCCTTAAGGAGCTAACCCCTTGATGTGAGGAGCTTATCCCTTTGAAGGAGGATTCTATCCCTTCATAGTTGGAACTGAAACCTCCTCTTTTTCACTATAAAAAGAGACATTGGGTAGCCTCAAGGGGAGTTCAAGCTTTATAATTATTTGAGGAAAAGTGCTGTTGGGATTCAGACTCATTTAACTGAGATTTTATGAAGAAAGATCACATACCTCTATCTGTATCAGTTGGAAGAGTGCAAGGATTGTCAGAGTAGAGAATATTCTTACTTCGGACCCCGAGAAGGCCTGTTCAACATCAAGGCTAAGGTTGTAAGGTTTTCTTTATTCAAAGTTAATACAAATGAATTCATTTTTCTCAATAGGCTATTAATTAACTGTTTATTTCATAGATTCCTTGATTACTATGATAGGCATGATTTATAATGTTTACTATACAGGTGCTATTTAATGTTTACTTGTTTGTGATTGCATGTCTTTAAAGATAACTCCTTCAAGTGATTGAAGGACAACTACTTCAAACAAGCATTGGATCTACGGTAAGACCTTAACACCTTTATAGTATTATTTTGTAAATCGCATATGTTTAGAGAAAGATAGGTTTTTTTGGCTATTTTTTGCTAGATTACCTTTTGGTACTAGGGAGATCGATCTTGTCTGCAAGATTGATTTATCTGGTCAACAAATTGGCGACTCCATTGGGGAAGGATTATTGTTTTTTTAGTTTTCCTTTGTTTTGACTTGAGAAAATGATTTTTCTGGTTTTTGGTTGATGAATACTTGCTTGGGTAGCTTAGATTTACTTTTCTTTGAAATTTTTTGAAGTCTTTTGTGTTTTTCTTGAACTTTTCTAGGGACCGCACTTTGTTTTCCTACATAGTGCGGGTAGTTTCATACTTTCCTTTAGTAAACAGTGCGGGACTGCACCTGTTACTTCTGGGGCCTGCGGATCCTGTTAAAATTTTAAAAAAACTTCAAATTTCTCCTTCTAGTTTATGTTTAATTTGATTTATGGTTTCTAGTATCTGCCCAGATCTATATTGTTCCTGTTAAAAGCCTCTTGTGAGTGAGTTCCAACATTATTTTTGTTTTGAGTGATTTTCTAGAAGTTTTGCATACTTGGATTGGTTTTCACTTGGTCTCTATAGTGAATCAAATATTAGAAGCTTGAAATACCTCAGATCACACTATCTTTTTTTCTTCTTGATGAGTCTGACTTGGTTGCGAAATCCATCCTTTCTTGAGAAATAGATCTAGTTGTCTCTTTGCAAATCTTTGAACAAACTTTATTATAAGTTCTGAATTTGATTTTTACAAAAGGAAACATATCTGGATGTTTTTTTATTTGTTTGTTATTCTGGACAAATGAATCCTTAGTTTACTGAACAACTAAGTAAAACATTTTCAAAAAAAAAAAATTAAAGCTTTTATTCAATTAGATTTTCAAAGTTTGTAGATCTCCAAATTAGTTTTTCATAGTTTTGAGTTCTTTTTAGAACTTGTATATCTCTTTTGAAGGAAATTTGTTTTTCTAGTTTCGAGTCTTGAAAATGAAAGGGATTTATTGTGAGAAATGATTATTTGTCTCATTTTGAGTTCTTATTGAAAAGACAAGAATATTTTCTTCCATTTATTCTTCATGTTCAAAGAAAGAATTGTCTCTTAAAAATAATTGCATTCTCGAACTCTTTCTTTAGCTAGAATTTCATTGAAATAAAAACGAATTGATTATCATTTTAGGTGCATTTTTTAGTGTGTTTGGAAGTCGAGTCTTCACACCATCAAATTTTCATTTCCATACCTATTGACTTAAATAATAGCCCATAAAAACAACACTTAATTAAAATTGATCTAGTAATCTTTTTATTTCTAGGATTCTTATCACCAATATAGCTTAGGCTAGTATCTTGGAGTAGGGAGTAATTAGCTCTCCAAGATAGTAAAAACAAACAAGTAGATAAATCTTGCGGTAGGAAATAAATCGAATTGTAATTGGTACAATATAGGAAGCTTCTCTTAAAAGGAGTTAATCACGAGATCATGTCCGAACCTTTGAGACAATCAATTCTGTTTCATTGGGAAAGATAGAAGATTTGCGCACATTACAAACGATAAACCTTGGATTAACCATTGTTGAGGAGCTCGGGGTCACTTGTCGGTAAACCTTGGATTGACCATATCGAGGAGCCTTCAAGGGAATTGAGCTTTGTTACTCTGCCCTTGCGCGTGGAATTAGATCGTAGATTGTTCCCCCAGTTGTATTTGTTATTGTTGGTAACCTTAGTGTCAATAAGCTTAATATTATTTCCTAAGGTGATGGTGAAGGAAAGATCTCACTGTACCTGGAGCAAATGTCGACTAGACTCACTTGGACTCTCTGGGGGGTTCTCTTCACTTGAGATGGTTTTGTGAAGAAACTTGTGCCAGTCTGTTTCATTAAGTAGGTTGTCGGGGTAATTGTTCCAACTGCCCTTTCTATATTAAAATTCTACTAAGTTGGATTTCATCACCAACTAGTGTTTTTAGTAGGGGAAGTTACTGTTTGTGTGTGGTTTGAACTCTTAGATTTTTAGGCGTGTGATTCAGCTGTTTGTTTCTTTAGAGACTTTAGGTGTTTTTATTGAAATTTTATTTGTTTGCATGTGATTGATTAATATTTAATCGTGGTAGAATTACCAAGTCAATCTCGGAGACTTCAGGGGAAGCCCCCTGAGTATACACCAAGTCAGCTTGAAGGGCTGTGTGCTCTAGTATCATTTAGTAGTGGTAGAATTAGATCAACAGAAATTGGAAGTTCATCTATAGTTGTTCATCCTGATCATCAAATACCCACGACAGAACATATTCAAGAACTGATTTCAGTTTCTGAAGTTACTGGTAGTATTTCTCCTTCCAGTGAACTCACTGAAGAACCTGAAATTTCCGAGCCTGACACTAAACCTTCTATTTTGGAAACATCCTCAGGATTTATTACTCCAACTTCTAGCGATCCTAGTTCACCTAGGGTAAGAAATATTGTTACTAAAGATCTTCCATCTGGCCTCATTTCTATTGAAGAACTTTCCAATCCAAATGAAGAGGTATCTCTTCCCGAATCCCCTCAGTCTTTGAATCTTAGGGAGCGTGAATCCATTTTCTATAGCCCTATTAGGAGTGATGCTTGGTATTTATCTTTAACAAATTTTTTAGAAAACATAGGTCTTGCTATTTCTCCACCTCGAATTCCATTTCATCCTACACCCGGAGGTTACTATCCTTCATCTATCATGTCAGGAGAGTCATCTATGTTTTCCCAAACACTGAAAGAATTTTTACACGGTGGTCCTTCTGTTCCTTCGGGGTATCAGGCTCTCTCTGGTACTTTCTTAGGAGCAGCTCCTCGACCAATTAAACAAGTATTATCATTTGGTCTTAATGGAATTAAAACAGAAATGTCGAACACAGAGAAAATCTTTATGATGTCTGGTAATATTCCAAATCCCCAACTTCAGGGTGGTCAGTTACCACCTGGGGGGAAACCTCAAGGTAGCCAGTTACCGCCTGGGGGGCAACCTCAAGGCAGTCAATTACCGCTTGGGGGGAAATTTCAGGGTAATTTTTTCCCAGGACAAACTATAGGACAATATTATTTTGGAGAACAACCTCAAGGATAGTACATACCTCAAGGTTATCAAACTTCAGGACAGTACATACCCCAAGGTCAACCCTAGACTCAGTATATTCCTCAAGGTCCTTATCAACCCCAGATTTAGTACGCGCCTCAGGGTTATTAACCTCAAGGTCAGTACCCAACTCAAGGTTTTCAACCGCCTTCTAGTCAATAATTTTTACAAGGAGTTGGAAATTTACCACTTAATTATCAACCCTATGTTCAACCAGGCTATGGTCCTTCATATGTACAACCTTTTATGAGACAATACCCCAGAATGAACATGGTGTGGGATCTATCCCAAATTAAACAGACTATGCAACCTAATGTGCAGTTATCTAGTCAACCTGGACAACCTTTGGTTTCTGGTCCAACCTAGCAACCTGTCCAGCCTACTGTTCAAATTCCTACACTTGGTTCTATTCAACAGTCTGGGCCTAGTACACCTTAGACTCCGCCTCAAACTGCTGCAACTACTCCAACATCTATTCAACCTATAACATCTATTTCTGGAGTATCTGTAGCTCTGGTTTCTTCTATCCCTGCATCCGTGCAAATCCCTCAAGTCTCTGTACCCCAGTCAGGACCTATAGTTCAGACTTCGGTCCAGATACCTATTAGACAATCTGGTACATGTACGATTGTCACAAGTCAACCATAATTCACATATCAACCGTACCAGGGTCAGTATCAATTCGATCCCATTTCACAAAACCCAGTTTATCAGTATCAACCATACCTTGGCTATACTTATCAACAACCTCAACAACCAAAATTTGGTCCAGTTAATCCTAGTTTCTCGGGGAGTTATACCATTCTTAATGCAAATCCGATTCCCAGTTATCCTAGGTATCCTCCTCCCAGAACTGCTCTTTTTACTCAAGGTTTTCGCTATCCTAATCGTCAGTTACCATTTATTGCAACTTTGGATTTACCTGGTTTGTCATGCCTTACGAATGATCCAATGTTTTATCATCCGTATTGGCTGCCAATGCCACATAAGTTGCCCAATGATATACCAAAATTCTTGGGTAAGTCAGGAGAGGATCCGTCAAATCACATTATGAATTATCACCTCTGATGTGAATCTAATTTGATAATTGATGATTCAATTCGCTTACGTCTTTTTCAACGAACTCTTATTGGTTTTGCCGCCAAATGGTACATTGAGTTACCACGAGGCTCTTTTAATAATTTCAGTTAGTTAGCAACCGCTTTCTTAACTCATTTTCAGTTGCCTATCAAATATGACAATGGCATGGAACTATTGACTTCACTTAAACAATCCACATCCACATATATTTCTGATCATATTCATGAATGGCAACATAGAAGGCGTTTAGTGAAAGTTTTCATTCCGGATCAAATTTTGGCGGAATGGTTTGTTAAATCATTATTACCCAAAATCACTGAAGACGTAGCTAAAGGAGGAGTTGTTACTAAGGAGCAAGTCATTGCTCAAGCTTAGTACCTTGACCTCGTCTATACGCAGTCAGGTACTTTACATGAAAAAATCCCCGATCTTCCAAAACAAGGTCAAATAACTACAGCTCCTTCAGGGTCTCATGTCGCTGATGGTATGATTAGTTCAGTTAATACTAAAAGCAATAAGAAATCTTCAAATAATTCTTTTCCTATAATAACTTTACTTGATTCCCCGAAAGGAGAGTCTTCCGTTGAAATTTTTGCCGACATTCATGTCATAGAGACATCTACGACCAAATCTAAATCTGGCGGTAAAAAGAAAGGGAAGAATAAAAACAAACATAATTCAAAATATAAAATAGATAAAACTGAATCTAATGACAAAAAATGCAAGCCTCGCTATCCTTGTTTCATTTGCGACGAGGATCATTTTACTGAAGAATGCCCACATCGAGTAGAGGTTTCAAAATTCATTAAAGGTTCTCAACAATCTGCTGTCTTGAAGGATCCTTTTCCTACTCAAGACAGTAAGTTTATTGGTTCTACCTCGAACACCTCATAAGTACCTGTTATGATGATGTCTCATGTCAGGATTGCGACGCGATCGCAAGATTATGGTAGTAAAATTCCTGTTGATTGTAAAGAAGCAGAATCTTCTAATTCAAACACATCAACTACACCTCCTCCTGTTTCTGATCCACTACAGATCGAGAAACCCAATTCAGAATTAGTAATTAAACTACCTGCTAAAGGTGTACTTCATAAATCAGCTTTCAATCCACATGTGAGAGCTGCTCAGAATTACAGCATTGTTGAGGACTTAGCTATTTCCCCTTCAACAATGTCGGCTTTGGAAGTGCTACAATCATGCCCAGCATAGTGTAAATTACTTTTTTCTGCCATAAGAGCTGTCAATATTCATGATTCGAACCTAATAATCTTCGATTTAGAGAATAGTACACCCCGCCTACCTCATCAAATGGCTTTCCAGATTCCAGTATTAGTCAAAAATAGATTGGTCTTTCCGACTGTGATTGATGAAGGGGATTCTACGTGTATTATGTCGATCCAATGTTTGAAATTGCTTGGTTCTCCTACATTCAATCAGTCTCCGACAATTATAAAGGATTTTTATGGCCGAGGGTTCCATCAATTAATAAAGGGTATTTTGTAGGATTTATCTATAGGGGTCGAAGGAAAAAATGTAAATCTAGATGTGGAAGTGGTTGATGCCCCTCTAGATTACAACCTTCTCCTGGGTCATAGTTGGCCTTATGCTATGACTACTGTTGTTTCATCGGTCTTTCGGCTTATCAAGTTTCCATATCAAGGAAAGATCATTACAATAGACCAACTCACTTCTTTCTCATCTGCTCCAGCATCTACAGAAACTATCCAACATGGCAGTAAAACGGATATCCCTTACGAGGATGTTGGCGTATGTTTGATTAAAGATTCTAGTTTACTAGGAAAATTTTCCTTTCCTCCTCCTAACGTATCACCTCCTATTTCAAATATTCATATGATTTCATCAAATACTATTACTTTTGATGATCCTTGGATCATACCTTTCGATTCTGAGTTGGATTCATTTGATGGTGTGATGTCTTTGAGTCCCTTTGAAATTGCATATCAGGCTGTACAGTCGCTTTCCGATCCTTTTTCAACCAAAATTGATCCAATGAATGTGATCCCTGAGGAATCACTTTCTATATATAGCTCAACCACAATGACATTTCTTGATCTTATTCATACTTATGAGCAGATTCTTGAACTTTTGTCTGTTGACGATTTACCATGGGAAGATCTACATCACCAATCTTCATTTTTACTTGAGCTAGATCATTTTGAAAATTCTTTCTCTTTTATTTTTATGGCTGAATATGTCAAAGAACCGCATAATCCATTGCAAAATCCTGATTCTAAGTTAAATTTGGAAAATATCTCTCGAACTATTCCAATTGACATTTCAGTTAAGCTAGGAATAATTGAAAACATTCATATAGGTGCTTGATGTACGAACGATGAACTCCAATCTTATAAAGCCCCATTTCAAGAATTCCATGACGTTTTTGCCTGGTCATATGAATAAATGCCAAGAATCAATCCATAAATTGTTGTGCATGAAATTAAGACTTACCTGGATGCCAAACCTGTCCGACAATGCTTACGTCAGATACATTTGTGAAAAGCTACCGCTATCAAAGCTGAAGTTGAGAAATTACTTCGTGTAGGTTTCATTTATCTAGTTCCTTTAACCAATTGGGTATCGAATATTATTCCTGTTAACAAAAAACAAGGAACGATAAGAGTATGTATGGCCTATAGGGATATTAATCGAGGTTGTCCTAAAGACAATTATCCAACCCCCTATATCGATCAAATCATTGATGATTGTGCCGACAGTGAAATTTTCTCCTTTATGGATGGTTTTCTCGGTTACAGTCAAATAAACATATTCCCTGCTGATCAACCTAAAACAAATTTCATTTGTCTGTGGGGAACATTTGCTTATTGCAAACTACCCTTTGGATTGAAGAACGTTGGGGCAACTTTTCAAAGGGCTATGTATTACGCATTTCATGACATTAAGCACATTGTGCAGCCTTATCTCGATGATTTACATGCTCATTCATTGCGTAGGGTTAACCATCTCACTCATTTATGAGCGATCTTTATGAGATGTAGGCATTATCAAATTTGGCTGAATCCACACAAATGTGTTTTCTGTGTAGAATCGGGTCTCTTACTAGGATTTATTGTTTCGAAAGCAGGCATTCGCGTTGATCCGTCAAAGGTCGAAGCTATTTTCAATCTACCTCCTCCTTCGACTCTGCGCCAACTCCAAATTTTGTAGGGAAAGGAAAGCTTTTTACGTCGTTTCATTCCTAACTATGCTGAGCTAACAAAGGGTTTTACCAGGTTGTTAAAACAGAATGTTCCATTATTTTGGGATGAGATCGTTGATCGATCTTTTGATGCACTCAAACACGCATTGACCCATGCACCGTTACTGCATTCTCCCAATTACAACCAGGACTATTTTTTGTACCTCCCCGCCTCTCATTCCACCATTGGGATGGTTTTAGTTTAGGAAAATGAATTCAACAATGAACATGTGATTTACTATCTTAGTCGAAATCTGCATCTGACTGAGATCAAATATACACATGTGGAGAAATTGGCCTTGGCAGCTATTCAAGCTGTCCAAATATTTCGTCACTACATCTTATTACGCAAAACCATAGTAATTTCTGACTGTAACCCTATGATGCACATCTTGACCAAAAAATTGCTAGGGGGAAAGTATTCCAAATGGATATTTATCCTGTAGGAATTTGACTTGGAATTTGAAAAATCCAAGGCAAAGAAATCTTTGGTTTTTGAAGAATTGATGTGTGATTTCCCATCCACTGATACTGAAACTGTGGCCGAGCAACCCATTACGGATGAATCCTTGTTTCTTATCAATACTCTCGATCCTTGGTATGGGGATATTATTGTTTATCTCCAAACCCAATATTTTTGACCTGAAATCTCACGATCTCAGCAACAAAAAATATGTTTCCAATCCCAACAATACAATATTATTGGTGATACACTCTATCATCATGGAGCGGATTCTGTTTTCCGATGCTGACTTACTCATGAAGAAGATGAAAAGGTTCTAAATGACTACCATTCTGGAGCATGTGGTGGTCATATTTCTGGGTATCCCATAGCCCAAAAGATATTGCGTGCTAGTTATTTCTGGCCATCCTTATTCAAAGATTATATCTATGCAGTCCGAAAATGCCACAATTGTTAGGTCTTTGATCATAAAATGCATGTACTACCCACTCCTCTTCACCCTATAATTGTTTTCGGTCCTTTCGCAAAGTGGGGTATTGAATTTATTACATGTAACCCTCACTCGGCCGGGGGTCATGCGCATATTATCCTAGCGGTAGATTATTTTACTAAGTGGGCTGAGGCGATGCCTACATTTTTGGCAGACGAAAATACTGCTGCAAATTTTGTGTTCAATAATATAATTGCTAGATTCAGTGTTCCTCAAGCCATAATTACGGATCATGGAAGTCATTTTCGAAATATCATGATGACTAAACTGACAGATCAACTTGGCCTACGCCACGATATTTCTACTCCATATCACTCGCAGGCTAATGGTCTGGTTGAAGCTATCAATAAAGTTTTAGTCACTATGATTAAACGAATCATTGATATTCATAAGTCAAATTGGCATTCCATGTTATTTTCAACACTTTGGGCATATCGGACCTCAGTAAAAACATCAACTGGTTTCACTCCCTTTTAACTGGTTTACGATTTGGAAGTTGTGCTGCCTATTGAACACGAAATTCCGTCATTGAAATTAGCCATAGAATTACTCCCAACTACATCTGAAGAGGAGAAGTGTTTTTTGTACTTGGCTCAGCTAGATGAGAATCGACGAAATGCTGCATTAGCAAACGAAGCTCATGTCAAACGAATAAAGCCTTAGTACAATAAAAATGTTACACCTCGTAAATTTTCAGAAAGAGACCTAGTTTTAGTGTACGATCAAGCCAACGATAAGCTAGGGGCTGGAAAATTTGTGCCTATATGGCATGGTCCTTTCATTGTTAAGCGAAAGATGGCAAAAGGGGCCTATGAGCTGATAGATTTCGACGGTGTCTGTTTAGATAAACCCGAGCTTTATCTGAAGAGATATTATGCTTAAAATTGGTGTGGAGATTTTTTATTATATTAGATTCTTTACTGTTGGTGTGTGCCTAGTTTAGAGTGTGTTTTTATCACTATTCCTGCTTATCTGAGTTTTTCTCTTGATATTGCAGATGTTGACGTCTCTTCAAACCTACATTGGTTTTGTTGATGGTGCTTGTCGTAGTACATGGAATATTTCTTCTGCAGCTTGGGTTATTTATTCACCCTCTGAAGAGTTAGTATCCATGCATGGGGTAAGACTTGGTCAAACAACGAAGAACATTGCAGAGTATAGTGCAGCGATTGAGTTATTATCTGAATCCATCTTGTTTGGAATTCGAAGTTTGATTTATAGGTTGGATTTTGAACTCATTGTATTACAGCTTAACATGGTTTATGCCATTAGAAATATAGTGTTATTATGGGTATTTTTAAGAGTTCATCTCTTGGAACGTGAATTTGATTACATTGAATATCAGCATATTCCAAGACATTTAAATACATTAGTAGATGCAATTTCTTCTAGTATGATAAATAGACATTTGAAATAATCAAAACAGTAAATTAAACAATATTCAATAACATGTACACAGATATCCGGTAAAAATGATATATCATAGTATATAAGTTTGTTTCAAAATATACATCGTCTTCGATCATAGGTTGAAAAACACCTTATGATTGACAAAAATGATAATACAAAAGGTCAAAAATGTTATGAGTCTACAAAACAATCATCCTATCCCTGATGATAATCATGATAAGAGACCACTGCCCTGGCCACCCTACACAGGAACCTCCTAAAAGGTCCTGGGACACCAATCACATATCTCTGTAATCTGAGTGGAATATCATCTATGTCGGTCTCTAGAATTTCTAGAGTCAGGCGCTCTAGGTGATGCTCCAAATCAAACAGGATCTCTGCTGATTGGCCCTCTGGGGTTGGTGCTGCTGTAGCTGGATGCCTCCTCTCATAAGGCTGGAGATTGGCTGGTCGCCATGGGCCCAAATATGCATTTAAACTTTTGATTATTAGATTTGAGACGATTAAAATACAAAAAAAAATAGAACTTAGAAATTTTTGAAAATGATTTTTACCTGAATCATCCCAGTATTCCCCTGCTGGGAGAGCTATCTCTCGGTCGCCGCGGAAATATATCCTGGCGTATGGAAAATCCTCTATAAAAAAAATTTGGTGTTCTAGCCAATGAAAATATGAAGAAGGAAATCGAACAACCTCGATTCCCTCAGCATGACGGGCCATCAAAGAAACCCAACAAACCATCCTAGGTTCTCGAGGTCGACCAACATCAACAGGAATGTTCTGCGGAGCTAACATGGGGATCCTCTTTAGAGAAAAGGTGACTACAATGGATCCATATCCAAATTTGTTTAGCTTTCCATTCTTTTCTCTGGTTAGTTGGCCTTTTACATTGGCCAACACAGCTTCACACCAATTGAAAATGGTGCCTCGAAAACAGTCTACTGCAATGTGCATTTGGGAACCGGTAGCCACATGCAACGCTGTGCTCCCACATGGTCTGGTGACAGTAAATTCAATAAATTTAAGCTCAGGATGGATGATAATTTTTATGTCAATCCATTTGTCTCGAGGGTCTGCCCGATCATCACAGAACTCTAGTCGAAGACTAGCAACGAACTAGCCACCTGGCATAGTCCCAAAGAGAGAAATTTGTTCGCCCCTCTTGCAAAAACCAGTAAAAAAATAGATATCCTCCAGCTCAATTTTGAGCTGGTGACCACCAATAACAAAACACTGGTCATGTACATTCCATCTGTTCACTAGCTAAATTAGGAGGTCTATCTGTGCCCTCATGCCCTGAATGGCCCAGAATTTATACAAACTGCATACTCTCAACGCCTGCATTGTAGGAAAATGATTCATTGCGGCATCATCTACATCTTCATGCTCGCGTTCTCTCCAAAAAAGCATCTTGGATGTTGTTGGCGAAGAAACAGGTCTCGCAGGCAAGACCCAGGTTCAGAGATTGGGGCCAAAAAGGGAATCCACTGTAGTCTAGAACCATGCCGACATTTTCACCCTACTCCGGAGAGTAGAGAGTCTCACCCGAGGCATGCCACAACCACATGCAGAAGGGGAATAGATTGATAGTGGTGGAAGGTTTCGCAACTCATGAGTAATATAGAATTGATTGCATGAACATCATCATATACGTAAGAACATTCAGAAGATTGAATAGATATTAAGCAAATAAAATTTTAGAGTATCACAGACATCATACATGCATGTAACTCATATCATAAGATAGTAACCTACAAATATATTAATAGCCTTCAACCAGATCCATAGTTACATTTCTTCCATAGGAAGGGCTTGACAATTCTGTTACAGACATCTCATAAGACAGAAAGATAGATAGTGACAAGAAGCCTAGGAACTACAGAGATATCATGCTCGGGATATAGTCCCTCTGTAGCATCCGCTCAATCTTCTTCAGTTGCTCTGCATCCTTCTCCTTTCGGCCAGGTGACAACTATTTATTCACCCATCATCACAACTGCTAGTTCCTCTTGCTTTATTCTTCGACTGCTTCCGGCTTCTCTCTTGTTGTCTATGAGTTCTGCTCTCTGTCTTCTGCTATGTCTTCTCTTCGTCTGTACTCATGCATCCACTTTCTTCAGCTATTTCCTGTTCCCTCACAACCTCGGTAGCTCCGCTACTCACCGTAATTGCGACTTGGTTGCGGCTTCCATGTGTCGTTCCGCAACCCAAAAATCTGCTCTTTATTCAAAATTCAACTCATTCAAAACAAGGGCCCCAACAGGCCCCGACCACAATTTCTTGACTCATCCCGATTCAATCACAAATCACTGTTTCTATCTCCATCACCCCACTGGACCCCGTGCCCTGTTCTTGCTGTGCGCCTTCAACCTGCTGCCCAAACAAGGGCCCCAACTCTGGGACCTGGCTGAACACTGTAGCCTTAAGCTCATTGAAGGTCGTCACAGCTTGCTACCACCCCCGTAACAATGCATCTATTTCTGCTATGATCTTGGTGATAGCTGCCTCCTCTACATGCGCCAGTATGGTCCCAAACACCATGCCGATTTGGGTTTTGGCCTCAGCGGCTAGCTGCTGCATTGTCCTAGCGCTGATTTGGAGGGGTGGGCGGAGCTCACAAATTACTTGTTTGGCCATTGCTGAGCTGGCCTCTGTTTGCTAGATCTGGACATCTAGAGCATCCGCCTAAGTGTATAGCTGGTCTAACTGTGAGGGGTCCGTGGCCTCTTGAATTTCCTTTGAAAGTTGCTGCAGCTGCATTGAAATGGGATGTGTTTTGACCGTAAGGGCCTTCGAGCACTCCTGAAGACCCCTCAGGAGGTCGTAAGCATCACACACTACAGAGTTGAGAGTTTCTTACATCTGGGTGACCTGGCCCTGATTTTCTGCAATTTGTGCTGTATAAAGTGCCTCTGGATCGGGCAGTGCTGGCCGTACTGCCAATGCTGTTTGGAGCTCCACATTTTCCTTATGGAGGCCATTGAATGCGATCTTGAGGTGGAGGGCATATGCTACAATATTTTTCTCTGGTACATCTGCAGGCAGCTGAGTGTAATGAGCCTCGACAACTGGCCATAGCCTTGAAAAAACCTTGGCGACTTCGTTTATCAAGCCTTGCAGTTGCCCCTATGCGGCTATGAGCTGTTCACGCTGTTTAGTAAGCGCGGTGATCTGCTGTTGTTGATCTTCGCACCTTTGCTGCAGTTCCGAATGAAGCCATTTTGCCTGATGGGCCGCCCTCTAGATAAAGAGGTACAACTGAGCCATACCCCAGGTTTCTAATTTGGTGACCCCCGAAGTGCTTTGGTCTGGCCGCCGTTCCTGGAGGGGTTGCCCACTGGCAACTGATCAGGTGGAGTGCTCGTGAGGGGATGACGGTGGGGTCTAATGAGGTGCCGAGTTGGCCATATTCAAGTCCGGCCGCTCCTGCTGATCTGTTTGGATGGTTTGTGGAGGTACATTAGGCTCAGGCTGAGCCTCAGCTGAGTCGGCAACAATTTGTGCCATCTGTATAATGATATCAGACAAAGAGATTTGGGGTTCCCCAATGGGATCGACCGGTGGTACTAATGCTATAGTACGAGAGTCAACCTCGGCCCCGTGGTCCCCATTAAGTAGATCTTGGATGATTGGGTCAGACATGGTGGCGGATGAATTGGATGGTGTGGATGAAGTGGTAGGTGGAGGTGTAACGGTACGTGGTGTTGAAAGCCGGATATTGATGAAATCAGAGGGGTGAATGGGTGGTTCTTCCTGTATTGGCACCCCTAGACTCGGTGGCCAGGGTGGATCCTCATTAGTGAGGTCCACCACCAGACTCGACTCTATGGTTTTGGCCCGCTTGGCCCGAGGAGCTTCTAGGGGGTCGGTGGACTTGCTCTTTTCCCCTACAGGGGTTGTCATCGGACATGGAGAAGTAAACAAAGTATTAGGGATGGGGGAGGTGATGGAAGTTGTGTGGAGACGCGATGTGGATTGAGAAAGTTGGAACTCAAAGAAAATAGGAAAAGGAACGGCACCGCTTGAGACAACCTTGGCGACTTCGTTAAAACTACATACTTGAGTGTTTAGGTGGCAGATGAGGGGGGCAAGCTGCACGATGGAGTCCTATTGTGCCGCCTCTACTTCTCTCTCAATAGGCCATTGCTACAGTAGCATCTGATAAAATTTGTATGTGGGTACCCCATTGCGGATTTCCATCGCGACCCTCGGCCACAAACAAACTTCATTGTGGAAGGCCATGTCTTCGAGCTGGAACTTTAGCGGCTGCACATGGAATGTGTCCTCTGGGATGCAATTAGGTCGGATGAAGGTATGCCTGTGGCTGATCCCGAACCATAATTTCTCGCTATACTTGTCCAGTAGGTTCCTGGGCACCCTCTGCTAGCCTACTACCACGTCTTTCATTAACCCATACCAAGTCCAAAATGCCTTGGTGTTGACCTCTTTGGTGTTGGGATCACCTGACACCTTCCATGGAATGAACTTCATCGCGAGAGGCTAGCCCTATGGTATTTCCACTGGGATCTTGACGAGGGTAGTGTGCCACTTCCACATGGCAAACACAACTATAAAATACCCATAAATGAAGCTTGTGGCCCGCTTATAATTGTCTTCGCATGCATCGAATAGCTCCTTCAATAGGAAGGAGCACCAGTTCAGCTTCGCCCCCTGGACACAGTGCCCTGCAATGGAAATAGTATCCAGGGTACACTCGCCCTTTTTGTAGTGCCTCATTGTCTTACTGGAAATGAGGTAGCATGCAAACTTGATGTCGGGCCTGTTGATAAGCTCCATCTTTGCTCCCTTTCCTCCCCGTTGCGTGTCGTATTTTTCATAATAGTCGGCATCGCCTAACTTCCTTGCTCGTTTGGAGGAGGTCAAACATGAAGAAGATACATTCAGGCCATTCTGTGAAAGCCCTATAAGCCGGTGGATATCCTCGGCATGGATTGGAATTTCCCTATTCAACCACAATGACCTATTCTAGATGCGGCTGAGTAAGAACTTGGTGCACTGCATGGTCGGTCCTATGGTCCCAAAGACTGGGAGATTTCTTAAGTTCAGAAGAGAGGATTGCTGTAGGCCTCGAAACTCTGGCAAGATTTTTTTCTCTGAACGCCCGGCTTCTGTGATGTAATTTTCCATATACACCTGCCATTTGAGTGCTGAGAACTCGAAAGAGTCCGAGAGGTTGACGTCTATGGGGGTCGCATTGTCGTATTTCCCGACGAGGGACTCTGTTTTATGGATTTTTTTGTCGAGCTCCATTTCTCTGACTGCTGGGTTGGCTTTCGACATCTTTGCTCAGCATTGATACACCTGAAAAATTTGTCTCGGTGTCTTCTCTCGGCGCTGTGCTTCTGGATACTTCTGCTGCTCTGGTTCTGCTCCAATTTCTAATTCTAACTGCTCTGACATTCTCATGTTTTTTTCCATGCAGGTTATGTAATTACCTGGCACGAGTGAGGTTGATGAGACCCCATGACGAGTTAATTTCTGCTAGCATTATTCTCGGTGATAATCGTGCGATCAATCACCGGCTGAGGTGTAGTCTGACATCTGCTAATGGTGGCATGGGGAAATGGGCGGACACAACAGCTGAGGTTACTTCGAATTATGGAAAAATGATTATTGTAGGGTTACTTCTAATTATGGCCATTTATGCTGCAAATATACATGATCCTATGGACTAGCACAAGTACTGACTGAAATGATATGGAATAACATGGAAACGTTTGTTGATCCTATGAGGATGACACGTTGGACACGCTCCTCCCCCACCACAATCGGTTGAGGTGCGGTCCCCGCAATAGAGTGGTTATTGATGACCTATGCATGAATGATAAACACTGCCTATGCTCATCACGGGTGCGGGAGAGTTATTCAGCTACACTACTCTACAGCTTCTCTCAATTGCAAGAGTTATTAATGAAAAGTGAAAGAAAATTATTCATGGTAGGGTTTCAGGCGTGCGCCATTCACCCACCCAGGTAAAACAGTACCGTCCATCTGAGCCAACCGAACGGCTTCAGAATCTCTAATCTTGACGACGAAGTAAGGTCCCAACCAGTGCATCCGCCATTTTCCGGGAAACTTCTGAAACTTGCTATCATATAGGAAAACCTTTCCTCCAACCTGGAACATTTTTCTCTTGATGTGGAATTCATGCCACGCTTTCCGCCTGTCCTTCTGAACCTTCTGGTGAAACTTGGCTAGAAACCGGGCCTCGTCTAGTTCCTATAATTCATGGAGGTGCTCCTGGAGTGATTCCTCTTCTGAGAACTTGAGGGATGTGGCAATTAAAAGACTTGGTATGGTGAACTCGGCAAGAATCACAGCTTCCTGGACATACACCAACTGGAACGGTTCCTGATTGGTCAAGCGCTTCACCGTAGTCCGGTAGGCTCATAGTGCAGCTGGTAACTACTCATCCTAGTCATCCTGCTGGGCATTGCAGATCTTCGTCAAACCTTTTTCAAGGATTTTGTTGAACGCTTCAACAATACCATTAGCCTGCGGGTGGTATGGGCTGCTTTTGGGATGTTGAATCATAAAGGTGTCCAGTAGTGATTTGACCGTTTCATTAATGAAGTGCATACCGTGATCACTGGTTAAACTTCACGGGCAGCCGAACCTGCTGATGATGTGTTCAAAGATGAACCGAGCGGCTGTATTGGCCGTATAGTCCCGTACCGCCGCGGCCTCAGCCCACCAGGTGAGGTAGTCAGTGGCGATAATGATGTACCTAGCCTTGGAATGCCTGGCTATCGAGGCTATGGGACCTATAAAGTCGACAACCCACTTCTCAAACGGTCACAACACATGCATTGGGTGTAGCGGGAGCTCGTCTCTATGAGAGGGCCTCCCTATTCGCTAACAAACATCGCATCTCTTAACAAATGTCTTACAATCAGCAAGGACCATCGACCACCATAGTCAAGCTTGGAGCACCTTCCTGGCAGTGGGTTTCGGCCCCACCTGCTCGCCCGCAATGCCGCTGTGGCATTCCCACATCACGCCTTTGTGTTCATGGTCGAGTATAAATCTACGCAAAACCTCATCAAGGCCTAATTCGTACAATTGCCTCGCAATCATTTGGTATTCAACATCGCGAACGACCAAGTGCCCTTTCTGGAGTGAGGTTTAGTGCTGAGGACACTGCCCCGTTGTCAAATAGGTTGCGATGTCAGCCAGATAATCTGGTATGGATTCGACCTGAAAAAGATCAGCATTTGGTAGCTGATCATTGAGAGAGCTGTCGTTCTCCCCCGTCTCCAACCGGGACAAGTGATCGGGCCCGACGTTCAACCTCTCAGGCTTGACGATCACTTCAAATGTAAATTCTTGGAAGAGTAGAAGCCATCGACAGATCCATCCTTCTAAAATGGGCTTTTTGACCAAGTACTTTAACGCAGAGTGATCCGTAAAGAACTTGAATTTACCTCCTAGAAGATAGTGGCGGAACTTCTGGAGCGAGTACACCATGGCAAGGGCCTCCCTCTTAGTAGTAGTGTAATTTCGCTCTACATTAGACAATTTGCGACTGGCGAAGTAAACTGGGTGGTCAACCGTCGTCTCTCCTGGTTGCGCCAGGATAGCCCCAAGTGCAATACTAGAAGCGTCAATATGCACATGGAACTACTTATCCCAATCTGGGTGAACCATAATAGGCACCATTGCTAGCTTCTCCTTTAGAGTGTCAAGGGCCATTCGACACTCCTCCGTCCACTAGAACACTTCTGACTTCCGCAGTAGCTTTTCCAGAGGATTAGTGATCTTTACATAATCTCAGATAAACTATCTGTAATAACCTGTGTGCCCTAGCAGTGCCCGCAAATGCTTCACCGTTTCAGGGGCTTCCATGCGGACGATCACAACTACCTCTTCCAGATCGACGCAGACCCCTTGCTTGCACACCACATGTCCTAATAACGTTCCGAAAGGAACCGCAAAGATGTATTTCTTCAAGTTCAAGGAAATCTGCAATTTTTGACATCGATCAAACATTATGTGTAACAAGGTGGTGTGGTGTTTCATCAAGTTTTAGATGGTCCAATCGTCCATGTAGACTTCCAGAAACTTATTAATGTACTTCCGGAAAGCAGCAATGACTATCCGGGAAAACACAACAGGGGCGTTCTTCAATCCGAACGACATCACATGGTATGCAAACGAATCCCATTCGGTAGTGAACGTTGTCTTCGCTTTGTCCTCTTCCTCAATGCGCACCTGATGGTAGCCCAAAAATACATTAGTGAAGGAGTAGGCCTCATTCCCCACAACATGGTCCAATACTTCGTCACTGAATGGAGTGGGAAATGGGTCATGGATGCAAGCATTTTTCAGATTGCAGTAGTTGACACAGACACAGATTTCTAACTTATCCTTCTTATTATGAATGACGATAGGGCTCACCCACTCTACTTCTTCCACATGAAAGAATAGACCTGCTGTCAGCATCTTATCGATCTCCAACTTGACCTTTTATTTGATCCGTGGGTTCAACTGATAGGGGCGATGCTTCATGGGCCTGGTGTCTAGTTTCGGCACAATACGCATCTCTCCAAGATCCCCTTTGATGCTCTTCAATTCTGCAACCGATGTAGAGAATAGGTCTTTGTATTCCTAGAGGAGGCTAAAAATTTATTTGGTCGTCTCCTCGTCCCAGTAGTCCCCGACTGTAGCCATTTTGGGTTTTTCCTCCATGACGATGTTCAACTTCTTTGTCTGCAGTGGGAGTAGATGGACGCCTTCAGTGGTCGGCTCTTTTTTGATGTTCCACTCACCTTCCTTCTCTTCAAAATATAGGTGCCTCAGGTCCTCCAGACTATCATCGTCTAGATCGCCGTCGATCCGTTGGCAAGCCAACTCACGCCTGCCCCCAGGATGTAAGGCTAATGTGCTCCCAGCAGTCACCAGATCATGGAGAAATAGTACCCCCTTGATCACTTTTAAGGCCTGGGACACCAGCTCTGTCTCTCCTTCGAAGGAAAAGCACTGAACAAATTTGTTCACGACTTCCTGCCAGGAGTTGGTTCCTCATTTTCTCTCTTCTTCTAAGTACCAGACATGGGGAATGGTATCTAAGGAGTGGATGAACTGGTGTACCCACAGCTCTTCCGGGTACCCTAGACTTTTCCACTGCCCCTTAGGTTTTCAGGTGGTCCCGCGGATTAGAAGTCCCTTGGTACCTATGTCTGGTGCGAGGGCCTTCATCTTCTTTGAACCGTGCCCTCAAAGCCTCCGCCACACAAATCCACCGCGACAGTGTGTTGCGGTGATTTTTTCACCACCTGGCTGATGTGGACTATATTGCTACGTCCAAAAGTGGTATCCTTCTTCCATCTGGCACCACGTCTTCTACCTTTGCAATAAAAGTATTGACGGCTTGCATGTTTGACAGGGTGGGGTACTCCCTGATCTGAGCGCCAATCCAATGGACTCGGGCAACGTTGGCACATATCCGCATGCTGGTCTCGTACCCACCTTGCTACCAATGTTCCCAGGCTAGTTACGATCCTAGCTCCAAGCTCTGGACACTGCGCCAGCTAACGAAGCCAGTTACGGTTGGGTTAATATAGTCCTCCCGCTTCCCTGTTGTCATCTGATAAAGGTGTTCCATCATCTGAGCATCTTCCCAGTTGTCCACAGCTTCGTATACCTTGGGCCTTGATACAGGTCAAGAGACTGAGTGACTCAGACTTCTGCGTCTTCAAAAATCATCAGCTCCTTCTTGAGGTCGATGATGGCATAATTCTCAAAAGCCCAGTCAATTCCTAGCAGTGCAGGGTAAGGATCCTTGTCCCGCATAATGTCGATGACCTCAAAGTCCATGTAAGTCTTCACCCCTGCAATGTCGACCTCGACACCCTCGAGTCAGCCAATTGGCATGATGCAGTAATGGTTCGCCATTCTAAGCTCTATTGGCGAATAAGTCAGCCGTGGCTGGACAAGAGCCTCCCATGTCTTCCGCGCCAGGATGTTGACGTCCGATCCTAAGTCGAGCATAGTGTCGCTGATCTAGAATCCCGCAACCTACATGTTAAGCTGGAACTCTTTTCCCGTTCTTCGCTTTTTCCGCTTGACCCACTGTACATACTGGGGTGCTGTGTTCAAAAGTTCCTCCGACCCTGTATTCCCCTGCAGTACGTCCTCCAAGGTACACTTGAGCGGTTCCCGCATCGCAGCATTGTCAAAAATCTTGAGGAATAACTGGAGCCATTCCTCGATCAGGGTCGCATGGCACTCTGTTCTCTAGAATTAGTCGGCAAGGGTACCTCAAGGCCTCTGGCTCCCTCCAGCTAAGAAAATGTCTCCACCGCCTCCTGGAAGTACTTCTTCCGTGCGTCCAGCCTGATCAGTTGTTTCGGGGAGGCGAGCCAGATAACCCGTGTCGACTCCTTGCCATGAGCATCCTCCCCTGTCTTCTTTCCACCTCACGTCACAATAGCGACATTCTTCATGGCCGGAGTCATGATTCCCCGAGGTTTGGAGTTTTCCAGATTCGTGCCCCTCTGTCGTGCTCGCTCCTCCCATTTCTTTATAAGCTCCGGGTAGTCTTCTGTTGCATGGGCATTCACGTGGCACTGGGAACACCATGGGCATCAGGGAAGGGGGAATTCCCGGGCCATGTGACCCTCCTGGTCATAGTTGTAGCATTTCAGCGGACCCTTCCCCCCTGTGCAGCCTCCGCGCATACCGCCTCCTCTGTCCCTGGGAGCCTCGTTTACCCTATAGGAGGGTTGGTCCAATTGGTCCACTAGAGCATTGAGAGCTTTGCACTTCTCGATGTTGTGAGTTGTGGAGGCACAAAACTCACAGTATACATTGTTTGGGACATTGGAGTTCTTTTGAAATATCAGGCACATCCGAGGTTGATGCCCCATCGTCCGACAAATTTCACAATATTCCGTGGCGATTTGGTTTGGTTGTAGTGGGAACACCGCGTAAGGTTTTTGGGGTGGGTATACCCCCTGCGGATTCATTACCATGCCACCCCCATTAGGTGGACCCCCCTGTATTGCCATGACCGAGGGCCCCACACTCATGCCACGCAACCAGGCACACTCCGTTGCGATGTGCCCTTTGACCAGATAGTGAGTGCACCAAATTTTCGGCCTGGCTAGTCTTATAGGCTACATCTTGAGTTTTTCAGTTAGACTGGTGATCTGATATTGCAAGCCCAACAAGGAATGATCCTGCAGGGCCAACCCTCCCCGATATTCTTGAGGGTATCCCACCATTGCCTCGATCTTCATCGCCTACTCCAGTGCATCCTGCAAGTTGTCGATATTCTACTGGGTGAAGGGGGTTCATGTCAAGGGAAGCAGAGCCTTGATGAACAAGTCCCTCTGATGGTTTGGGTCGATCGAATAGTTGAGTTTCCCGATCGCATCCTTGAACCGACGCATCAGCTCCCATGCAGTCTCCCCTTCTTTCTGCTTAATCTCCCAGAGCTCAGACAAACCCTGCTAGTCTGTTTGGGGGAGCTTAAATTCTCAGACAAAATCCCGCTTAACATCCACGATTACTATATTTGGGTGGCCCTTTTACCACCTTATGAACCATCGCAGAGCCCGTTTGCTAAGCATGGTTTGGAACTCTATTAGCTTCCCTGCACCTGGCATCTACCAAGCCCTCCATATGGCTTCACAGAGATACTAGTGTTTCTATACATCGTCGTTACCACGGCCAGAAAATTCTGGATACCGGGTGAAAGACCCGCCCATATTTACTTGCGAGGGTGTGACTAGAATAAACCCTCCGGGTCCTGGTTACAAGACTATCCCACTAGGAACCGCAATACTACCAATAACGCTGCTGTTAACGTGTGACACTGAATTGCTATGCAATCGACTCAACGCTTGTAACTTAACAAAAATATTACTTAAAGGTTGATAGAGTACTAGGGGAAGGTAGGGGTCCTTGCCGTGAAAATTTTGGGAAGTGGGGCTGCCTGGAGGGATGAATGTCGTCTGCTCTTGAAACAACCGCTGCATCACAACGTACCATTCTCCATCGGACCTTTCTTCGGGCTATACACCTGCATCATATTCATTAGTCATCATCTCCCTTTCTCTCCTAGCTGGGCTCCCATGCACCTGCCACACTCCCACAGCGGTCCCTTCCCTCTCCAGGGTATTCGCCTGAGTGTCCATAATTCCTATCCTCTGAGGCACCTCCTCTTGATTCTTCCTATTGTTTTCCCATCGTTTCAACTTCCACATCACCCTTTATTGCCACCTGTCGGTGATCTGCAGCCTCTGATGTGCACGTCGCTCTCTCAACCTCCTTATAGCCTTAGCATCCATTCCCCCCTCCCCGCTTCACTCTTCACGTAGCATCGGTCCCTTCATCCCTTGCCCCAACACTAGAGGTTTATGCTTCCATGCTCAACTTTTGGAAGTCCATTAGCCCTTCGTCCACCATCAGGTCCTTAATCCACAGTGTAATCTCCTTGAGAAACTTCCCTCTTAGCCTGGAGCGAAAGATAGCCTCGGCCTTCGAGAAGGATTGGTAGCACTCTGCAGCAAACTCCACAATATATTTGTCCAAGGTGGTCTCGAACCAAAAATCCACCATGCGGGTCAACTCAGTATCCAACTGATGCAGGGCCACCAAATCCCCATGCACTCACATGTGGTTTATCTTCTGCTAGCTATCCCTAGGTACCTGGGTCTGCAACCTCTTGAACCAATTTTAGAGGTCGCTATGGAATTTTCCCTAGAGGATCTCGTAGGTATCACTGGCAGAATCTGAGAACAGGACGAGATCCTTGAGCACTCTCTCCTTTTGATTCGTCAACTCCACTTGCTGAGCAATAAACTGGTCCAGATGGTTATCCCACCATCTCCGTATTTCTCCTTTGAAGACCCTCGATACCATGATCTAGTTCCCCTCGTAACGTGTAGGGTCCCAACAACAGAACCATTTGTTAGTGAAGAAACAGGTCTCGCAAGAAAGACCCAGGTTCAGAGATTGGGGCCAACAAGGGAATTTGCTGTAGTCTAGAACCACGCCGGAATCGTCACCCTACTCTAGAGAGCAGAGAGTCTCACCCGAGGCATGCCACGACCACATGCAGAAGGGGAATAGATCGATAGTGGTGGAAGGTTCCGCAACTCATGAGTAATATAGAATTGATTACATGAACATCATCATATACGCAAGAACATTCAGAAGATTGAACAGATATTAAGAAAATAAAATTTTAGAGTATCACAGACATCATGCATGTATGTAACTCATATCGTAAGATAGTAACCTACAAATATATTAATAGCCTTCAACCAGATCCATAGTTACATTGCTTCCACAAGAAGGGCTTGACAATTCTGTTACAGACGTCTCATAAGACAGAAAGATATATAGTGACAAGAAGCCTAGGAACTACAGAGATATCATGCTCGGGATATATTCTCTCTGCAACATCCTCTCAATCCTCTTTAGTCACTCTACATCCTTCTCCTTTCGGCCGGGTGACGGCTATTTATTTACCCATCATCGCAACTTCTAGTTCCTCTTGCGTTCTTCTTTGGCTACTTTTGGCTTCTCTCTTGTTGTCTATGAGTTCTACTTTCTGTCTTTTGTTGTGTCTTCTCTTCGTCTGTACTCATGCATCCGCTTTCTTTAGCTATCTCTTGTTCCCTCGCAACCTTGGTAGCTCCGCTACTCACCGTAGTTGCGACTTGGTTGCGACTGCCATCTGTCATTCCGCAACCCAAAAATATGATCTTTATTCAAAATTCAAATCATTCAAAACAAGGGCCCCAACATATGTCCTACAATGCATAAAAAGATATATTAGAACAAGATTATTTGAAAAATTTTGGGTGGAAATTGGGAAAAATGAGTTTGAAATTTCATTGCGCGGGGTCCACACCCTATTTTCATACATAGTGCGTAGGTACGCATGGGTGCTGAGAAACAGGTGCAGACCCAGGACTTTTTTCTATGTAGAAAGAAGTCGGGGTCCACAGGGCCCGCGTGTTGCACCTGCGGACCCCTGCGGGCGATTTTTTCAACCTATTTTTCCTTAAAAAAATGAAATTTAAAGCCTAAAAATGAAATGCAAACGGATGAAATGCAAGATAAGGAGGACGTGGATTACCTGGAGCTGACGATTCTCGATTTTACTGGACGGATTTTCCAGAATCTTCGCAGGAATTTTTTTACCCAAAAGCTCTCACTTTTCACTCTGAACTCAAATGTTGAAAATGAAGTTAGAAAAGCCCTTTTTATAAGTTTTTTCGAATAAATGAATTTTTAATTTGTTTATTTTTCACTTTAAACAGCTAATTTTTGAAAACATTTTTATTTATCTTAAATAGGTATGTGTAATGTTTCGAGTTTTTGTGCAAAAAATTGGATTTTTCGGGAAAATTGATCGTTTTTCAACAAAGAGCATACTTTTATAACTTTTTCGAACTCTTTCAAAAATTTACGAAAAAGAAAAAGCTTGGAGTCCTCTTTTAAGCTCTTTTCAGACTCTCGAAAATTAAAAATATTGCCGAGCACTTGATTATTCGAACTCGTTAAAATAAATGAATGATCGTCCTTTCAGTATAAGTTTACCCCTTTTATGAACTAAAATGGACTATTTACGAAAAAGGTGTACGTTGACTAATTACGGTCAATAGAGTTCTCTCCCGCATTATTTTATCCTTTTTCGGGCTCGAGAGACTAAATTTACGAAAAAGTACACCCATGGAGTCTTCTTAAGTTTTTTCTTCTGACTCTCTAAAATTGAAAAAACACTGAGTTTCTCCTATACTGGACTCATTAAAATGTAACAGTAAAGGACCTATTCAATTTTAAATAGGAACGAACCACTCCTTCTTAGGGTTCGAATCTTAAACTAAGTTGGACTCATCTGAAGGATGAGCTTATAAACAAGCAAATGTTATCCTCCTCAAGCTTGTTAAAAATAAAGAGGTACTTGCCAGAAATGGTGGGGGAAAAGAGAGAGAAATGAACCTGTTTATTGCATTTTGATTATTTGAAAAGCTGTTAACCACTCTTGAACACGACACTTTTGTTCACCTGGGTTGGGAAATCCTTTTCCTAACAGTTAATCAAACCATTTTGAAAGTCTTCAGCCAATTTCTAGGTATTAGCTTTGGGTCAATCGTTACCAAACCATCTGCAGTGTCATTATGTGTTCAAGAGGACAGTTCAAACAAACCATTCATCTACAAAATATCTGTCATCCATTTTGACCATCCTTGAGTTAGTCCTTGCCAATATATTTCTTGAAAACTTGATCTATGATTTTGTGTTGTGGGCTTGCCTACAACGGATCACTTCCTATGGATGACAGCTCATTATCTAGGAAGTTGATCTAGAAATCGTCAGTACCTTGAAATCTGCATGCCTCAATGGCAGGATTATCGCCTTCAACAACAGGTTGCATCATTGACCTTCGATCGAATGATTCCGTGACATGTTCGACTTCAGCTAATTCATTCACATTTCATGGATTGTACTGAGTATTTTGAGGGCCATTGACATTACTGGTGGTTACTCTCACACTTGTTAATAGTCTACATTATTGACTGGTAATCAAGTGGTTTCTACCATGTTTGAATTCAACACATTTTTTCACATGGATAGAATCGTACTGGTTCGAGAAATGGAAATCAAGACCCTGGATCTAGTTTCTGCCATCTAGGTTGTGAGGAATTTTTTTATTCATTTATACAGTGGACTATTCATAAATAGATGGCTACATCCATACTATGTCTACACATGTTTATACTATTGATGTATTGAAAATCATTCCTGTATCAGAACAGTTTAAATCAGTTTTCTAGTTAGTTTTGATCTGAGTATGGGAATTCCTACCTCAGCAATGATATGTTTACATATATGTATTTTGCATTGAATTTTTTTATAGGTTTTGATTGGTGTGTCCATAGGATGATCCTTGAAATGATAAAGTACTTCATTCTTCATATAAGACATACTTCATCCTCATCTATTCCAGACTTTGCACTTTAGGGGGAAATCTGTTGCACTGAAAATTGTCATCTTGACATTATGCTATCTGTATGAGCTCATTATCACTCATACTTCCTCCTTTGCAAGTCTAACACATCATTTCCTCATGTCATGCCTTAAAAATAAGAGAAAAGTTTTCAAAAATCTCTTTAACTTTGGTATCGCACTTTCTCTTTGTCTTGCTTGCGGTCCTGCACCTAATGTTCATGACTCCTGTGTACCTGAACACACTTTTTTTGTCTTAACGGTGCAGACTCCTGTAAAATATTAAAAAGGTGCAAGTAAACTCAAAAATCTCACTTTCAGTAATTTCTAGAAGCCTCTGGAAGGAATCTTGTAGTGGAAGAACCGCTCTTTTGAGGTTCATGTATCCCTTGCCTTAAGGAGCTAACCCCTTGATGTGAGAAGCTTATCCCTTTGAAGGAGGATTCTATCCCTTCATAGTTGGAATTGAAACCTCCTATTTTGCACTATAAAAAGAGGCATTGATAGCCTCAAGGGGAGTTCAAGCTTTAGAATTATTTGAGGAAAAGTGTTGTTGGGATTCAGACTCATTTAACTGAGATTTTATGAAGAAAGATCACATATCTCTATCTGTCTTGGTTGGAAGAGTGCAAGGATTGTCAGAGTAGAGGAGATTCCTGCTTCGGACCACAGGAAGGCCTATTCAACATCAAGGCTAAGGTTGTAAGGTTTTCTTTATTCAAATTTAATACAAATGAATTCATTTTTCTCAATAAGCCATTAATTAAATGTTTATTTCATAGATTACTTGATCACTATGATAGGCATGATTTATAATGTTTACTATACAGGTGTTATTTAATGTTTGCTTGTTTGTGACTGCAGTTCTTTAAAGATAACTCCAAGTGATCGAAGGACAACTACTTCGAACAAGCATTGAATCTACGGTAAGACCTTAACACCTTTATAGTATTCTTTTGTAAATCGCATATGTTTAGAGAAAGATAGGTTTGTTTGGTTGTTTGTTGCTAGATTACCTTTTGGTACTAGGGAGATCGATCTTGTCTGCAAGATTGATTTATCCAGTCGACAGAGCCGGTTGAGTCTAGCAAGAAAAGCTCAAGATTTAGCCTTGTTTTGCGTTCAGAAAATTGCATGAGGGCATGTGCAGTTCAACGGGTCAAGTTAGCAAATGGAGAAAATATTGAAAGCATGGGTCAAGTCAGCAAACCAAAGTGAAGTAGAAATGGATGATCGTGATCAAGTTGCATAAATGACAGCGAGAGAATGGACACACTGAATTATGTCGCATTTTCTAGAAGACAATTGGCGCACATCGCAATCGGTAACTTTTATATTTACATGTTAAGACATCATAAGTTATTTAAGTTGTGATGTGAAGCATATCACATATCACATAAGATAGGGAGAACCATTATGGTAAATGTTAAAAGGTGCGACATGCGATAAGGTTTTTACCGCGGGTTGCAAAATCGCGAAATCACAAATATTCTAAAATTATTAAACTTGAAAAGTGCGATAAAGAGCCCATGATCTGAAAATGGAAGTATTTGTAATGCATGCAAAGTATCCATTTCCATTAAATTAAGTGTGCAAATTATACTCCATGTCTTGCAATTAAAACAAAGTGTTTTTGGTAATTGTTTCTGAGTTTATGTGTGAGGGAATTTTAATTAAAATTATTGTTTAACATCTTAAATCAGAAATACATAGTAGAAAAACTTCACCATAACAACACACAACAACATGATGTGGCAGTCCACCCCTCCTGGTCTACATCTGCCGGGTCCAAGGCTCCCAATGGGCATGTCCTTGCTCTATTAAGTTGCTCAAATCGGTATTATAGTGAGAAAAATTCCTAAACAGTCAAAACCAGCTATGAAATTGAATTCAGAAGACAAAAATAAGCTAAGGATGGATTTTTTCACCTCAAACGGTGAAGTATAGCCCAAGACAACTCCATTTCCCTCATGGCCCTGATGGCTCTACAAGCTTTCTTGAAGAAACAATGGCTGAAGAACACCTATGTTGGCTATGAAATCTATCCCAAACTCTCCATAATGCTCAGAATACCCAAAATTGACCAAACTTTCGTCCAACTTGGTTCAATATTGGAGACGTTATCATGAAAACAAAAATTCTACCCAATGTCAATTGAAAACCCCACTAAATGTGGGAGAACTGCAGTTAAGATGACTAAAAATGGGGAAAACTCTAGATTTAGTGGAACATGACAAGTTTAGTGGTAGTGGTCACATGTCAAACCCCTCTCTATCCGTCGGCGGAACCGCCCACTAACCATAACGTTATCAGTGGCATAAATTTTTTACATGGGGCGGATACATGAGTCCCGGTTTACTAACCGTCCACTCTGACCATTGCGGATGGCCCTAGGCCATGGTCTTTGCGACACAATCCCATGTGGTTGGGGCTAGCCCTAAGGGGCTAGCCATTTTCTTTTTCCACTAGATTTCTGTTTACACCATAAATAAAATCCACCACCTAACCATGTTAAGAAACATTACATAGGTGGGATGGTAGAGCGCTGGTGCTGGCCATCAGAAGACCATTGTTCAATTCTGGTGGTCGCAAATTTTTTTACACAACCACAATTTCACCTCGATCTAGGGCCACATGGCGGCCTCCGAGCTTGCCACGTCACACCCATTGATTTGCCAAAAATACAAATAGTCAAACCATAAACCAATCACTGAATGCCACTTTTGAAAATACCATTCGTCCTGATGGAATATCCTTTGGAATATTTCAGGGAATATTCTATGAAATATTCCAAGGAATATTCCTAAAATATTCTAAGGAATATTCCCAAAATATTCTTTGGAATTTTTTTAATATTTCCAAAGTCAAAGTCAACTTTGGTCAAACTAGATTTTTTGAAGGATACTGAAAACTTCAAACCTGCATAAATTTCACATACAACTTCAGATTTGGGTGTCGTTCATGGTGCCAGAATTGCAATGATGAGGCCTATCCGGTCATTTAGGTTTCAACTAATTCCAAGAAGTTCCATTTTTGAGCATTTTTTCAACTTTGGACATGATCACCTGATCACACCTCCCAAATGTGAAGATTTTGGACCCAAACAGCTCTTTGATTTACAGAAATTGAATATGAGGAGACTGATTCTCCACTCTTCCAACCTTGAACCACTAAAATCTTCCTGACTTCATCAAATTGAGCATCTCATAAAAATATAAATTCTTCCTTGAATCCACTAACCGATTGTTGCTAACCTTGACTGAGCCATAATGCAAATTTTTGAAATTTGCAGAAAAACAACTATAATTTGTAGAAAACATATTGCTTCTACAATGGTCTACCTTCAAGGGAAACTGAAATTGAGATTCACCTTGCCAGCTGTCCTCATGGCGAATTTTTTCCAAATGAGCCATGTACTTGTGTCAATTCTCGACCAAGTTTTCTCGCCATACCACCCTGCCATTCTGAAACCGGCAATGACCCATGCTGAACTTTGTGCCCTCTTTGCTTGAATGCTTTTCGCTCTCATGGATTCTTGCACCACCTTGCACCGACACTTTATTCTCTACACCGATCGACACCAAAGGCACTTCCTACAACATCTTGTCATCTTCTTCCAAAGACGACCTGCTTTCAGACTGAAACATATCATCATTTACATATGCAATAACATGAAAAGGATTATGTATAAAATATTTTTTCTTAATCATCAACAAATTCAAATTTTGACTTGCATTGAGAAGCCTTTCCAATTGCCCTGCCTTTTCAATTGCCCTGCATTCACTAAAGATGATTCTAGCTTCTTCCGATGTGCTCTCACAATAAACTCCTTACCATTCTTGAACAGATGATACTTATTCTCATGGCGATGGAAGATCTATTTTCTGTCATATAAATACAGACTACCCAACACAACACCTGTAATTTCAAGCGATACCACATCTAATTCAACCAAATCAACATAATGAGCTATTATGGTGAAGCGCAACATGCACTTTCTTGAGACTTGTAAATTAGCATCCTTGCACATCCAACCAAGTGAATATGGCTATGGATGTGGAATGGTTTCAAGTTTTAGCTTCTTGACTAAGTCTTCTGAGATGAGATTCGCTTGTGACCCACTGTCAAATAGTGTGTCTATCTTTTTGTGTTTGGCTATTATCCTCACATGAAACAACTCTATCCTCCTCTCTTAATTTTGAGCTTCTATGTGATAGTTTAAAGTGCTAGAACTGGGATTTGTTTCCTTTACAACCTCTTTCCCCTTTATTTTATTTAGTATCATGGCTATGCTTTTAGTTTCATCACCTGATTTAGACCCTAAGTCTTGTTAAACAGTTGCAACTGTTTTTCCCTTTTCTTTGGCCTTATCTTTGTTTTTAAATTTTTTTGGTTTCAACTCCAGATGAAGTTTCTAGCAATGGTCTTCATCGTGGCTTATTTTGGAACAATTTTTATAAAAAAAATTCCTTTTTCTTTCCTAGAGTTTGCATTTCTTTTTCTATCTTTGCCTTTAAATTCACTATCCATATTACCATCAAAATATTATTTACCTCTAGCCTCTAAATGCGTAGCTTGTACAGAAACTTCATCTAGACTAGTAGGTTTGAACATAAGGATAGTATGAATAAGATATTTGTGTAAACCACCTATATATTTCAGCAAAGTATCTTGACTATGAATATCAATTCCAAGAAATAACGCCCTTCTTCTAAACTCTTGAGTGTAATATTGAACACTTTGTCCCTTAAGTTGTCTAAAACTTTTCCAATTCATGATAGCCTTATGTAAATGAGCTAATGGATAAAATAGTTGTTTAATTGCGGGAATAGATTCAGCCCATGATAAATTAACCTTACCATGTTTTTTAATTTCATCCTTCATCTTGGCCTTCCACCATACCAATGTTGCTCCTTCCATTCTTAAAGAGGCTAACTGAATCTTGGTGTAGTCTTCATGAAGGTTTTGTATCCTCAAGTAAACTTCCAACTGTCTTATCCAATTGGCAAGTTTCTCTGCATTGACCTCACCATTAAACATAGGCAACTCAAATTTTACATCAACATTTAAAAATGGAATTTTACCAGTGGTTTTATACTTGTGAGATTGATTCACCGAAGTTGAGGATGACGATGTAGAGGAAGAGGATGAAGATGGGGATGGTGGATCACCATTTCCTCTGTGTCTTTTCTTTGAATTTTCATCACTTTTATTTCCTCCTGAAGAACCCTCTCCTTCTTTCTGGTGTCTAGATCCTTCTTCTACAAGCCTATCATTCCTTTCTTGGTAGATTATCCTTACCATCTCTTTCATGTCTAGGAAATCCTTTTAGAATACCCATTCCTCTTCTTTGGGATCAATATCTTCAGGTGCTTCTCCTTCTCTTGAAGACATTATTGAGGCTTCTTCAGTAACTCTTGGAGGTGGCTCTTTGTCCCTTCTTGGTTGTGGATTACTTTGTGCACTAACCAAGTGTCCTTCACCTCTCTTGAGTTTAAGCCTAGTAAGAATCAAAACTTGCAAACAATCAACTATATATTTGCACAAAACAAATGCTGAGTAAAACTCTAGCTCCTAAGGCTCAAATCCTTAGCTCTGATACCATCTGATCTGAAAATGGAAGTATTTTTAATGTTCTCCAAAGTATCCATTTCCATCAAATTAAGTGTGAAAAGTATTCTCCATGTCTTGCAATTAAAACAAAGTGTTTTTGGTAACTGTTTCTGAGTTTATGTGTGAGGGAATGTTCATTAAAATTATTTTTTAACATCTTAAATCATAAATAAATAGCAGAAAAACTTCACCATAACAATGCACAACAACATGATGAGGCAGTTCACCCCTCCTGGGCTACATCTACCAGGTCCAAGGTTCCCAATGGGCATGTCCTTACTCTATTAAGTTGCTCAAATTGGTATTACAGTGAGAAAAATGCCTAAACAATCAAAACTAGCTATGAAATTGAAGTCAGAAGACAAAATAAGCTAATAATGGCTTTTTTTTCACCTGAAATAGAGAAGTATAGCCCAATACAGCTCCATTTCCCTCATGGCCCTGATGGATCTACAAGCTTCCCTAAAGAAAAATTTGTTGAAGAAGACCTCTGTTGGCTCTGAAACCTATCCCAAACTCTCCATAATGCTCAGAATACCCAAAATTGACCAAAATTTCGTCCAAATTGGTTCAATATTGGAGAAGTTATCATGAAAACAAAAATTCTACCCAATGTCATTTGAAACCCCACTAAATGTGGGAGAACTGTAGTTAAGCCAACTAAAAATGGGGAAAATGAAGGATTTAGTGGAATGCACCAAGTTTAATGGTAGCATTTAACGTTAAGTTAAATGCTGTGGTTGGCAGTCACATGTCAAACCTCGCTCTATCTGCCAGCGGAACTACCCACTAACCATAACGTTATCCGTGGCATTAAATTTTTACATGGGGAAAATACATGAGTCTCAGTTTACTAACCATCCACTCTAACCATTGCGGATGGCCCTAGGCCATGGTCTTTGTGACGCGATCCCATGTGGTTGGGGCTATCCCCGAGGGCCTAGCAGGGCTAACCCTTTTCTTTTTCTGTCGGATTTCTATTTACACCATAAATAAAATCTACCACCTAACCATGTTAAGAAAATTATGTAGGTGGGCTGGTAGAGCACTGGTGCTGGCTGATGGAAGACCATGGTTCAATTCCGGTGGTCACCAAAAATTTTACAAAACCACAATTTCACCTTGGCCTGGGGCCACGTGGCACCCGTTGATTGGCCAAAAATACAAATAGTCAAACCATAAACCAATCACAGAATGCCACTTGTCCAAATACCATTCGTCTTGATGGAATATTCTTTGGAATATTATTTTTTTAATATTTCCAAAGTCAAAGTCAACTTTGGTCAAACTGGATTTTTTTAAGGATACTGAAAACTTCAAACCTGCATAACTTTCACATACGACGTCGAATTTGAGTGCCATTCACGGTGCCAAAATCACAGTGACGAGGCTTATCTATTCATTTAGGTTTCAACCAATTTTGAGCAGTTCAATTTTTGAGCATTTTTTCAACTTTGGACATGATCACCTGATTAGCCCAAATGCAATGTAATTTCAAAGGTGAACTCCAAAGGATTTCAAATCCGGATGTAAAGCATTTCCTGTGCTAAATCACATCGAAGGAAGAAAAGAAGGATTATAACATAAAACCTTCGATACGTTGAAATGTGATATGAGACCAGGCGCGATACAGTTCGAATTTAAAATCTAATGTATTTCAAGTCCTGGGCTATGTGTTTTTCTTTAAGAAATGCGTAGGAAGAGTGGAAGAGTGATATATAACAAAGAACAAAGAAAAGCCAAAATGCGATTTGTGAAGCGGACGCGATGCAGTTCAGAAGTAAATTCTAAAGCCAAGTGAGGTCCAGGTTATGCGGATATGTCTGTTATTAGAAGAAAGTCTGAATGTGAGCTGGTAGACTCGGGTGAGAGACCCGATACAGCGTGTAGAGTAGAAAAACTCCGGGCATAGAAGGTTGAATTTTGCGGTTACTATATAATAGGTAGAGTGGGTCGAGTGGGGAAAATACAGTTATGATGCACTGTTTTGAAACATAACAACAAGACAGAAAAGACGGTTATATTGCATAGTTGGAAATATAACAACAAGCAGAGAAGACAAAGGGATAGGAGGAAGAGAAGACAAAATGAATAGAAAAAGTAAGAAACTGAAACAGTTGAGCTGAAATATCGTTGTAACTATAACTGTAATTTCATTGATTATTTTATGTTGTTTGTGATGCAAAGGAAAGTCTCCATCAGCATAGGCAAAACAACAATGAGTGTTGTAATGATTATGTCTAATGTAATAACCTAAACTGAATTGTAAGGAATCGAATGGGTGGAAGGCATAGAGACATGCCTGTTCACTTTATATTCCCTATATAATGCGAACAATCAAGAGTTATCTGTATAAGAGATGTAATATCAATGTGCAGAAAAAATGGAGATAGATGCAGAATGGATGTGAGCGGAAGAATGTAAGAGAGCTGCAGAAGGTTGGATAGTTGAAGAATGAAAGAGAGTTGATATAAATGTTATGCACATCAGGAACTGATATGAAGCAGATAAGAAGGCTGAAGAGGCAACAGTGGAGGAGTATAACAGAGCTGATATCTAGGTAAATCAACATTCTAGTTTCATGTTAAGTGAGAGAATTGTAGTCTCCTTTCAAGTTGTAGATTGATAAATATCCAATTGGAGATAGTTGAGGTAGGAGCCACTTATAGTTTGTAGCCTGTAGAAAATACATGGGATTTGGCGCTTCTATTTCAATTTGTAGCTTGATAGATGTCTAGTTGGAGCTAGTTGAGGCAGGAGCCTCCTGTGGGTTGTAGCTTGCTTAAAATAGATGGGAGTTAGAGCTTCCTTGCAAGTTGTAGCTTGCAGAATTTTAGGTAATAGCCTATTGTAGGTTGGAGCTTACAAAAAATCAGTTGTGAGAGGGAGTTGGATCTTGCCAATGCATCACAACAATAATAATATGTGGTTTTCTCCCTTATAGGTTTCCACTTATATCTTTTGTCTATGTGCTTGATGGTTATGTGTTGATGTGATGTTTTAATCTACCTAATTACTTGTTTTCCACACATTAAGTTTGTTGATTCATTATGTATTAAGTTTCTTATGAAATGATGGTGTAAATGAGTTGAATGAAAATATTTGTAAATGCCCATGAATGTACTAAATTGATTCACCCCCCCTCTCAGTTTAGGTCAGGGTTCATCATGTTGGTGAAACTTTTGTGACAATGGAAGATAATATGGAAGAAAATGAATATTTTTTTTTATAAGTTAATAGAAATGTATGTTAAGAAATAGCTCAAACATAGGAATATGTAGAAGAAGAATCAAAAGCAGAAAAAATATAAGATAAGGAAATATGGAAAAATACCAAGGTAAAACTACATTTGAAGAAGAAGAAAATATATCTAGAATACAAAGCTTGGAACAAAAGGTTATAGATTATGGAACTAAGTTCAAGTTTTACTAGCATGAAAAACAAGTTTTTTGAGTTGATCTCAAGTTATTTAAGCCTAGTTGAGACATAGACCAGTAGGATATCATGTTATGAATTTTGTTTTAGGTTTTATCCCTATAAAAATAATACCTACAAATGATATACATATATATATATGGTTATAACATATAATATACACGAATATTTTTCTCCTAGAACCCGAAATCAAGAAAACCATATTGATTTTTCATTATATTCATTTAAATGTTACAATACATTATATACATGTTGAAGCATTCATAAACCCAAAATCCATTAATACTGGACTAGAACATAACCATAGTTCGTTTGACCAAATCTATAAAAACATGGGGAAAACCATGTTCAAAACCATGTGCAAAACCACCTCAAAAATTTTTTAGGGCATTGCCCCAAACCTCATAAAGGGGGGATAGTGACCCATGTGTTGTGCTCGAAAAGTGTAAATAGTCATGCAAAGAATATAACACATACCCAAAAATATCCCACTTGTTGTTTTCTTTTCACACAGGGGGCCACACAAGTACACAACCACGAAAATAAGGTAGTAACACCTATTATCTCTATGCCAAGAGAACTTCTCAGTGCTCACATAATTTTTCGATGCATCTATGACATTATTCAACATGTATTTCTTTACCAACACCGACTTTCTGTCTTCAACCATATCCCTCAAAAGTGATATTGAAATCAATATGATTTGTCTTTGAATTATAAATAAGGTTATTTTCCAAGAAAATTGCACTTTGGCTGTCACAATCTATCCCTATATCTTGTTGAACCAACCCCATACCTAAACACAATATTTTTAACTGAACTACTTTCTTGCCTGCATGAATGGATTCCATGTATTCATTTTTTGTAGTTGAAAGTGCCACTACAAACTATCTCCTTCTCATCCAACCGATTCCTCCTCCAAATAGGTTAAACACATACCCACTTATAGATATTTGGTTATCTAGATCTCTATCTCTATTTGCATCAACAGAGCCCCATATTTCCAACAATTTGTCCAATATTAGTCTTCCTTGGTAGCACAAACCATGATCACTAGCACCACACAGATACCTAAAAACCCAATTTATTGTTGTCTAATACTCCTTCACTGGTTCTGACATAAACTTTCTCAATACTCCCACTGCATGTGCGTTACACTAAAACTGTCACCATGAAGTTTGACTATCTATATGGGTTCATCATTACCCATACAATACTTGCTTAGAAGTCTACAAAAATCAAGTTCCTAAAACGAAGCCTTGAAATTGAGAGAAAAGCTTATAAAAGTCATAAAAATACTTGTACTGCACTTTCTCTTAGTATTACCTGCGGTGCTTGATCCGGATTTATGCAGGAACGAAACATAATAAACACATAACCATAAATACAGAGATGCAGTGGAAATAACACTTCATTTCATTAATATCAAAGAACTGAAATTTGCTTACAGACAGAATGGAAATAAAACTAACTAGGGCACTGGTAGCTATCTCTGAGAAGAGATGTGGCGGCTACAGGCCTCTGAACTGCGTTACAATGAGGCTCGAGGGCCTATTTATTATTGAGAAACAATGGAGAAACCTAAACATCCCAAAAACCTAACCCTAGGAGATGAAGCGCCAAAACTATGGGCCCCGTTTGGGTAAATTGGTGTTTCAACTTCCCAGGGACGTAACTTTGGCATACTATCTCCGTTTGACGCACATGATACATCATTGAAAAGCTCTATCTGAGGACTACAGCTTTTAGGACAAATTTGATGATGAAATTTGTTGGTGATTTGATACCCAAAAAACGTCGTTTAGGGCCTCAAAACGGCTCCGGAAGTTCAGGACCCGAAAAACTGCTAAAAATAGTAAGTTATGCCGAAACTGAAAAACTGAAAGAGACAATGGTGGGGGCCCAAGTGGAATAGGCGGGTGGCCACCAATATCCACCTGGATCATTCCTCCCCCTTAGGAAGCAATGGTCCCCATTGCGTTAAGTTCCTCCATGAGATGAGGAAATTTCTGCTGAACTTGGTCCCTGGTGAACCACTTTCCTTGGTGCAGGAGTTGGCCAGCTTTGACAACCCGATACAGTTGGATCCTCTGTTGGCGAGTGTTCTTAATTTGAATGTCCATGATACAATCTGTGGTGGCCTGTTCCATGCAGTCTGGGTTTAACTCTGTTGGTGTGAGTTGTTCTGCAATGTCCGAAGTGTCCAGTAGAGGTGGGAAGTAAGGACGAAGGCGATCCACATTGAAGACTAGGTGCAGACCAAGGAATGGTGGAATAATAAGCTCGAAAGCATTGTTCCCTACAGCCTTGGTGATGGTGTACGGCCCGTATTAGAGCGGACAAAGCTTGCGGTGAGGTCCAGTGAGGCGCTCCTTCTACAAATGCAGCCATACTTTGTCGCCCACCTGGAAGTTGTGTGGCACCCGGTGTTGATCATGGCGCTGCTTGTACTTCGCATTGGCTTTGTCTAATATATCATGAACCTGTTGGCGGATGTGTTGAATGCGCTCGATGAAGCTACTTGCTTTGTCAACTTCAGACTGGACGTGCGCTGAATCGGCCTGAGCAGCTGCAAATGGCATGGCTACGTCAATGGGACATAGTGGCTGGAATCCCAAGCCCACCTGAAAGGGGCTATGGCCAATTGAACTGTGGAGAGCCAGGTTATAACTATGTTGTACATAGGGGAGGCTCTCGTCCCATGTGCGTGGATGCTTTGAATTGTACATGCGCAGAATGTGTACAATCATTATGTTGACGACCTCTGTCTGGCCATCTGTTTGGGGATGGAAAGCTGTGGAATTGGTGAGCTTTGTGTCCAACATTGACCAGAGGCTGGACCAAAATGTGCTGAGGAACCTGCTATCTCGATTTGATATGATAGACTGTGGGATCCCAAAGTGCACCCACACTCGTTCAAAGAAGAGTTTAGCGGTGGCTTCTGCTGTGATATTCTTCTTACAGGCCGCCATGATGGCCATCTTTGAGAATCTGTCAACGACCACGAAAACACAGTCATTTCCATTCTTAGTAGAAGGCAGGCCCGACATGTAATCCATGGAGATGGATTCCCACGGTCGACTAGGGGTAGGTAGTGGAGTATATAGGCCTTGCTTCTTGATGGTCGGTTTGGCAATGGCACAAGCAGTGCAGGATCTGATGTGCTTGTCGACATCCTTTCGAAGGTTCGGCCAATAGAAATACTTCTGTAGTATTGCTACTGTTTTCTCGACTCCGAAATGCCCAGCGACTCGACTGTAGTGTGCTTCCCATATCATCTTGGCACGCTCGCTTGAAGGAACACAAAGGTGTCCCAGGTGACATAAAAGTGCATCTTGGAGGTGAAAATTTGGAACTTGCGTGCCCCCCAAGAGTGCCTTGTAATTGTGGCCGAATTCTGGGTCACTCTCATAGAGAAGCGGCCAATCAGAAGTCTCGTGCCCACAAGAGTTGAGCACGGTGGTGAGCGCCACGATCGGTGGTCGGCTGAGGCAGTCTGCAACATTATTGGTGCTACCCTTCTTGTACTTGATGTTCAAATGAAACTGTTGCTGATATGTGGACCACTTCTGATGGCGATCATTCTGCAACTTCCCTTGTGTCTGTATGAACTGCAGGGGCCGGTGGTCTGTGTGGATGATTGTTTCCTTCCCCAAAATGTAATGCTTCCATTTTCGATAGGCTTGCACAATGGAATACATTTCTTTGTCATAGGTGGGATACTTGCGAACTGTCTCAGACAATGTCTCACTGTGATATGCCACTGGATGTCCCTGTTGAGTAAGAACTGCCCCAATAGCATAGTCAGAGGCATCTGTCTCGATCTCAAACGGCTGCTGCAAGTCTGGTAAGGTGAGCACTGGGGCAGAACAGAGGCAATTTTTCAATTCTTTGAATGCCTTATGTTGAGGTTCCGACCAAAAGAATTTTTCTCTCGCTCCTCCTTTGGTGACTTGACTCAAGGGCCAAGTGATATGAGAGAATCCCAACACGAATCTGCGGTAGAAATTAGCAAGACCCAGAAAGCTGCGAAGCTCTGTTATAGTAGTCAGGGATGGCCAATCTCGAATGAATTGGATCTTGGCTGGATCCACATGCACCCCCCTTTCATCAATAATGTATCCTAGATATTGAACCTGGGTCATGCCAAACGTGCACTTCTCCAAATTGGCACACAACTTGTGTTGCCGCAGTGTTTGGAGGACTTGTCGGATGTGATGAAGGTGCTCTTCCCAAGTCTTGCTGAAGATCAGAATGTCATCCAAGTAAACCACTACGAATGAGTTGGTGAATGGCCGCAAGATGTCATCCATCATCCTCATGAAGGTTGCGGGAGCATTCGTCAACCCGAAAGGCATGACCAGCCATTCATAAAGGCCTTCCTTAGCTTTGAAGGAAGTCTTCCACACATCAGAGGGCTCAATTGGTACCTGGTGATACCTAGACTTCAGGTCGATCTTACTGAAATATTTTGCACCTTGGAGTTGGTCCAGAAGGTTATCAATCCGTGGGATTGGGTACCTATTCCGGACAGTGATCTTGTTCAGCACCTGATAGTCAATACAGAGTCTCCACGTCCCATCGTTCTTCTGTACCAACATGATCGGGCTCCCACAGGGCGATGAACTTGGTCTGATGTGACCTTTCTGCAATAGCTCCTGAATCTACCTCTTGATTTCATCATTTTCTAGAACAGAGCGTCGATAGATCGGTCCATTGGGTAGCGGCGCACCTGGGGCCAGATCAATTGGGTGCTTGACCTAATAGTGCGGAGGAACCCCTGTGGGTGAGGTGAAGATGTCCCAATACTTCTCCACAACCTTATCCATTTGTTTTTGTCGTGCAAAGGGGCCCTATCTGGAGGCCGTGGCCACAGTCTTCTTCTTGCCCTGGGGGCGGATCATCAGGAAAACGAATTTCCTGGTTTGGGAAATGAGCTTACTGCATTTTTTTGCAGTAACCAAAGAGATAGCCGTAGGAGTTGGTACCTCTGGTATCATGTACAACTTATTTCCCAAAGTAATAATAACAACATGAGGTCGAGACTCATACATAGCATGACGCTTCCACAAGTATGGTTGTCCTAATAATACATCAGAAACATCAATAGGAGCAACGTCACATAATACCTCATTCGTGAAGGGCTTGATGCTATAGGGAAGGCGGCACTGCTGGCTGACGCGGAGATCTCGTCCTTGGTGAAGCCACCCGATGGTGTATGGATGTGGGTGAGCTGTGGTCGGCAAGCCCAACCGCTTCACGGCGTCTGCTGAAGTGAGGTTCTTTTGGCTCCCATTGTCGACGATGAACTGTACAGACCCTTTACCAACATTTAAGTGGAAGGGCGTTCCTCCTCCTCCTGGATCTTAGAGTTCCTATACGGACCTTTGTGTGCTGTGATGGCGTTGGGCTCGCATTAATAATCATTTTCACTGTTCCCCTTCCGGTTCTGATTTGAGTTAGACATGCATCGCAGATAGAAACTCATCATTCGGCCACTAGCGCCAGCACGACACTCACTTGTGTTGTGAGTGGAGCTCTTATGGAACTCACACCACTTTCCAGTGTCCTTCTTTGGATTTACGATGTTGTTCTTTTCTTGTGGATTTGATGGGTTGTCTTTAACCACCATGCCTTGGCTCTGTCCTTTGTTCTGTGGTTTGGAAGCACCTTTTCCTTGCTTTTGATTCGCAGATCCAAAGTCTCGCTTCTTCTGTTTGAATTTCTGCTCAATCTTGGCAGCATACCGGTATGCCGTACCAAGCGAGGAGATGTCGAGGAACTCCATTTCCTCCTAAATGTATCTATGCAGACAACTGCGATACTTTAGCACCAAATGTTTCTCTGAATCTTTGATACCCAACTTTGTGCGCAGGGTATGGAACAGATTCGTCAGCTCGTGCACATCTTGATCCCTTTGTTGTCGCAGCGTGGTCCATTGTATATACTTGTCCTCATAGCTCCCCACAGGATAGTACTGTTCCTTGACGGCGTCTCGGAAAGAATTCCAAGTTGGTACGGCCGAGAACAGAGAGGGTTCTGTCTGGTCCTTGTTCTCACAGTAGGTTTCCCACCAGTCCTTAACATGGGGGGTAGCTTTGAGGAGTGAAAAAATAATCTTCTCCCGGTCTGAAAAGTCATGAATAGAGAAATATCCTTCTAATAGATTCAACCATCTATCTACGACATCTACGTCTATTTGACCCTCAAATATGGGAATGTCAAAATTTACTTGTACCTTAAAGGGAGTCGCAACTCCAGAGTGGCTACTCTATGCAGATGCGCCGCCGGTGGGCAGCCGTTGAAGGATCTGAGAAAAGTTATCCATCATCGCATTCCTTTGTTTTTCGAGGGCCTCCTCGAACAATATTTTGATAGGATCTCCTGCTCCCTCATCTTTCTTTTCGTCCCCCATGGGCATCCGTCGAGGTTTGCGAGGCTGATCTTGCAAAGGTTCCACCAGATCAAGCCCTAGCTCCTTATACCCTGACCTCGTTGGGGACATGCAAGAAAGGATGAAGAAAAAATGAGCCGCTTTGATATCGAATCCCGGTTGTCTGATAGCATAGCGGAAATAAACACGCCTTAAGCAGAGAGATGCAGCAGAAATAACACTTCATTTCATTAATATCAAAGAACTGAAATTTGCTTACAGACATAATGGAAATAAAACTAGCTAGGGCACTGGTAGCTATCTCTGAGAAGATATGTGGTGGCTACAGGCCTCTGAACTGCGTTACAATGAGGCTCGAGGGCCTATTTATTATTGAGAAACAATGGAGAACCCTAAACATCCCAAAAACCTAACCCTAGGAGATGAAGTGCCAAAACTATGGGCCCCCTTTGGGTAAATTGGTGTTTCAACTTCCCAGGGACGTAACTTTGGCATACTATCTCTGTTTGACACACATGATACATCATTAGAAAGCTCTATCCGAGGACTAAAACTTTCGAGATAAATTTGATGATTAGATTTGCTGGTAAAACGATGCCCAAAAAACGTCGTTTAGGGCCTCAAAACAGCTCCGGAAGTTCAGGACCCGAAAAACTGCTAAAAATAGTAAGTTATGGCGAAACTGAAAGAGACAATGGTGGGGGGCCAAGTGGAGTAGGTGGGTGGCCACCAATATCCACCTAGATCAGTGCCGCACCTATTTACTCTATAACATGTGAAACCAACTCCACTTTTTCTTCATTCAAAGTGTAGATTCCTGTAAAAGGTAAAATGAAGGTGGAAGTAAAATTTGGAAGCCCGGCTAGTTGAATTTGGAAGCTTCTGGAAGAAATTATTAGGTGGAAAGTTCACTCCTTTCATGTACATTCATCCCTCCATTAAAGGAGCCTACCCCTTGGTATGTGGAACTTAATCCCTTTGAAAGAGGATTCTATCCCCTCTTAATCAGAGCTGCAACCACTTCTCTTTTGCTATAAATTGAGGCCATAGTTCAGCCTCAAGGGGAGTTAGGCTTTGAGATTTTTTGAAGAGAATTGCTGGAAAAACTCAGACTCTCTTAACTGATTACCATATGGGAATGATTACCTACTCATGTGTATGTTATTTGAGCGAGTGCAAAGGCTTGTCAAAGTAGAGGAAACGCTTGTTCCGGACCCCGGAAGGACCTATACGACATCAAGGCGAACATGGTTGTAAGGTTCCTTCTTTCATCAAAGATAATACAAATGGATCCTATTTTCTCAGTGAGTTGTTTATTTAAATGGCTTATTTCTTTAATTCCTTGATCATCAAGATATATTTATGGTTTATGAATTAATCTATATTACGCAGGTGCTTCTAATTATTTCATGTTTTTTATTGCAGATCCCGAAAGGAGACGTATTAAAAGTGACAAGAAAGAAGACTACGATCAGTGCTGGACTATAGGTAAGTCCTAAATCTTTCATTATAGGTAATTCTAGATCAAATATAATCTAGAGAAAGTAGTTTACATCTGTCTGCTTGTTTCTAGTTATTGTAGGATACTAGGGAGATCTGTCTTGTTCGTAAGAACGATTTATCCGTACAACAAAATGGCGACTCCACTGGGGAATGGATCTCAAAATTATTCTTCTTTTATTCTTGACTTATGAAACTATTTTTCTGATTTTGATTGATTGATACTGGCTTGGGTAATTTATTCTTGCAGAATCCCTGAAAATTGCTTTAGAGTTTTTTATTTTTCTTTAAGTTTTCTGGTCTCTGCACTTTGTCTTTCAGCATAGTGCGGTCATCTCAGTTGTTTTCTTTATAAATAGTGCGGCACCGCACCTGTTTACACTGAAACTTGTAGACCCTAAGAATTTTTTTTGGAAGACTTAAAATTCTCTTTTATAGGATCAACTTGCAAGATTCTCAGTATAGACCTAGACTTGTATTTTCTGTCAGAAAGCCTTGTGTGAATTTCTTTTCACTAACTCTTACAATCTCATCAGTCTCTGTTAAGTTAAATGGGTGTTTTGAGTTTCTTTTTGAGAAATTATTAATTTGATTTCCTTTGGTCATTACTTCGAGGTTTGTCTCAGTATCTTAAGAATTTTTCATCTTTTTGCTTTTGTCTGAGTGTTAATCGCCTTTGAGTGTTTTTATTTTTTGATCTTTGGAACTCTCACCCAATTTTCTTTTCTTACACTTGCATGGTTCTTTAGATTACATTAGAAACATCTTGTGTTTGAGAATTATCTTGCATAGATCACATTTGCATAATTATAATTCTCATTTTCATAATATGAATGAAAAATGTGCATAGATTACATTTGCATAATTTTCATGTGAATTGTGCATAGATTACAACTGCATAGTTTACATTTTGAAAAATCAATCATAGATTTATATCAGTTTCTTTGATTTGAATTTACATGTTTTTATGCTTGTTTTAAAAACATAAAAATAAAAAATTTGGAATTGATTAGCATTAGTTTTTCTTGATGAAATTAGTACATTAGAGAATTTGTTATATTTTCTCTTATTGATCAATTTTTGCATTGTTGGAAGTGAATGAAAACTCTCTCCTTACTTTAATTAGGATTCATCGAATTGAAAATATTACATTATCATATTTGATTTCATTCATTTTTGGATCGAGTCATAACACCATTGGTTTCATATCCATTTACCCCTTGATTAATAAGAGCTAAAATAACACAACTCTTAATAAAATTCATCTAGTAATTTTTACATTTTTAGGGCTCTTTCCACCAATCTAGTTCAGGATTAGTGCTTTGGAATAGGTCATAGTTAACTTTCCAAATCAACTAAACAAACAAGTAGTCAATATTGCGGTAGGGAAATTCCAATAGTCGCATGTATGCTCTGGGAAGCTCCTCTTAAAGGAGTCAAGCACGAGATCATATCCAAACCGGTGAGGTAATCAATCCTTCCTCATTAGGAACGATAAACGATATAAACATATTAACAACAGTAAACCTAGGATTTACCATTTTTGAGGAGCCTGGGGTAACTTGTCGGTAAACCTTGGATTATGTCAAGGAGCCTTCAAGGGATTGAGCTTGTTACTCTGCCCTTGCGTGTGTATCGGATCGTAGACTGTTCCCCTAGGTATATATGTTCCTGTTGGTGACCTTCGTGGCCATAAAATTTAGGATTCTTTCCCAAGGTGACGGTGGAGGGAATATCTCACTGTACCTGGAGCAGACGTCGACTAGACTCACTTGGACTCTCCAGAGGGTTTTCTTCACTCGAGATGGCATAGTGGAGAAACTTGCACCAGTCTATTTTATTAAGCAGTTTGTTAGGGTAACTGTTCCAATTGCCATTTCTACATTAAAATTCTACGATGTTGGATTTCATTACCAACTAGTATTTTTAGTGCAGGAATCTATTGTTTGTGTGTGGTTTGACTCCTATATTTGTTAGCGCATGTTAATTTGTTTGTTTTTACTTTTTAGAGACCATAGGCGTGAATTGTGAATTTAATTGTTAGGTGTGAATTTTGAAATGTTAATTTTAGTTATAAATTTTTAATAAAATTCACTGAAGTTGAATCTAATGGCAACTGTTCCAGAATTTACCAACCAAGGAACCCCTCTTAACGAGAATCCTAGTACTTTCCCTTTATTTGGAAATATTGGTCCTCCTTATATGGCTACATTGTCATTACCTAGATTTACAATAGGTTTACCGGTATGGTTATTTTCAAATTTGTTGGCCTCAAATACTCCAATTGTTCCACCTCAACCGGATGCTTCACCTCAATAGAGTTCACCATCTCAACATCACCAACCTCATGTTGACCCTTTACCTTCTTTTCCCAATATTTCTTCCTCCCTTTCTTCCTCTTCGCTTGGTAAAAGTCTTGATGCTAGTAACCAGGTGGCTAAGAAGAAGAAGAAGCAAAATAAGAAAGACGTCAACCAGTCAAGCATGGATGTAAATGTTAGTAGTGTTGAAAAAACCTCCAACATGCATCGTAAACCCAAATTCCCTTGCAATATTTGTAAGGGTGACCACTTCCTTATCAATTTTCCTAATATTCCAAAGGTCTTGGAAGTATTTTCAGAACATTCTCATCAACTTACCGTTGATCCATCAACTAGTTATAGTCAGGTTCCTTGGAAAAAGGGTAAAGTTAGGTTTCCTTGTAGGTTATGAAAAGGGAGTCATCAAACTCACATTTTCCCTCACATGGATGAAGCCTCAAAATTGTTGGAAAACTTTACTGTTATACAGCAAAAAATTCCAACTGGTTATCATCAACTTTCTCCCAACCTACCGTCAACTGACGGAGTGATTGATCTAATTCCAAGTATAGTCAATCCAACTCTTCCAATGGAGAGCGAAACTGATATCACTCAGGTTGATGATCCATTAGTTGATCAGGTGATCGATTCAATTTCACATTCGGTCGATCCCACTCTCCCTGTAGAGAGTGAAATTTATACCTCTCAGGTTCTTCTTGTTACATCAGATTCTTCTACGCCAGGGGGCATTTCACCTGTTCCTATAAAACCCCCTCCAAGTACCGAGGTCTTTTTGTTTGATTGGAATAGACTGATAGAACCTCGTCTTCCTTCCTCCATCCCTTTCCAAATCATTGTGAAGGCTTTTGGTATGAATATATGATGCACACATGTAGATGAAGGTGTTCTGTTAGTATTTTATCCTCAACTGCTTGGAAAGCTTTGGGTTCCCCTTAGCTTGTGCCTGTTACATAGAATCTGTCAGCTTTTAACTGAACCATTAGTGAACCTTTAGGGATCCTTCCTAAGTTTTATATTACTTTGGAAGGTAAAACTATCTGTATTGATCTTATGGTAGTTCGAGGCCCCTTGGATTTAAATTTAATCCTTGGGCGAGACTATGTTTATGCAATGAAAGTTGTCATATCGACACTCTTTCGCTTGATGTCTTTCCCTCATAATGGAAACATTGTGACTATTGAGCAATTTTCATTCACTACTCTTGATTCGACTACCAAAAATCTGAAACCCCTAAATGTTCCTTATACAAAAGTGGTACCTACCCCGCAACGGGTTAATTATGTGGCAACCAGTCCCATGTTTTCAGTTACCAATGCAAGCGAACCTCTCACTATTTGCTCGAATTCCTTTGACTTAGATCCAGTAATTGACATGGAAAACTCTATGGGATTATTTGAACACGATGTTCCTATCAATTTTGATTCCCTTGACATGTGTTCCTTCCAGAGAATTTTTCTTCCATCTGATGAAGACCTTTTGGAAGCCATGATCGAGGAGTGTCCCTTGACATGCCTTTCTTTCAGTTGGAAGCAATGAAACAAGATTCCAATGAGGACAGTTCTTTTCCTGTGTCAACCTCATTAAAAAATGAATTAGTAGGTTATGTAGGTAGAGTGTAGAGAGTAGATATGAGGACAGTTCTTTTACTGTGTCAACCTCGTTAAAAAATGAAACAGACCCATGAGGACAGTTCTTTTCCTGTGTCAACCTCATTAAAAAATGAATCAGTAGGTTATGTATGTAGATTTTAGAGAGTATATTGATAGATTCCATGAGGATGGTTATTTTACTACGTCAACCTCGTTAAAATATGAAACAAGTCAGCATGAGGATGGTTCTTTTCCTGTGTCAACCTCATTAAAAATTGAAACAGGTCAGCATGAGGATGGTTCTTTTCCTGTGTCAACCTCGTTAAAAAATGAAATAAATCCTCTCGTAGTCAATTTGAGTTTTTCATCTGATCTCGTAAATGAACCTTCATTACATCCAGCTATTAGTAACCAGTAGTCTACTTAGTTGAATGAAATGAAGCTTGGGGGGCATGTGCTCTAGAAAGTTACACTTGGGGGGCATTAAAAAACTTATCTCAAGCTTGATTTTTCATTTGTTTCAAGCTTGTGTAAAAATGAAACAAACCATTCTCAAGCATGATTTTTCCTACATTTCAAGCTTGCGTAAAAATGAAACCTATCTCAAGCAATTTTTTCTACGTTTCAAGCTTGTGTAAAAATGAAACCACTTTCAAGCACAATTTTTCCTATGTTTCAAGCTTGTGTAAAAATGAAACCTATCTCGAGTCCATTTTAGTTTTTATTTTCAAGACTCGTTAAACTCATGAAAATCCCGAGCTTCTTTTTCTATTATTTTCATGATTGTAAAATGTACATGAAAATGTTGAGTTCTTTCCGTCTTTTCCTACTCATTAATTAAATTGAAAGTCGACCACATGAGTACATTTTATCCCTTTTAGAACTCATTAAAAATTACGAAAAAGCGAAAAGAATGAGTACATTTCCATCACTTTTCCGAACTCGTTAAAACTTACAGAAAAAGTGAAACTATGATTACATTTTATCCCTTTTTCGATCTCGTTAAAACTTATGAAAAAGTGAAATCTTGAGTTCTCTTTTAAGCCCTTTTCAGACTCTTTAAACATGAAAATATTGACGAGTACTTGACTATTCGAACTTGTTAAAGAAAATGAATAGTCGTCCTTTCACTATAATTTTACCCCTTTTATGGACTGAAATGGACTATTTACGAAAAAGGTATACGTTGACTAATCATGGTCAATAGAGTTATCTACTATATTATTTTATCCTTTTTCAGGCTTGAGAGACTAAATTTACAAAAAAGTACACCCATGAAGTTTCCTTAAGTTTTTCTTCTGACTCCGTAAAATTAAAAAACACCGAGTTTCTCCTATACTAGACTCGTTAAAACTAAACAGTAAAGGACCTGTCGATTACAAACAGAAATGAACCACTCTTTCTTAGGGTTTGATTTTAAAGTAAGTTGGACTCATTCGAAGGATGAGCTTATATAAAAAGCAAATTTTATCCTCCTCAAACTTGTCAAAAATAAAGAGGTACTTGCCAGAAATGGTGGGGGAAAAAGAGAGAAAACAAATCCGTTTGTCACACTTTGTTTAAAAAGAAGTTTACCACTCCTGAACACGGCACTTTTTGTCACAATTCTACTTGGGTTGGGAAAATCATTTTCCTATCAGCTAATCAAACCATATTGAAAGTCTTTAGTCGGTTTCTGGGTATTAGCTTTAGGTCAATTGTCACCAAACCATCTGCAGTGTCATTATGTGTTCAAGAGGATAGTTCAAATAAACCATTCATCTGCAAACATGTGTCTCCATTCTTGTTGACCATCCCTGATTTATTCCTTGCAAAATATTTCTAAAAAACTTGATCTAATAGTTTTGTGTCGTGGGCTTTCCTACGACTGATCAATTTCTATCGACGAAAGCTCATCATCTAGGAAGTTGATCTAGAATTTTTCAGTACCTTGGAATCTGCATGCCTTAATGACAGGTTTCTCGCCTTCGATGACAATTTGCATCATTGACCTTCGATTGAACTAGTCCGTGAAATGTTTGACTTCAGATCATTTATTCACATTCCATGGATTGTACTGAGTACTTTGAGATCCATTGTCATTATTGATGGTTTCTCTCACACCTGTTAATAGTTCACATCATTGACTGGAAATCAAGTGGTTTCTACCATTTTCGACTTTGACACAATCAATCGCATGGATAGAATCGTACTAGTTCGGGTAACAGAAATCAAGACCCTGGATCTAGTTTCCACCATCCAGGTTGCGAGGAGTTTTATTATTCATTATGAAGTATACTATTCATAACAGATGGCTGCGTCCATACTATGTCTACATTATTGATGTGATAGTAAAATCATTTCTACATCAGAACAAGTTTTAGTTAGTGTTTGATCTGAGTATGGGAATGCCTACCTCAGTGATGATATATATATATATATATATATATATATATATATTTTCATTGAATGATTTTACAGGATTCCGACTCGGGTGTCCACAAGCTAATCCTTGAAATGATAAAGCACATCACTCTTCGAATGGTCTCAGACTTCGCACTTTAGGGGGAAATCTGTTACACTAAAATTGTCACCATGATGTTTTACTGTCTGTATGGGTTCATCATTACCCACAAAATACTCCCTTAGAAGTCTAAAAACATCAAGTTCCTAAAACCAAGCCTTGAAATTGAGAGAAAAGCTTATAAAAGTCATAAAAATACTTGTACCACACTTTCTCTTAGTATTACATGCGGTGCCACACACATTTTCTCTAGAACAAGCAAAATTGGCCGCACTTTTTCTTCATTCAAAGTGCGGATTCCTATAAAAGGTAAAATGAAGGCGGAAGTAAAATTTGGAAGTCTAGCTGGTTGAATCTGGAAGCTTCTGGAAGCAATTATTCAGTGGAAATTTCAATCCTTTCATGAACATTCATCCCTCCATTAAAGGAGTCTACCCCTTGGCATGTGGAACTTAATCCCTTTGAAAGAGGATTCTATCCCCTCTTATTTGGAGCTACAACCTCTTCTCTTTTGCTATAAATTGAGGCTATAGTTCAGCCTCAAAGGGAGTTAGGCTTTGAGATTTTTTGAGGAGAATTACTGGAAAAACTCAGACTCTCCTAACGGATTACCATATGGGAATGATTACACACTCATGTGTGTGTTAGTCGAGAGAGTGCAAAGACTTGTCAAAGTAGAGGAAATGCTTGTTTCGGACATCAGAAGGACCTGTACAACATCAAGGCGAACACAGTTGTAAGGCTCCTTCTTTCATGAAAGATAATACAAATGGATCCTATTTTCACAATGATTTGTTTATTTAAATGGATTATTTCTTGAATTCCTTGATCATCAAGATAGATTTATGGTTTATGAATTAATCTATATTGTGCAGGTGCTTCTGATTCTTTCATTTTTACTATTGCAGATCCCGAAAGGAGACGTATTCAAAGTGACAGGAAAGAAGACTACAATCAGTGCTAGACTACAGGTAAGTCCTAAATCCTTCATTATAGATAATTCTAGATCAAATATAATATAGAGAAGGTAGTTTACATATGTCTGTTTGTTCCTAGTTATCGTAGGATGCTAGGGAGATCTGTCTTGTCCGCAAGAACGATTTATCCGTCCAACAATGTGCAATGTTTGGTCTGTTGCAGACCATTGCATACATCAGACTTCCAACTGCACTTGCATATGGAACACAAGACATATCATCTTCTTATTCTTATGACTTTGGACACTATTCTACATATAATTTTACACCTAAAGGAATAGGAACGTTAACTAGTTTACTATCTTTCATATTATACCCCTGCAATATTTTCTCAACATGATTCCTCTAATTTAACTAGAGTTTCATGTTTTCCTGGTCTCTTTTAATTTCCATGCCAAAAATAAATTTTTCAACATCAATATCCTTCATGTCAATAGAGGAAAATTTGGTCTTCACATCCTGGATAATTTCTCTGTCATTTTCAATCAGTAGCATATCATTTGCATACAATACCAAATAAATAACACGATCACAAACTAATTTAAAATATACATAGTGATCTTCTTGGCTCCTTGTGAAGCCAAGTGTTATATATACGTATCAAATTTTTGATGCCACATCATTAGTGACTCCTTTAACCCATATGGAGACTTTTTTAGCCTGCATACCAGTTCTTTCTTACCCTTCAATGCAAATACCACTAGTTTCTTCATGTAGATCTCTTCTTCCAGATCCCCATTTAGGAATTTTTTCTTCACATCCATATGTTCTACCACAAAATTGAAAGAAACAACAATAGATAAAAGTAATATATTAGAATATAACTTGGAAACAAGAGAAAAAATATCATGAAAATAAATCAGGGAAAATTTTACGGATGGAAAATTATCTTGAAGTTTAATAACATTGGCGAATCTCACTAGTCCCTAATATGAAAACTATAAAATTTTTGTTGATATATTTGTAAAATTATTCAAATTTACGATGATTTTATATATAGTCTCTATATATTGTTCACGATTTTTAAGGAAAAATAATTTTATATTGTAAAATTTGGGCGAATATGTTTTTATAAAAAATGGAAATTGGTGAATATTTTTTTTTGAAAAATCATGGAAAATTAGCCCTTATACGAATATTAGCCCCTAAAATTTTCCACGAAATCAATTACCGACACATGGGAATAAATTTTTCGTACTAATCAAGATTTGTATTTCTCCACTTTTCATTGTGCATTTAACTTATTCTTAAACACCCATTTTTTTCCAATGGGTTTTATTCTTGCTAGCCACTCCACCAGATCGAAAGCCTCATTCTTGTCCAAGGATGTCATTTCTTCAACCATGGCATTTTCCCATAGTTTTCCATCCTCTGAATCCACTTCCTCCCTGAAAATTTTAGGATCATCATCAATAATATATAAGGAAAATTTTTAATAGAAATCATATGAAGTGTATCTCTTTGGCTGCTTCTTTCCTAAACTGGTCGCCTCAAAACCAGAGTGTTTGGTTCTTCTTATTTTTATTCTTGTTCCTCTATAGAGTTTGATTCTTCATCCTTTAGTTCAAACTCTCTCTTATTTGGTTCTTTTTCCCTTAGTAGGACCTCATGTTTCATGACATCCTTTAATTCTCTAAATACCATTCTCGACTATACATAACCTTATTTTTTTAAAAGTTCCAAATATTGTAGCCTCTTAAACCATATTGATACACAATAAAGATGCATCGTTCATATTTATTATCCAACTTGATTCGTTCTCCTTAGAACATATACATATGCATCACATCCAAATACCCTAATATGTGAGAGAGAGAGTTTCTTACATGTTCATACCTCATCTGGAGTCTTATACTCCAATGCTGATGAAGGTGATATGTTTACCATGTAATATGCAGTATCCACTGCCTCTACCAAAACTTCTTGTCCTAACCCACACCACTAAGCATGCTATTTTCCTTTTCCATTAGTGTCCTTTTCATCCTTTCTGCAACTCCATTTTTCCAAGGTGTGTATGAATATTTCTTTTGTTGTGCTATACCACACTTCTTATAGAAGTCTCCACCATTATTTGTCCTCAACACCTTAATCTTCTTCACTATTTTATTTCCCACCATATCCTTAAACTATTTAAACCTGACAAAGACTTCAATTCTATTCCTCAGGAAATATATCAATGTATTCCTTGAGAATAATCTATAAATGAGATGTAATATGCATATTTACCCAGTGATGCAACCAAAACAAGTTTAAGCATGTCATTGTGCACTAGATCTAATATTCCTTCTACCCTCTTACCATGAGAGGAAAATCTAACCTGATTCTACTTCCCATATACACAATGCTCACGGAAATCAAAATCAAGAGATAAATTATTAATACATTCTTGTAGAAATTTTAATAAAATTATGTATTTCCTGGATTCTCCTGATCTAACAATTATATTCCACTGTTAAATACATAATCTCTTCTACAAAAATTCTTGTGGAAATTTAAAACACGATGGCCAATTGCAGACACATGAAGAAATATCATTCACACATAACCCAGATGTTTACCGATAAAGCATAAAATAAAAACCCCAATATCATATATTATGTATATATAATGGAACATGAAACAATCTCATACAAAACTCTACTCCAAGAGCTCTCAGTAAAATATACAATTGTCTCACACTGTCATGCAAAAATTTGGCAAATTCCTTAGCCAATTTTCTGCCTCACAACAACCTACATCCACTACAAAATCCAAGTTGTTTACAAAGACCAATTCGATGCAATCAGACCCTCCTTGACTGTGTAATCCTCATGAGAATATCCAATGTGTGTTTGGCTTGCATGAGTGCAATCCAATATAGTACAACTGATATTCAATTGTCCCTTTCACCTACCTCTCAACTAGGTCTCCACTGGATCTGAGATGCATGTAGTTAACAGTAGTAAATCTCTAGTTTCATGTGAGATCACTCCATGTGAATTAATTTAATATTTAATTCGCTGATCTCTTACTAGTGTAACTTTAGTTACAACTAGCACAACTAAGTTTAACTCACTTAACTAAGTTAAATTACTTTACAACTCACATAACTACACATCCAACTGTGTTACAACTTCGAATCACTTAGTTACAAATAACTCCACTTGCATGTGCCACCAACCAACCTTTGAACTCAAAATTCCCTCAGCTAATAGGTTTTCCACTTCAGTTAACTGATTTCAAGTGCTCCATGAGAATAGATTAATATTTATTGTCTCACTATTATTAAGGGATAATAATAGTCGACATGCATCTATAAATAGACATGCGATCTATAAATATATTTCGCACATACATATAAAAATAGAACATCATCTATAAATATAATTTTCTCATCCATTCTAAAAATAGACATACACCTAAAAATATCATGTGGGCCCCGCCTAGTGTAGGTGCTTAATTTTCACTATGATCATCATCTTGTTGAATCTCAACAGTCCATCTCAACAAGAAAGGGATTATCCTTCACCCTGATCCTGTCTCTATGGTATTTGAATTTTCTCCTGGTGAGTGCCTTCATCAAAATATATGCATCTTGATCCTCCATAGGAATGTACTGAAGCAACATGATCTTTCGTTGCACACAATATATGATATGATGATACCGTATATCTATATGCTTATATCTATCACGAAACATAGGATTAATCAAGAGTTTAATGCAACTCTAATTATCACAATGAATCACTGTAGGATCTAAATGAGAACCAAACAAACCAACTAGGATCTTTCTCATCCATATAGCCTCACATGTAGCTTGACTTGCTTCCATATATTCCACTTCCGCTGAACTGAGTGCCACAAATATTTGTTTCCTGCTGTACTAAGAAATAGTTGTAGATTCGATACTGAATACCCCTCATGATGTGCTCTTTCTATCCATTGGGATGCCCACCCAATATGCATCTGTGAAGCCATGTAGCTTCACCTTATCTGTCTGTATGCACCATAGACCATACTCAGATGTGCCCTCAGGTATCTCAGGACATTCTTGCCCACCTTTCGAAAGAGCTTGGTAGGCTTAACCATCACTTGACTAAGCTGGTTCACCGCATAGCATATGTCCGGTCTTGTATTCACTAAATACAATAGTGAACCCACTAACTATCAATAAACAGTAGCATCCACCACCTCTCTATATGTAGCATCCTCTTTCCTTCAGTTTCCTTGAAGAGGAGTATCCATGGGTTTGCAACCCTCCATGTTAAACTTAGCCAGTATCTCCCTTTCATACTTTCCTTGAGACACAAAAATTTCACCATCTCGCTGCCTATTTATGATCCAAGGAAATAATGAAGGAGGCCCATATCCTTCATCTTGAACTCCTTTACAAGGTCCTCCTTGCATGAGTGTATCAGCTGCTCATCACTAGTTAGTATTGAATCATCAACATAAAGAAAAATGATTAAAAACTTACCCTCCACCACAATTTGGTATAGGTTTGCATGCGCCTCACTCTTGGTGAAGCCAAGTCTAGTGAAATAGTTCTTGATCAGAGTGTACCAAGCATAGGGTGCTTGCTTCAACCCATACTGTTGGGGTTCCCATGTTTTGGCCATATTGGCAAGACCAAAAGATGAGACAACATCAGAACCACTTTCAGACCTCGGGATCTAGCCCTCCTAGGTCCAGAGAGGGATCTCTCTATATAAGCATAGGTTTTATGTCTTTGAAGCTCGAAGTTAAGATATTAGGCTAGTTATAGGCACGGGGTTTCTTTGTTTGATTTTTAGTTTGGTTGTTGGGAATCAGGAAATAAGGGTTCAATATAAGACAAGGATGAGCAAAGAGGATTTTAGGCAAAGGAGGGATGATTTAGGGAACATCAAGACCATTGGGCAATGGAGTCAGGAAAGGGTTTACTTGCTATTCAATATGCAGGCTTTTAGTTGGGATAGTCATCTAACGCATCGGATATTAAAGATGATAGTGTGGCATGAAATGGTAAGAGAGAAGGTGAAAACAAGGAAACCTCCAAGGCGACCTTCAGAGATTAGATCCAGGGACAGGACATGCCATTGGACAACCTATGATCTAAAACCTAAAGGCTAACTCTTCAGACAAGGAAACACTTAAGATTTGGACACAAAGGTGAAAACCTGAGATCGGAGAGAGACTTTGAACTCTCAATGCTTTGGCCTCCAATTTAAGGGAACTTGGAAGGATTCAATTAGCTGAAAAGGATCCTAGTGAGACAAATACAGAGTTCTAGACTCCCAGTATCCCAATTCACTCAATTAAAATCGACCAAGCACGTCTAAGAACTGATTCATTAATTCATACATCAGCTAGCAGCATATGGAACCACTACACTGGTTAAATTAGCTTGAAATCAATCCTTAGAATCACATACAGCAGAAAAAATTGAAGGCAAGGAGAGCAGAAAAATAGGGTACCTAAAAAGGGTAAATCCTATGCTAGGCGTGCCAGAAGAAATGAAATGTAATGAACTAAAAAAGGAAAAACATAGACAAAGACAGAAAACATCACCGCTGCTTTAAATTAGAATCCAAAGAAAAGTGCCTGTCATATTAAAGAGAAACACCAGTCAAGTACAACATTACCAACAACTTGATATTCAATCTAAAAAAATCTTCCTCAACCTATTTTACAGCTTTACACAGAGAACATGTCTCAAGAGAAATAACTTGCAGTTTACAGATATCCGATCAACAACCATTACATTAATGAGTTTCTTCATGAATTTTATAGCTGAAAAGAGGCTGAGGAGGTAGATGGAAAAATAAATGTAGCATTAAAACTCAGAAGAGGAAGAGGGCTGAGGGCCCATTCTATTTTAAATTCTGGGCATTTATCTCCAATACTCTTTGGATGAAAGAGTGGTCTTCGTCAGGGTGCAATTTACTCAATGTATGTTTCTGATGTACTTGCTGTAGCACCTTTGCAAAACTCTGGTGAACTGAACCAAACAAATTAATTATTTCGGGTCCGCCATACTGTATAACTAATGCACTGGAAATATAGAACTGCTGTCAGGGGGAAAACTTCACTTGGACACAATGTAGACTAAAACGATAATGAGTACCGTGTCCTTTCTCAGGAGGAGACATTCTGCGATTTAATGACTCTGGAAGGTTTCACAGAGTTTAACCCTACTTCTTTAATGAAGGTCCTATCATAACGCCTTCCAAGGCCTTTCTCTATAATTTTCGATCTCTACACATGGTCTTCCCTGTGTTCTCTGTCGCTGTAACAGAGACTGTGAATCATGGCAGTTTTTCACCGCCTGTAACCCTACAAAACACGCAAACATGTTAAGAAAACTATGCATGGGAAGGGTAGATGCGGTGGGGAAAATGAGGATGGCCGTGCAGACTGGTGAAATGGTGGAACAATGCAGGGTGATGGCGGAAAATTGTAGCGTAACAGTGGAATATGGTCATGGTGAAAGTTGGCAGAATGCGAAAATTTGACACTTGGGCCTTTAAATGAAATACATAGGGGAGATGATGAAAGTGCAAGGAAAACACATGGAATGGTGACGTGGTGAGGCCTGGTCAATGGCGGGGCGTGGATTTAATTCTAGCCGTCCGATCTCGGGAGGAGATCGACGGTGGAAAACGCGTTGGAGGGTGACAGATGGTGGGCCATGGGTCTATTTGCCTTGGGCTAACTCCCACACATCTTCGCGGCGCGATCACCGTTGGATGGGCAGCTCTAGATCGAACGGTGTACGTGCATATCGTGCTGAGTCAAAGGCCAAACTTTAACATGCAATAGGGGGCATTTTTCAAACAGTGCTCGGTGTCACGTGTCCTGCGGTGAGTGGAATCGCTTCGAAACGAAACATACTGCCTGCCCTCCGGAAGGCGGTGTGATGGAAACCGATGGGTTTGAATAGTGCTTTGGCGTGGGGACCACCGGGGCGGGTGAACTTTTGACTGTTGATTTGCGGGTTGAACAGACAGTGGATATGCGATCGGAGCAGTGAACGGGTTGGGCCATGGGCGCGACGCTAATCTGCGAAGACCATCTGATCTGTACAGATCGACGGTTAATACTGCGCCTAATATCCATCTATGATAAGCGCCCTCTAGGCTAGCGCTAGGTTCTAACGCCCAGGTCACGTGGAGAAAAAGGTTGAGGGGGCTAGGGCCGAAAGGTGCTAAGCCCACATATATGGAAAATATGGTTTTTGGCCCATTTTAAATGCAATTTCAGGACAAAGAGGGGTAACTAGCCAAACAAAGGGTGTTTGTGAGGGATTAAACAGGGTTTTGAGGGGGTTTAGAGGGTTAATAAGGGAAATTCAAAAGGGGAAAAAGAGGGTGAAAAGTGGGGTTTAGTGGGAATGAAATAGGAGGGAAAGGAAGCCTTTGGGCATTCTTCATAAACAGAGAGGCTTTATAATGGGAATCAGCAGAGGGGACTTTATCAAAGGACACAAGGCACAAGGAGGCTTCAAGGATGATGTGCTTTCAATGGAAATGCATTCCTTGAAGGCTCAGAAGCATTTGGCCCCCTATTTTCTTGTCAGAATTTATAGGGGGCTAACACATATAACGCTCTTTTGAGTCTGCACACATGTGACTCGCTACTGAAGATCTCAAATCCTTCAGGCTGCTCAATGTACACTTCTTCCTCAATGATCTCATTAAGAAACACAATCTTCACATCCATCTGATGAATGTGCCAACCCAACTATGCTGACAGAGCAAGGATGGTCCTTATGGAAGAATACCGTGCGACAGGTGCAAAGGTTTCTTCATAATCAATCCCCTCAATCTGTGAGAAGCTCCGGGCCACAAGTCTAACCTTGTATTTCTCAACACTCCCATCAGCAACTTGCCTCACCATGTAGATCCATCTGGAACCTACCACTGCTTTATCAACTGGCCTTGGAACAATTTCCCAAGCATTATTTCTAACAATGGAGCCATACTCCTCCACCATTGCGTCTACCCATGTGGGATCCTGTACTGATTCCTAAAATAAATATGGATCAGTCACAATAAATTTTCTCATGAGATCCATGTATCTAGTGAATCGGTCAGGAGAATGTATTTTTCTACACTCTGAAGTAGGGACTCCTACATTCTGCATAGCATCAAGTTTCAACCTCTCAGCTTCTGTGGTACACCTTCTGCTAGTTCTGATGTTTGGCTCTGCGTGAGTGGAATCCTCCACTCCATGAACCTTCTCCTGTGGCTTATCCACATCTAGAGTCTCATCCTTGGGAACCAAGAGTTCCTCCTCTGCATGCAAGTCTAGCTCCTCTCAAGCGATAACCGCATGGCTTTCCCCTCATCGAATTTTATATCTCGTTGCATAGCAGTCATCTTATTGTTAGGAAAATACACACGATGATTTTGGGGTGTTTATGTGTACCTCACAAATATCCCAACTTTAGCAATCCTCTCTAGCTTCTTCCTCGCATTCTTGTTCACATGCACATAATCAGATGAGCCAAAAATCTTTAAATGAGAAACATCTGGTTTCATACCAGTGAAAGCTTATTTAGGTGTACTCATTCCAAGTACTCTATGAGGACAATGGTTTTTCACATAAACTAAAGTGTTGCATGCTTCCGCACACAAATGCATTGGTAGGCGCTGATCATTCAACATTTCTCATGATGCACCCATGATTGTTTTTTTCTTCCTCTCTCTGACCCCATTTTTCTATGGGTTATGAGACACTATGAGTTCTCTTCGAATTCCTTCTTTGATACAGAAGTCTTTGAATTCATTCGAGATGTATTCTCCACCATTATCGCTCAGCAGAGCCTTCATTTGCTTCCTCAACTCTTTCTCAACCAATGCCTTAAACTCACAAAACTTTGAGAATGTTTGATCCTTCTTCTGCATGAAGAATATCTAGCATTTATGAGAAAATTCATCAACAAAAATAACATAATACATGTATTTTTTGTTGAGGCAATTAAGAATGGTCCACATACTTCTGTGTGAACTCTTTCTAGGATCACCGAAGCATGATTCTCCTTTTCATGAAAGGTGGAATTTACATACTTCCCCATGGTGAAACCATTGCACTGATCTAATTGAGCAAGTGTTCCCATTGGAAGTCCAGTAGATATTTTTTGCATGACTTTCAAGGCTCCATGATGAAGATGGCCCAATCGCTTGTGCCATAATTCACCCTCATCTTTGCTCACCACTTTTTCTAGTAGCACAACCTTCTACCTCCAGCTTGTAGAGATTCTTAACTCAAATCCCTATCCTCTTGGCTTGACCCATTGTTTTGTTTTGTAGGAAATATTTTCCATCGCTGAAAACAACGTCATAGCCTCTGTCCTCCAACATCGCGACTGAGACAGTTTTTCTTCAGACCTAGAATATGCATAACATATTTCAATTGAAATGGTTTACTTGAATCCCTCTCAAAGGTAATGGTACCAATGTCAATCGCACAGTATCATCCATCGTTGCCCATCTCTATATGCATTTGGAGATATTTCTCCTCCAGGTCTCTGAAAAACTCCTTATCTCCCGTCATGTGGAAGGAAGCACCACTATCAAGATACCACACCAATCCCATTGCACTTGATACCAAGCATGAAATAAAAGATAAATCAAGTTCAAATTGTGAGGTAAGGGCCTCAATAGCTGCAGCTCCAGCAACCTTCTTGTTCTTCTTCTTATGTGGGCAGTTAGTGGCAAGATGCCCATATTCGTGGTAGTGAAAACACTTCACCTTGGAAAAATATAGCTTCTTGCCTTTAGACTCAGATTTTGAGTGGAATTTATTCCCTTTCCATTTCCTTGCCTTGGCAGCCAAAGCATAATCCTCTTCATCATCATGCTTTGATGAAGAGCCATCTCTGGTGTTCTACCTAAAATCTTCCTGCGCTAGATCCGACTATAGTCGTTCCTAATCCGACACTTTTTCCCGTCCGTTGACAGAGTCTTCATAACTATGCCAACTCTTAGAAAGTCCCAAGAGAGCTAAGCTCCCCAAATCATCATTGGAAATAGTAATTCCCACACTCCTCAATTCATAGTGACATTGGACAAAATTTGTGAGATAATTTGGAATGTTGTCGCCCTTTTCCATCTTGATCTTTCTGAGTTTATCCTTTAGTGAAAATTTCCTATGGTTGTTGTTGCTTTGGAAAATATTTGTCAAAGCCTTCCACATAGCATATGGAGTGGCTTTCCCATGAAGGCTTGACACAATGTGGTCTCGTATGCCTTCCAACAAAATCCTTCTCACCTTCGCTACTTTCTTTTTCCATGCATCAAGTAATGCAGCATCCGTCGAAGTGGGTTTAGGAACATCACTGTCAATGAATTCATTCAAGCCATTATTTTCAAGCACCACCTCCATCTCGTCCTTTCAGGAAATGTAATTCGAGCTTCCCTCAAGTGCATACTCTAGACACAAGCCATTGAAAGCCATTTTTATGTTTACTAACCTATCACACCAAGAAATTCTTTCAGCAAATTCGAATTGTTTCCACCAACAAACTCAACCCCTACTTCAAAATTGAAATATTCTATGCTCTGATAACATGTAGAAATTTTAATAAAAATATGTATTTCTTGTATTATCCTGATCTAACAATTATATGCCACTATTAAATACAGAATCGATTCTAAAAAAATTCTTTCGGAAATTTAAAACACGATGGCCAATTGCAAACACATGAAAAAATAACATTCACACATAACATAGATGTATACCGGGAAAGCATAAATATAAAAACCCAACTATCATATATTATGTATATATCATGGATCATGAATTAATCTCATACAAAAATATACTCCAAGAGCTCTTAGTACAATATACAAATTTGGAAAATGCCTTAGCCAATTTTCTACCTCACAACAGACTGCCTCCACTATGCAATCCAAGTTGATTAAAAATACCAATTCGATGCAATAAAACCCTCCTTGACTATGTAATCCTCATGAGCATATCCAATGTGTGTTTGGCTTGCAAGAGTGTAATCCAATATAGTACAACTGATAGTCAATTTTCCCTTTCACCTACCTCTCAACTAGGTCTCCACTGGATCTGACATGCATGTAGTTGACAATAGTAAATCTCCAGTTGTATGTGAGATCACTTCATGTGAATTAATTTAATATTTAATTCACTGATCTCTCACTAGTGTATCTTCAGTTACAACTAGCATAGCTGAGTTTAACTCACTCAACTGAGTTACACTACTTTACAACTCACATAACTACACATCCAACTGTGTTACAACTTCGAATCACTCAATTACAACTAAGTCCACTTGCATGCGCCACCAAATGACCTTTGAACTTGAAATTCCTTCAGCTAACTAGTTTTCCACTTTAGTTAACTAATTTCAAGTGCTCCATGAGAATAGATTAATATTTATTCTCCAAATATTATTAAGGGATAATAATAGTCGACATGCATCTATACATAGACATGCGATATATAAATAGACTTTGCACATACATCTAAAAATAGAAAATCATCTATAAATAGAATTTTCTTATCCATTCTAAATATAGAAATACACCTAAAAATAGCCTATGGGCCCTAACTAGTGTAGGTGCTTAATTTTCACTAGGATCATCATCTTGTTGATTCTCAACACTTATACCATACCATCACCATGGAGTATTCAAAGGCCCTTATCTCCAATATCCCCCAGTTTTTGATGCGAAAACATAGATTTTTCTCCAAAGGCTACAAGGTTTTCTACTGCACTCTTGGGAACAAAAAAATGGATGCACCCAACAATTGGAATATTGCCCAAAAACTTGTATATATTTTTGATCCAAACCCCCCTCATTAATACCAATTTTCCATATTATAGGTATCTTTCTCAAACACTATTTTTACATTTGCATCATCCTTCTTATTTACAAAAATTGAATTTCTGGCCAATATTGGAATGTGAAAAACACTAGGGAGTGTTCTAATGATTCCTCTTTCCAACTTCAAATTGAATTTTCCTTGTCCTATGATTATGGTTTTCTTGTCATCACCTAGGAAGAAATTACCACTATCATATTTCTTGTACTCATAGAACCACTCCCTATGAAAGGATGCACTTGAGTTAATCAAATATGCCTCATGATCAACATGTGTAGTTTAAGAATCCAAATACATATCCCCACCTTAATTTGAGGTATTTTTTGCTTTTGTAGAAGGATAATCATCATATCCCTCTCCTTTATCAGGAGCTTTAGATCTATATTCTTTCTTTTAGTGTCCTTCTTTTCTAAATTTCCATCATACCTTTACAAATTTTCTTGGATATTAGATCTAGAGGAGGAAAGACATAATTATGTCTAGAGAAAGGAAGAAGATAAAATAACTTGTGATATGATCACCATATTGAAAGGAAATCCCATATAATTATGGATCAAGGGTTTCAAAGCCCATGTTTTTTTCATTTAGCAACACGAAATTGGAAGAAATTTGTAGATCGAGAGAATATTAACATGAAATCATGGATCAATGGTTTCAATATGTTTGAGAGCTGTCATTTGATCATTGGGTGAGAAAAGAGAGGTGATATCCATAAAAGTTTGAATACAAGATTGCCATAATTAGTGTGGAGTGAATCACTTGGGTAAAAGGTTCTTGCAAAAATGTTTATTCAAATTTTGTTGAATTCAAAAAGAGTGTGGGAACATGTATCAAAAAAATGAATCTTGCAAGTTTCTTATTGTGATTTAATCATGATATGTTTCAAAGTGGAGGCAAAGGTTTTTTATTTTTATTTTTTCCTTTTTAAAAATAGAAACAGAAGAGTAAGTAAACAATAGGCATATTAAAAGTAATCATGTAATGGGAGAAAAATAAAACTGTAGATGTTTTTGTGATTATTTCACTAGAAAAATATAGGTGGCAGAGAAATTATCTAGTGTTATAAATATAGATTTATATAAGTATCCTATTTTCAAATAGTTGATTTAGGGGACATTGTTTTGAATGGGTTTGAAGAACCCCTAAATAAAGCAACATATAAGGCTACGACACAAGAACAAAGGGATGATGTTAGGTCCCTATAATACTAATGCAGCCCCTTATTGTTATTCTTAGTGTAGCCCCATTATTGTTATTGTTGTGCCCATGTAGTACCCATATTGTTACTATTGTTCCCCATAGAAGCTCACTATTGTTATTGTTGTTCCCTTACTTTATTAATGTTATGTAGGCTCTCATTATATTGTGATCCCTTAGACTCCTCTATATAGAAAGTAGGCTTTGTCATTTGTGTCATCCAAGAATTGTTCATTTATGTAATTTGAAGGATTCCCCCCCCTCGAAGTGGATAATTTTTAAGTCGGTTATCTATATTTTCCTCTATTTTGTGAGCTATTTGCATAACATTTGGTATTAGACCTTTGGGTTCTAGAGTTTTTCTTATTCAAACAGGTCATCTTGGGATTTTCACTATAACTTTGTTTCTATGAAGCTTCAGAAGCTGAAATTGAAACCACGTTGATTCGAAACACTGGTGAAACTCATATACAAATTTCAGATACTGGTTCGTTATAGTTTCAGAGCGTTGTAGTATTACAACAACTCCCCATTATCTAAGAAATTAACTTAGAAAGAATAATGGAGAACCTTTAAAATTTTAGAATTAATATTCAATTTTTAGAAATAAAATCCAAGTTTGGATTTTATTAGGTTAACATTTTAATTTTATTTTACAAATAAGAAAATCACTAAAAAATGCTTAGAAAAACTTCAAAGAAAAACATATAGCAGGACAAAATACCAAAACAATGAAGTTTCAAAAAAGTGAATTGCGAAATGACAAGTTGTGAAGTAGCGAATTTCCTAAATGCCGAAACAACGAAATGAAAAATTGCAAAGTAGCGAAGTGCTAAAATGTTGAAACACCGAAATTTTTATCTAATAGATACTGATATTGCATCTCGTCAATTGACATACACCAATATCGTATTTTGTCTAAAAACATTGCATAGTTGCAATTTTGCATTTCACATTTCGCAGATTTCTTGAATCACTAAAGCATGTCGACTATCAAATCTTTTATGAATCATCCTGATATAATTCCATTTGTGAGATTCACATGGACCTATACTTTAAAATTTAATGTTCATTCATGTGTGTTTGTAATCTTGAGGTTTTCAACTGATTTTTTAGTTTCAAAATTAAATACCAAATGGTTCCCCATTACACATGAATTCAATGGATAATACTGTTAGCAGAATTTCAAAATGATTTGGGCTTACCATCTCTGGCTTTTTTTTAATAGGATATTTCTAAAATGCAAGGCATAAAAGGATGTCATGACTGATTAAAGAAGGAAGGAAATTTGTCACCTCGACACAGTCAGTTATGCAGTAAGAGGAGAACAACGAAATGGATCCCTTAATCATGGATACCACATGCAATCCAGACACTGGTTCTTCAGGTTGGGAAGGGATTTACCAACTCTTCGAAAATGAGAATCCTCAATTAATTCCATACAACAAAGTCGTAGCTGATGATACTTCTTCCAACAATTAAGAATCCTGGACAGATGCGGCTAACTCCTTTCTTCATAGAATTGCTACTCATTCAAAAATGCTTCCATACATTGACTTAGTGAAATGGGTGCTAAAAAATTTAGATATAAGGGTAAGAAATTTTTTTACCAATAACAAAGATTTCATTGGTTCCCTAAGGCCAACAGATTTAAGGAAGATGTATAAACTACTAGAACCTCAGAATAAATATGACTCACAATACATTTAGAAGTTCATGCAAGAGAATGAAAATCCTGCAGCAGTAATAAAAGAGTGGAGAACTGACCCTAACCAGAATAAGCATGACGACAAGGGTATGTATTCAGTCGGTTCTCTTAAAAGTCCTTACTCTCAAATAGCTGCAATTATGTGTGGCCTGTTTGGGTATATAAATACTAATAAGTTTAGAGAGAATTGGACACCCTTGATAGAAGCAGCCTCTAATGGGAATAATCTCAATTTAGAAACCATTATTTTTGATAATTTTATAAGACTCATCACAACCTATAGGAAAAATCGAAATGTTACAACCAATACAACCCCTCCTTTTTACATGAGATCTTATATCATGGATGCAGTCTATTTTTCTTTTCAATTTCCTGCCTTTGGATGGAAATGGACCGAAGAAGTAGTAACCCCCATCTTTGTCTAGTGATATTTCTTGTGGGAATCAAAATACTACTCTTATATTTTCAAAATATGCAATGAAATAATGCTCCCTGTCTACCAAGTCATTTTTGAATCAAAATCCCTAAATTACCCCTGAAGTTGATAAAAGTCTTAAATATATAGGTAGGTGGTTTGGTGAGGAGTACTTTACATACATCCATGTTTTTGGAAGCTATGCCCCTAAACATGTCCCACCTCTACACATACTAAACTAATTATTAGCCAAAGATATTTCCTATCAAACAGTTGGCAATTATTTGACAAAAATCTAGAAAGATGCCAAAAAGACCATTTGGCCAACTTTCCATTTTTACTATGGCTCATATGCACTAAAAAATTTCAAGCATGATTGTATTGAAATTGATCATTTAAAACCGTTCAATTTCCTATTTTTTCCTAATAGAAATTATGATTCCTATGATGTTGTTAGAAAAATAATAATTCAAGTCAAGCTTCGAGCATTTCCAAGCAAGCCTGATAGGTTTGATGATGTGTTCGAGTCTGTTAGTCATCAGTATTTTTTGCTGATATCAAAATATGACTAAGTAATAGTTCTAGATTTCTAAAAACAAAATTTGAGAAATATTGTGAGTCTCACTGCCTTCATTATCCTAAGTCAAATTGTTTCACTAAATTTCCCCCTCTTTGCCTTCTAAGAAGTTTCACCTTACTACTCCAAAAATAACTTCATTATTGGGCCTATTAGCCTCATTTCAATATCCCCACCCTCACTCTCATTCATTTCCTTTTTCCACTGAAAAACCCATTTTCTCGTTCCCTAAAAAAACTCATAAAATAGCCCCCATTCATCATTTTTCCTCTAAAAACATTAAACAATGTAAAGGCTTCCTTTTACATTGTTTTAAACTAAGTTGTGAATCCTATCGGGTTCTTTAAATTTTATTATAAAACCCGCCCTTTTATAAAATATAGGTCTTAAGCCCCTTTTCTTCTTAACCCCAGCCCCCTTGCATTCCTATGACTGTTACTTCCTCTATCCCTAAGCCCTTTCCCCTTATAAGCTAAGCCTCCGCCCTTTTATTCTATTAAAACCCCCATAACATTATAAAAGCCCCCCCCCCCCCCTTAACCTTTGAAATATCAAGAGCGGGCCCCACCTCTCATCACACCCGGTGCCATCCCTTTAACCTTACAAAATTAACGCATTTCGTTAATATTTAAACGCGCAGCGCCACTTCAAACGCACATTGCCAACCTGAGAACGTGCATCGCCTTGAAATTTTGGCCCAAACTACTCAATAAACTCAAAATTTCTCCTTTGCTGAAAACTCTTGATGACTAAAGGGAAACAATGACTTGTTTTAAGATGCTTGATAGGCTTTATAGCTTTGGTGGATATGAAATTTCATTTTGAATCACCTACTTTCCTAATATTCACGTTTCCTTTGGCACTGATACTCCTTTAATTTTCTGACTTTTGGCACTGTAAGTTGATCAACATGGAATTTGGCTCTCTTTTCTCACTTAGGTTGAACATGATTGCACTTTGAAAGCTTTGGTATTGCATTTATTACATATAATAACATAAAATTACATTTGGAAAAATTTAAATAAATTACAAATTTGAATTTTCTATCAAAATGACATTTTGATATAAAAGTCATTAAACTAAAAATACAACTTTGAAAGTATAACAAATACATCATGATGATCTTATTTAGCCCCTCTCATATATGTGTTGACCTTATCTGAACGAAGGAGTGACATTGAGAAATGAAAAACCCTAATGACCTAATGGGACTGCTTTTTTAACCTGACCTTTGAATGAGATTTTGACTTTAAAGATTTCCAAGTGAACAAAGCATTTCCATAGGTGTTTTTATGCTCAAGGAATCATGAGAATGAGTCAGCCAATATGATCTTCTGAGGGAGAAAGAAACTTATTTGACAAATACTACCACCAGTGGAACAATTTTATGACATGATCTAATGGAATGATGATAAATTTATTTAGAATGGGACACCTAAGATGCACATGAAAATGAGCTTTGATCCTTGGTGGAAGTATACAAATACTGACACTAACACATACCAAGTTTATCCCGCTTCAACTTGCACTGGTCTTCTTTCCATCCTTTTATCACTTTCATGAGGTCTGTATGCTTTTTTGTATAGCTTTGTAATATTCCAAAATGGAAAAGACAGGAATATAGAACATATGCAGCATTCCAAATAAATCAAAACAGGAACATAGCACTAAAATCCGGAAAATGCTGGAAATATACTGCAACTGAAAATTACATAAAGACATCATAATCTATGAGAATAAAACAATGGTGCCATATCATTATATATAACAACAAATGAAATTATACAGTGCTCCAAAAGAAATGCAATCAAGCGACAAGATGGCTAAAATACACTAAAGAAACCAAGCACTCGAAATGTTGTGCTGCTACTACTACTGCTGCTGGAAACCACTGCTACTGAGGAGATGAACCATGTACAGAAGGCTGTTAGAGTACTCCAAATGGTCCAATTTTTTAACCACATATTCTACTCCACAAACCCAGAAAAACCCAAAAATGGTTTGGCCATATTTTAAGTTTGGATTTTCGGCCATTTTTGAGTTGCCCACTACATTTCTGCTACCTAACTTACACACTTCCTGGGAATGACTACTGATATGGGGCTGAAGGAATTATATATTAGCTGCACCAACACCTAATAAACTCAATAGGTGAAGGGTTGGTCCCCTCACTAGAAAATAAGCTCAGAAATTGGAGATCTCCCTCCTCCACTTCTACACCCTTGCAACACAACACAAATATGAACAGACACTGCACTATAGCTAAAGACTGAAGCTTGGCCAGAATTCCAGAATGTGGAAATGATAGTAAAATACTCTTCCTAGAGGATACCTCCAGGGAAGAGGTGGTATTCACGCTCGGGAACACCCTGTGCTAAACAACACTGCAAGCTTAATTAAACAACTAAAGAATGCAAGAATTCATGCAGACCACAAAATCAATAATCAATAACATCATCATTTATGGCTGCCTTGCCTTCCTTATAAAAAATGTGAGCCTTCTCACCTTGGGTCTCACTCATTAGGGTTTCCACTATCATAGAGACTTCCTCCCATTCATATTGTGTTGTCTCTTATTGATGATCCACTCCCTCCATACCAACGATGTTGATTTGGTCAAACTTAACCTTGTCCACATGCATTAGCCCCTATTCACACATGAGGGTGCTTCATCTGGCTATGAATATGGTCCCTTTTCACATTAAGAGGGATTTTATTCCTACTAAAGATATTTATGGGTCTCCCTACCCATTTATTCATCTAACTATATGGTAAGAGAAAAATTAATATTCCAATTAGTTGTATGCTAATTTAGGAATATTACAAGCTTTATAGGAATGATTTATCATAAATCTTCTGAGGAATAGGTAAATGATACATTGTCCGTAAGTCCTCTGTGGTGAATGAACCAATGGTCTCAAGCTTATAATTTTTGAATTCTCTCTCTACTATGTTGAGGTTGTCAATGACCCATTTCACCATATCGGTGTATGGTGAAATTTTTGGCCTTGCTGCCACCCTATGGAGAAATGAACATGCGACTTAAAAATAAGATGGGTCTAATGAAACTGCTTCATCTGTGGTGACCGTTATCTTCAATTCTGTTGGTTTTTCTCCCTCGAATAGATTGTATATGGTCTCCAATGAAGAACTGCCACAATCTTTGTTGCACATTGTGTCTGAGAACAATGGAGGCATGTTTGTCGATTCTTTAGCGGATGCTTGGGAAACTGCCTTGCCTTTCTTTGAAATTCCTTTTGATATTGTTTCCTTAGATAGTTTCCTGAATTCAGGAGAAAAACAAGCAAATTCAGATCTGATATGAAGAGAGACAAGGACAGAGAATGAACATAAATTAAAATCCAACTCTTTAAATTTAAAACACACTTCAAGTTAGCTATCAATTTTTCTAGCCTTGTACCCATTGAATGCCTTTTAATAACCCTTTAATTATTTATCAAATATATCTCATACCTTATGTAATATGTCTAATCTGGCGATCTCAATAATTAGATCTCATAATGGATTGATTTTTTTGAATAATAAATGAATATCACAGATCACAATTTTTAGCCAATACTGTTATCATATGTTTCCACCATTTTTCAGAGACGAAATGTGATCTATGCAAATCTCACATCGAATTTTATTGCGATGAACGTAACATTTCATTTGGTCAAACCTTGTGAAATGCAAAGTGCGCTAAAGATACATATAGTGTTGCGCTTTGTCAGATTTTATGAATGTTTCGTTATTGTTTTATTGTGTCTTCGAGTCTGACTCATCGCAACTCTTCCAAAAATTTATAAGTTAGTTCTTTAAAGAAGGCGCGATGCAATTTCTCTTTTAAAGGGGTTTTGAAGCTTTTCAATGGGGATTTTATATAATTCAAAAAAGGTTGAAGCGCATATCACAATTCTCAAATATTATATGTGTTTTAAATTTGTTGGTTTGTAAGTTATGCAATTTGCGGTAAGTGCTTTGAAATCAAAGTGGAAATAAAAAGCCTTTATTCCTAAAGATTTAAGACTTATGCTCAAATGAAATAATGCTTATAATTTCTATTTATTTTCAAAGGGTCCCTATTTATTTTAATAATAAATGGGGGGTGTTGTATAGTACAACACTATGCTAATTTCATTTCAAATATAAAACTTATTTACTGATCTTCTGCTTGATGTGCAGGTTCCCTTGTTTCTTATGTGTGTCAAAAGAGTAATTAAAACTAAATTTTATGAGTGTTTTTGAAAGCATAAAGCATTAATTTAAATGGCTTAACAACAAAAATGTAAATGAAATCCAACCACACAAATTGATACATTAAAATATAGATTTGATGATGGAGTTCACCCCTCCTGGGCTACATCTCCTTGGTCCAGCTCCAGAGTTTGGGCCTCTGTATTAGCTCAAATTTAATCAAAGTGTTGTTTATATGCATAAAATTCTCTTGGAAAATGTTCCAATGAGTTGAAAGCATCGAAATATATTAGAAATGAATATTTGTTTACTCAATTATGTTACCATATGCTCTGGGCATGGCCTTCCCTCCTGGTGGCCCTTGGCTTCAAAAATCATTAGCGTGCCAAAAACACCTGTATATGACCTCTTCTACATCTACAACCTATTCCAATGGCTCGAAAACATCAAAATCTGCTAAGAATGACTCTTCATGCACCCAATTTGGTCGAAAATTTCCTAACTTAGGGAAAAAACAAGTTATCATGCAATTTCTCCACTAATTCTCAAAACTGGCCAGCTAACTTCACCAAAACTGGAGCTCCGCCGAATTTGGCGGACTTCGCAAAATATGCTGCCAAACTAACTACACCATTAGCGGATGGATAAGTGTGGTTAAGTGTTACTTAATTTTTGTTTGTTAGCACTAATCGCGCTTAGTGCATTAGCCTCCGACATGGTCATGGGTGTGGTCATATTGTGACGGGTTGGCCCCTCTGTTCCACCCTCGGATTAGTTCGCGCATTCAAAACAAAATTCCACTGCATGAATTTCAAGGTTTTGTGCCTATGGCTTAGTGGTGGATGTGTGATTTAGGTGGGGGGAGGTCACGGGTTCGAGCCCGGATCTCAACCCCCATTATTATTTTGTACTACCAAAATATCAAACATGTGCCACGATATTTATATGGTATGGCTTTGGTTAACAACCATGCCAGCATATATTAATATATATATCCACCATACATTTAATCAAACCAATCTTTAATGCCTCCATTTCATGTATTTCCTCTCCACCATATAATATATGCATGCGGACCCACCTTAATGTATGTAGCCTCCTCCATAGTTAAATTAACATTGATATATATATATATATATATGTGTGTGTGTGTGTGTGTGTGTGTGTGTGTGTCTGGAATTTGAAAAGCATTTTAAAATTAATTAAGATTTAAAAAATGAAATAATATATTTATATATTAAAATATATATAAATATAATATGTGATTTTTAATTAAAAAAAATTATATATATATATATATATATATATATATATATATATATATATATTAAAAAAAGAAGAAATTTCCAACACATGATATCATAAACCCAAATTCATCCTTAGGAGGTCATTGGATAATTTTTACCTTCACAAACCAAACTGGCAAATCCCAGAGTGACACTTGTCATAGTCCCATTGGACTAAAACTAAAGAATAATCCTTGAATGTTGACTAGGCTGCAATGTCATCAACTTGTAGCTGTTCTGTAATTTTTTAATAAAAATTTGTCTATGCTAAATGGCGATCAACAGACCATAGCTCCTTCATCTGAACTTGGTTTTCAATGAAACGAGTTGCGTTGGATTCCTTGTGATGGGTTGGTTGTTTTCATTCTAGTTTCATTCAATTATGAGAACTTTCATTTTTGAGCTAAAATATTGAGCCTCTGATCATTCCTCCCCTCTAGAAGCCTTTTGGACCCCAAAATCTCTCTTGATTACTGATTATGTGGATGATGAGACTGTTCCCTCACCCTTCTAGTCTCTATCTACTGAAATTTTTCCAATTTTATCATTTGGAGCTTTTCACAAAAAGTCGACTTTTTCCTTGATTCTTGCGACCTTCTCTTGCTGTCATTGAAACCGTCATGCTGCAATAATTTTGAATTTGCAGAAAAAAAATCTATTGTTGCAGAAATAATCATGTTCCTACATTGGTCAACAATCAAAGGAAACTTAGAAACTTTCTCACCTTGCACACTGTCACCATGGTGATTTTTAGCCAATTTCACTTTGTACTTGCGTCAACTCTTGACCAATTATTGTCGCTATTGCCATTTATCTTTTGGAAACTAGCAATAAGAATTTTTGGAACTCATGCCTTCTTTGCCAAGCTGATTTGTTGCTTTCTCTTTGAACTTTGCACCCTCTTGCACCGGCATCTTATTTCCAACACTGCTCAACACTAATGTTAACTACTGCAATTTTGTCATATTTTTCACCTTATTTCAAAAGAAACTTGTTAACGTCCTAAAACAACTCATTACAAGCATAAGGATCTTTATGAAAATGTGATTCAATACATCTCTTTGTTTGATCATCAACAATGTCAAGTTCTGATTTTCATTCACTATCCTCTTCATTTCACTTGCATGTACAAAAGACAAACATGTCTTCTTCTTATGTGCTCTAATTATGTACTCAATACCATTCTTAAACAAATGATACTTGTTCTCATGGCGATGAAATACAACTTTCATGTCATACAGATAAGGACTTCCCAATACAATACCTAATATCTCAAGTGCCACCACATCAAGCTCAACTTCATCAAGAAAGTTTGAGTTAATGGCAAATCTTAGTAAGCACTTCCTTGTAACCTACAATTTTGCATTATTGCATATCCAACCCAAAGGATATGGTTTTGGATTCTAATAGTTTCAAGGCATAGTTCTTAACCAAATCTTAAGAAATCAAGTCAGCTTGTGACCCACTATCAAAAAGTGTATCAATCTTGGTATGTTTAAAGACAACTCTAATATGGAAAAGTTATATTCTTGTATCTTCATCATGAGTATCATTTGAAAAATTTGAGGAACTAGTGCTTGCAACATGTTTACCTTTAAACCCCATGGCTATAATTTTTGTCTCATCTCTTGAATCAGACACTAAGTCATGTTCAGATATAGAAACAATGTTTCCCTTCTCTTTTGATTTCAGTCTATTTGGTTTCAATTCTGGATTAAGTTTCCAATAGTGGTCTTCATCATGGCCAATATTTGAACAATTTTTACATGTCAGTTTTTCCTTCTCTTTTTTTACAAAACTATTTATTTTTCCTCTTCCATAAAATTTTCCTTTCCCTTTACCCTCACTTTCACCTTTCTCATCTATGTTTTTTCCCCCTTGCCTCCAAGTGTGTGGCTTGTACACAAACTTCATATAAATTTCTTGGGTTAAACATAAGAATAATATGCTTCAAATAGGAATGTAAACCCCCAATATATTTCATGAGTGTATCTTGGGAATTCAAATTTATTCCTAGCAACAAAGTTCTCTTTCTAAACTCTTGGGTGTACTCTTGAACTATTTGACCCTTGAGTTGCTTAAAATATTGCCAACTCATAATAGCTCTTTGCATGTAGGCTAATGGATAAAGTTGTCTTTTAATGGAAGAAATAAACTCAACCCAAGAAATGGATATCTTACTATGGATTCGCATTTCCTCTTGAGTCTTTACTTCCCACCAAACTAGTGCAGCTCCTTCTATCCTTAATGAATCCAATTGGATCTTTATGTCGGCTTCATGAAGGTTTGAATTTTACAATACACCTCCAATTGATGTATCCAATTGTCAAGCCTCTCTACATTTTCCTTGCCAACATGGGTAGTTCAAACTTAATGTCCAATTTGAGTAATGGATTTTTCCCTTTTGTGGCTTTTGAGTGAGTGTGAGTGGTCTTTGTGGTGGAAGTGGAAGATGATGTAAATGGGGATGATGAGGATGATGAAGATGGTGGAGATGGAGGTCGCTTTCCTTTTCTGCCCTTTGAACTCTTCTCTTCATCATTCTTACCATCTGAAGTTCCTTCTCCATATGGAGGCTTAGAAACTCCTCCTTCTCTTTCTATAGTGAATGCATCAAACATAATTTTAACCATTCTCTAAATTTCCTTGAAGTATCTCTTGAAATATTCTTCTTCTGAATTTCCATGAGTCTCTATAACACCTGAAATAATGGCTAAGGATTCAAGCTCAATTTTTGATGCTTGTACCTCTTCAATCAACTCAGCTTCTTGTACAAATTACACCTCTTCAATCTCAACTTCTTGAGAGAAAAATTGAGGTTCTTCAAGTGCAGCTATGAGTGGAATTTTGGGTGAGGATGATGCTCCTTCAGATCTCCTTATTTTTGTCCTAATTTCAGGACTTGCAACCAACAAATTCCCTTCACCTTTCTGCAACTTTAACCTTATCAGCATCGCAAAATTGGAACCTTTAACTTGCACAAATATTTAAACAATTCTCAAGAAAATAACCTTGTCTTTCAATCTGGCTCTGATACCAACGTGATTTGAATTTTAATGTTAGTTATTCTTGTGCTAATTTCATTTTAAGATATAAAACTTATTTACTAATTTTATGCTTGAGGTGCAGGTTCCCTTGTTGCTTATGTGTGTCAAAAGAGGAATTAAAACTAAATTTTACGAGTTTTTTTGAAAGCATAAAGCATGAATTTAAATGGCTGAAAAACAACGACATAAATGAAATCAAACCACACAAATTGATAGATTAAAACATAGTTTTGATGAAGGATTTCACCGCTCTTGGGCTACATCTCCTTGGTCCAGCTCCATAGTTTGGGCATCTGTATTAGTTCAAATTTGCTCAAACTGTCATTTACATGAATCAAATACTCTTGGAACCTATTTCAATGAGTTTAAAACATCGAAATATATCATAAATGACTATTTTTTTACTCAATTTGGTTATCAAATGCTTTGGGCATGGCCTTCCCTCCTGGTGGCCCTTAGCTTCAAAAATCATCAATGTTCCAAAACACATGTAGATGATCTCTTCTTCCTCTGCAACCTATTCCAATGGCTCAAAAACATAAAGATATTCTAATAATGACTCTTCATGCACCCAATTTGGTCGAAAATTTCCTCAATTATAACAAGTTCTCTTGCAATTTCTCCACTAATTCTGGAATCTGGCCAACAAACTCCACTAAAATGGATGTCCACCAGATTTGGTGGACTCCGCCAAATTTGCTGCCAATCTAAGTGTGCCATTAGAGGATGGATAAGTGTGGTTAAGTGTTAATTAATTACTTTTTTTTAGTGCTAATCGCGCTTAACGCAATAGCCTCCAAGACGATCATTGGTGTGGTGCTATTGTGAGCGTCTAGCCCATGGGCTGCCCCCTCCATTCCGCCCTCGGATCAGTTTACGCATTCAAAACACAATTATGTTGTGTTACTTTCAAGGTTCTGGGCCTATGGCCCAATGATGGAGGCATGCTTTAGGTGGCGGGAGGTCATGAGTTTGAGCCTGGACCTCGACCTCCATTATTATTTTGTACCACAGAAATATCAAACATGTGTCATAGTATTTATATGGTATGACTTTGGTTAACAACCATGCCAATGTATATTAATATCTATATCCACCATACATTTAATCAAACCAATGTTTAATGACTCCATTTAAAGTATTTCCTCTCCACCATATAATATATGCACGCGGAGCCACCTTAATATGCGTTGCCTCCTCCATAGTTAAATTAACATTGATTTGGTGTTATATATATATATATATATATATATATATATATATATATATTCATTAATTTAACCTTAATTAATTTAAAAAATAGAAATATCCAACACATTATATCATAAACCCAAATTGAGCCTTAAGAGGTCATTGTACAATTTTTACCTTCACAAACCAAACTGGCGAATCCCGGAGTGACAATTGTCACAGTCCCATTGGACTTAAACTAAAGAAGATTCCTTGAATGCTGAATAGGCTGCCATGTCATCAACTTGTACCTTTTCTGCAATTTTTTAATAAAAAATTACATGTTCTGAACGACCACCAGCAGACCATAACTCCTTCATCCGAACTCAGTTTTCAATGAAACGAGTCGCTTTGGATTCCTTGCAATGTGTCGGTCACTTTCGTTCTAGTTTCATTAAATTCTGAGGACTTTCATTTTTTAGCTAAAATACTGAGCCTCTGATCACCAATTGAGACTACATGGGCATCTCATCTCTTCGTGAGGGCTTCCCCATTCTTTGGCATGCATCACAAGCTCGACAGTATGCATGTGCATCACTATGTAGTGTGGGCCACCATAACCCAGCACACAACACCTTCTGTGCAGTAGCTTTTCCTGCGTAATGACTTCCTACCACCCCTCCATGAGCCTCAGCCAAGATATCCTATCTCTCATGTGTTAGCACTTGGATTTAACCTCAAGGCTAAGAAGAGGCAATCCCGAGGTAACCACATACCAAGCTTTCGATCTGGCATCTAGCCCTCCCAGACCAGAGAGGGCTATCTCTGTGCCAATGAAGGATGGTTGCAATAAGTGAATATTAGGCTAGGTATGAAGTATAGGGATTTGATTTAAAAGTTTTGGGTTGAGAAAACAAGAGATAAACAATCATTTGGATACGGAGTCGAGGCTGGTTTCTACCTGCAAACTTGGGGCAAATTAGGCACAATGCTCAGCCAAATAAATGATGTAAATGAGAGAAGAAAAGAGGAGAAAGCCCACCGCCCTGTAGGCATCAATCAATGAATCTCTAGTGGTAGCTTTAACAGAAAGGAAAGCACATGGTTATTAAATAGAGAAACTAACAAAGGATGGATTCTGTAAAAATAACCACTACATTTAATAACATAGTCATTGTGAAAGGAGCATCATGTGTGGATGGATTCCTAACACTTCCCTTAGAGAATGCTTAAACAAAAATTAGTAGAAAAAACACAATATGGGAATTATCTTACAAGGAAAACATGGCGAACATGAAACATCATGATGGATTTGAAATTTAAAGGGAAAAAACTGCTCCATTAAAATTATATTCAAGAAACATTTGCATAGTCCAAATCATCAGTCTCTCTGCTGAAAATCAAACCCATACATTCTAAAAATATTCCTATATATACCCTATTACAAATTTATTTTGATTCCTCTACATAGGAATCAAAATAAAAATAAAATATAAAATATATTTGTGCTGGCAAATAAAATAAATTAAATTATAACTAAAGAATTTAACTAAATCATCTTAAATAGAATAGGTTTTCTGCAATATGTCAAATTGTTGAATTTTGCTGGAGTTTTTCATAAAATATAGGATTCCTTTGCTGAATCTGAGCCTAAAATCCTGTAGTTGCTACTTTTTTGGCCTAAAAACTCTACCTCTTGAGTGCCACTTTGCACTTTGTTGCACTAAAAGTGGAGTTGGTTGGTCAACATGTTGTAACTTCAATTCTCAAACTAAATACAACTTTATCTGTTGACATGCATGTGAAACAATAAAATTGTGTTTGCACCCTCCATCCATCGAATGCTAATGTTAGAATGCTTAAGCCCATAAAATACTCTTGCTCCGAACATAAATTTTCCAACTTGTCACTAACTGATATCTCAGTTAGTTTGTTGTCTCAGAGTACTTCCGCTTATTTGACCCCCTTGACTTCGGAGAAATAACTAGCAGCACCATATATCTCTTGCATCTCCCTATCAAGCCATGTAAGATAGTTCACAACAGCAGTGCCATCATGAATATGAGCCTTTCTTAAACCATCAATCTCTACAGGATTCTTCAAAAAGTTTTGGGTGATCCTTCAACTCTTTTAATGGCAAGGTAGACTACCTTTCACCTAGTTTCTTACATATAGGCGGGGTGCACATATAAAACAAAAGCATAAATTTTAACAGATTTAATTTTAGCAACTGTTTTGCACCAAAAACCAATACCAACAAGCACCTGAGAAATTTGAGTTTGTGTTGATTCTTCCACAATTTTTTGCGTTGTCATCTAAGTTTCTTTCGATCTCCTGCTGGGGAAATACATTGGAAAAACACCTCCTGCTCTGTGAGTATTTTTATATTATCTACAATAGAATTGAAATTACATCTTTCAATGAATCTTTGAGGATGGTAATAATGTCTTCATCTCTACATCTGTTGCATATGAAATGATTTCCCAACAGCTTGTTCACTCATCTTAAGATGATGAGCACGTACTCGGGCCTAGGCTCTAATGAGGGCTTTCCAAAGTGCATAGTCTATGTAATCAGCTTGTGCCATCCATATACTTCTCATAAGTTTCCTTAAAATGTGGGAATACCACACCCCATCAGGTAGAAAGGCCCATACAATCCCTACTATAGAACGAGCCTTACAATCCCTGCTATTTTTCACCACCGCCTAGCTAGAACTGAATGTGGTGTAACCAAACTTTTGGTTAACACTATAGGGAAAATAAATCCCATATGCCTTTTGCATATTCATGTATCATTTGGTCACTGTTGAATTTATATGAACTAGCCGTGTTTAAGATATACATCCTTGTCAATCTCTCTTGATCTCCATAAGCATCATCCACCCTCTCTTGGCATTCAATATACTCTAGAAAGTATTTTCCAACAAGGAAGTATTCACCTCAACCATATCCCTCATTCCCTTCAAGAGAATCGAGAAAAAATTTGTAGTTGTATTTTCCAAACATCCCACTCTTGATGTAGTCTTTTTCCTCTTCAAACCTTGGATCTGATTTGAACTTACCTTCTACTCTCTCTTTCCTCAGTCTGCCAATTTCATGTGCTCTAGCACCGAACAAAAAGAATTTTTGTTCCCCAACTTCCTCTCATATTTCAACATTGGAACCATCATATGCATATGATTGTTTGCAATGTGTAGGGATAAAGATTGTAACATGCAGGTAATGTAAAATGCATATAAATTTAAAACCAATGCCCACTAGATATACATATTTTCTAATTTATCATGAGACACTGCTTCTGCAATTAGATGGTGAACTATCCCTTCAACAAAGAGAGGTAAAGATGAAGCTGTGCCAACACCAACCACCACCCCTTAAAACCTAGCCTCAATATTTGTTATGGCCTGACCACTATTGATTCCTTAGAAGCCTTGTAAGCTCCATGTGCACATTTGAAGCTTTTGAAGATTGCACCTCTAAAATATCTTGGTTTTTCGTCTCTCAAATAGATGGCTGTGCTGAGATGTAATCTGCCAAACATTATCATTCCCAACAATGTTGCACATACAGGGCATGATGCAATTGTACTTTCATAGAAGTGTTCCTCTTTGTAGCTTAAAATCTTGACAAACCTTGACATCACAATAATTTGGACCTTGAAGAAGCTCCAATACTCATGAACAATCTATCTGAAGAGGAGACCTGGCAATAAAAGCAAATGCCTTTACTTCTTTTGTCAAATTGAGGCTTTCTGGCACGTCGATAACATTAAAACTGCCCAATACTCGTGAACCTCCATAAATCAAGATTTGAAACTAATGTTTCTGCATATTATAGCTCACATGATTGACCATAGTTCACTGGATTTGAAGTTAAAAACCATGAAAAAGATGAGAATTTTTCATAATGTAAAATTATAAGGAAACATGCATCAGGTGTAACCAAGAGTCAATCATTCATTTGGTCATATATTTTGATCCAGAAGCCGGTTTTGGGATTGTGATAAAACATTGGAAAGATATTTCCGAGATGCTTCTAATGAACATGTTTGAGATATGATTTGCACTGAAGCTCATGTCCAAAACATATGTGAAAAATAGAGATATTAAGAGTCCAATTTGATCGCTGGTGACAGGTTGCAAATACTGGAACTAACATTGGCTCTATCTGGGGATGGTAGCTCCTTGGAGGTGTCAAGAACAATGTAGAATAAGTTCCTAACCATTGGGAAATATGATCACAAACAGTTGCAAACCTGAACTACTTATACCAACAAAAATACATGCATACTACAACCTATACACTAGGAAATTGAAACTAATGCTGAAAACTAAAATGTTGCCTTAGGCAATTGATTTATGTACAAATCTACCCTACTTTGTTGCAAAATTACTAGATCAAGTGATGTTGTAATGCCAATCAACCAATCAAGTAGTTGTAGCAATGATGATGCTTGGCAATATTTGAAACATAACACAATTGGAAATGTTGATAGCCATACATGCACACAATGTCTCTGGCTTTGTAAAAAACAATCTAGTCCATCATTCAAACTGAAAAAATATTCCCTATATGCCACAATAGGATTGTAGAAACTAGACTCTCTCCGATGCCCCAACTCCTCAATACATGCCTCCATCTGTAAAATGTCAATGCAAACATCCAAGGGAAGCCTTACCTTTCCTTCCTTCTACTGGAAAAGGTTCCCAAAGAATCGGACTTGGCATTCCCAATCCTCAAACTATATTTGGGTCTCCAATTCAGTTAGATATTTTTCTATTTTATGACAAACTCTTGCAAAAAATTGAGCTTAATTTCATGGCTACATTGACAGGACTTCAGATAAGAAGAAAGAAATGAAGCAAAGTTCTCATCTACCTCATCATCTGTGCACATATCTTCCCATTCTCTAAATTCTTGAATAGAGGTTGCCTCTATTTCAAATTCTTCCTCTTTCTCCATCCATGTTTCAAGAAATATATGCAACAAATCTGAAATGAATTAATAGATCTGATAGAAAAATTTTGAATCCATTGTCTTACATTTTCCTTGAAAGGAATCATAGAACAATCTGATAAAAACATCCTCTTTTTTTACTCTAAGAGATTCTACAAATGTTTTAAAATTTGATACATGTTCAAGAGTCAAAGTCAGATCTTCACCATACAATTTAGGTCCATTGCTCAAAAAATATGCATCCTTCGGTAATTGATTAGGAAAACTAGGAAGATTAGAAAAATTGATACATCAGTACCTTGAACAAATATAAAAGACATATGAATCATTCATTTAGCTAGTGGAGTCACCATCGAAACTTGGGATTTTGAACAATGGAGTTGCCAGGTGAATGTTTCAACCTTCATATTTGTCTGACCATTGTTCACCATCAACAATTAGATCTGAAGCTTGACAAATCTTTCCTGGAGAAGATCTGTCACCTCATTCCCTGGCAACAACGCTAATATGTTAGCACTTGGGTTGAACCTAAAGTCTGAGAAGAGGTAATCCCGAGGTAACCACAGACCAAGCTTTCGATCTTGCATCTAGCCCTGCCAGACCAGAGAGGGCTCTCTTTGTGCCAATGAAGTATGGCTACAATAAGTGAATATTAGGCTAGCTATGAAGTATGGGGACTTAATTTAAAATTTTTGGGTCAAGAAAGCAAGAAATAAACAATCATTCGGCTATATAGTCGAGGCTAGTTTCTACCTGCAAGCATGGGGAAAATTAGGCACAATGTTCAACCGAATAATTGATGTAAATGAGAGAAGAAAAGAGGAGAAAGCCCGATGCCCTATAGGCATCAATCAACGAATCTCCAGTGGCAGCTTTAGCAAAAAGGAAAGCACAGGGTTATTAAACAAAGCAACTAACAAAGGATGGATTCTGTAAAAATAACCACTACATTTAAAAACATATTCATTGTGAAAGGAGCATCATATGTGGATGGATTCCTAACACTTCCCTTAGAGAATGTTGTAACAAAAATTAGTAGAAAAAATAAAATATGAAAATGATCTTACAAGGAAAACATGGTGAACATGAAACACCATGATGGATCTCAAATTTAAAGGGCAGAAACTGCTCCATTAAAATTATATTCAAGAAAAGTTTGCACAATCCAAAGCAGCAGTCTCTTTTCTAAAAATCGAACCCATACATTCTCAAAAATATTCCTATATATACCCTATTACAAATTTATTTTGATTCCTCTACATAGGAATCAAAATAAAAATAAAAAATAAAATATATTTGTGCTCGCAAATAAAATAGATTAAATTATAACTAAAGAATTTAATTAAATCATCTGAAATAGAATATGTTTGCTGCAATATGTTGAATTGTTGAAGTTTTCTGGAGTTTTTCATAAAATCTAGGATTCATTTGTTGAATTTGAGCCTAGAACCCTATAGCTATTGATTTGTGGGCCTAAAAACTCTGCCTCTTGAGTGCCACTTTACACTTTGCTACGCTAAAATTGGAGTTGGTCAGTCACCATGATCTGGATTGATGTAGGAATGCAACGGAATACAGAAATAACCATAAACATAGAAATACAGGCTTCATTTCATTAATATCAAATCAAAGAAATATGCTTACAAACATGATGGAAATAAAATAGCTAGGGTGCTGGTAGTGAATCTCTGAGAAGAGATGTGGTGACTACAGACCTCTGAACTATATTACAATGAGGCTCGAGGGCCTATTTATTATGGAGAAACAATGGAGAATTATAAACGTCCAAAAACCTAACCCTAGGAGATGAAGCACCAAAACTATGGGCCCCATTTGGGTAAATTGGTGTTTCAACTTCCGAGGGACATAACTGCTGCATACTATCTCCGTTTGGGGCTTCAAAATGGCTTCGAAAGTTCAGGACCCAAAAAAATGCTAAAAATAGTAAGTTGTGAAAAAAACTAAAAGAGACAATGGTGGGGCCCCAAGTGGAATAGGCAGGTGTCCACCAATATCCACCTGGATCATTCCTCCCCCCTTAGGAAGCAATGGTCCCCATTGTGTTGAGTTCCTCCATGAGATGAGGAAACTTCTGTTGAACTTGGTCCCTGGTGAACCACTTGCCTTGGTGTAGGAGTTGGCCAGATTTGACAACCCAATACAGTTGGATCTTCTGTCGGTGAGTGTTCTTGATTTTCACATGATACAGTCTCTGGTGGCCTGTTCCATGCAGTTTGGGTTTAACTCTTTTGGTGTGAGTTCTTCTGCAATGTCAGAGGTGTCCAATAGAAGTGGGAAGTAGGGACAAAGGTGGTCTACATTGAATACTGGGTGCAGACCAAGGAATGGTGGAATACTGAGCTCAAAGGCATTGTTCCCTACAGCCTTGGTGATGATGTACGACCCATATCGGAGTGAGAAAATCTTGTGGCGGGGTCCAGTGAGGTGCTCCTTCTGCAAATGTAGCCACAATTTTTTGCCCACCTAGAAGTTATGTGGCACCCGATGTTGATCATGTCGTTGCTTGTACTTAGCATTGGCTCTGTCCAATATGTCATGAACCTGTTGGCAGATGTGCTGAATGCACTTGACGAATTTTTTTGCTTTTTCAGCTTCAGACTGGACATGAGTCGAATTATCCTGAGTAGCTGCAAATGACATGGCTACATCAATGGGACATAGTGGTTGGAATCCCAAGCCCACCTGAAAGGGGCTATGGCTCATTGAGCTGTGGAGAGCCCAGTTATAACTGTGTTTTACATAGGGAAGGCTCTCATGTCATGTGTGTGGATGATTTGAATTGTACATGTGTAGAATGTGTATAATCATCCTGTTGATGACCTCTGTTTGGCCATCGGTTTGGGGATGGAAAGTTGTGGAATTGGTAAGCTTGGTGTCCAACATTGACCAGAGGCTAGACCAAAATGTACTGAGGAACCTACTGTCGTGATCTAATATGATAGACTGTGGGATCCCAAAGTGCACCCACACTCGTTCAAAGAAGAGTTTAGCAGTGGCTTATGCTGTGATATTCTTCTTGCAAGCCGCCATAATGGCCATCTTTGAGAATCTGTCGACGACCATGAAAAAATAGTCATTTCCATTCTTAGTAGAAGGAAGGCCTGACATGTAATACATGGAGATGGATTCCCAAGGTCAACTAGGGGTAGGTAGCGGAGTATAGGGCCCTTGCTTCTTGATGGTCGGTTTGGAAATGGCGCAAGCAGTGCAGAATCTGATGCACTTCCTGACATCCTGTCGAAGGTTCGACCAATAGAAATACTTTTGTAGTACTACCACTATCTTCTCGACCCCAAAATGCCCAGCAACTCGACCGTAGTGCGCTTCCTATATCATCTTGGCACGCTCACTTGAAGGAACACAAAGGTGTCCCAGGTGACATAATAGTGCATCTTGGAGGTGAAAATTTGGAACTTTCATACCCCCCAAGAGTGCCTTGTATGTGTAGCTAAATTCTAGATCGTTGTTGTAGAGAAGTAGCCAATCAGAAGTCTCATGCCCACAAGAGTTGAGAACGGTGGGTATGCCCACGATCGGTGGTCGACTGAGGCAATCTACAGCATTATTGGAGCTACCCTTCTTGTACTTGATGTTCAAATGAAATTGTTGGAGATTTGTAGACCACTTTTGATGGCGATCGTTCTGCAACTTCCCTTGTGTCTGTATGAACTGCAAGGGTCGGTCGTCTGTGTGGATGATTGTCTCCTTCCCCAAAATGTAATGCTTCCATTGTCAACAAGCTTGCACAATGGAATACATTTCTTTGTCCTAAGTGGGATACTTTCGAATTGTGTCGGATAATGTCTCATTGTGATATGCCACTGGATGCCCCTGTTCAGTAATAACTACCCCAATAGCATAGTCAGAGGCATCTCTCTTGATCTCAAATGGTTGTTTCAAGTCTGTTAATGTGAGCACTGGGGCAGAACAGAGGCGATGTTTCAATTCTACAAATGCCTTTTGTTGAGATTCCAACCAATAGATATTTTCTTTCGCTCCTCCCTTGGTGACTTGACTCAAGGGCTAAGTGATATGAGAGAATCCCAACACGAACCTGTGGTAGAAATTAGCAAGACCCAGAAAGCTGCGAAGATTTGTTAGGGTGGTTGGGGCTGGCCAATCCTGAATGAATTGGATCTTGGCTGGATCCGCATGCACCCCACTTTCATCAATAATGTATCCCATATATAGAACATGGGTCATGCCAAAAGTGAACTTCTCCAAATTAGCACACAACTTGTGTTGTTAGAGTGTTTGGAAGACTTCTCGGATGTGATGGAGGTGCTCTTCCCAAGTCTGGCTGAAGATAAGAATTTCATCCAAGTATACCACCACAAATGAGTTGGTGAATGGACACAAGATGTCATCCATCAACCTCATGAAGGTTGTGGGAGCATTTGTCAATCCGAAAGGCATGACTAGCTATTCGAAAAGGCCCTCCTTGGCTTTGAAGGTAGTCTTCCACACATTAGAGGGTTTGATTGGTACCTGGTGATACCCATACTTCAAGTCAATCTTGCTGAAATATTTTACCCTTTGATTGTGTCCATAAGGTCATGAATCTGTGGGATTAGGTACCTATTCTGGATAGTGATCTTGTTTAGCGCTCGATAATCAATACAAAGTCTCCAAGTCCCATCCTTCTCCTGTACCAACACGATCGGGCTCCCACAGGGCGATGAACTTGGACGGATGTAACCTTTCTGCAGTAGCTCTTGAATCTGCCTCTTGATTTCATCATTCTCCAGAATAGAGTGCCTATAGATTGGTCCATTGGGTAGTGATGCACCTGGGGTCAGGTCAATTGGGTGCTTGACCTGACAGTGTAGAGGCATCCCTATGGGTGAGGTGAAGATGTCCCCGTACTCCTCCAAAACCTTGTCCATTTGTTTTTTTCATGTAGAGGAGTCATGTCTGGAGGCCATGGCCATAGTCTTCTTCTTTCCCTAGGGGCGTATCATCAAGAAAACAAATTTCCTAGTTTGGGAAATGAGCTTACTGCATTGTTTTGCAATAACCAAAGAGATAGTGGGAGGCGGTGGTACCTATGGTATCTTGTACAAGTTATTTCCCAAAGTAACAATAATAGCACGAGGTCGGGACTCACACACAGAATGTCGCTTACAAAAGTATTTTTGGCCTAATAATACATTAGAAACATCAATAGGAGCAATGTCACACAATACCTCATCCATGAAGGGCGTGATGCTATAGGGAAGGCGACACTGCTAGCTAACGCGGAGATCCTGTCCTTGGTGAAGCCACCCGATGGTGTATGTTTGTGGGTGAGATGCGGTCGGTAAGCCCAACTTCTTCATGACATCTACTGAAATGAGGTTATTTTGGCTCCCATTGTTGATAATGAACCATAGTGGGGAACCCTTTACCCACATCTGGGAGTGGAAGAGACATTATGCCTCCTCTGTATCTTCTCGTTCCTCCTTCTGGATCTTCGTAGTGGCAACGGTGGCGTTGGGCTCTGCATTAATAATCTGATTCCCTTTGTCATTCACCTTGTTAGGTTTTTATTCAGAGTCAGAGCATGCATCTTATTTAGAAGCCCTCATCTCGGCCACCAGCGACTGCTTGGCCCAAACTCACTTGTGTTGTGAGTGGAGCTCTTATGAAACTCACACCACTTTCCCATGTCCTTCTTTGGCTTCGCGGTGTTGTTCTTTGCTTGTGTCTTTGGCAGGTTGTCTTGGGCCGCCATGCCTTGGATTTTTCCTTTGTTCTGCGATTTGGGGGCAACTTTCCCTTGCTTTTGATTTTCAAATCCAAATTCTCGCTTCTTCTGTTTGAATTTTTTCTCAATCTTGGCAGCATACTAGTATTCCATACCAAGCGAGGAGATGTCGAGGAACTCCATTTCCTCCTGAACGTATCTATGAAGAAAACTGTGATACTTTAGCACCAAATGTTTCTCTGAATCTTTGATACCCAAATTTGTGTGCAGGGTATGGAATAGATTCGTTAGCTCATGCACATCTTGATCCCTTTGTTGCCACAGCATCATCCATTGTATGTACTTGTCCTGATAGCTCCCCATGGGATAGTATTGTTACTTGATGGCATCTCGGAAATAATTCCAAGTGGGTATGACTGAGAACAGAGAGGGTTTTGTCTCATCCGTTTTCTCACAGTAGGTTTCCCACAGTCCTTGACATGGGGGGTGGCTTTGAGGAGTGCAAAAATAATCTTCTCCCGGTCGGAAAAATCATGAACTGAGAAATATCCTTCTAATAGATTCAACCATCTATCTATGGCATCTGCATCTATTTTACCCTCAAATATGGGAATGTCAAAGTTTACTTGTACCTTAAAGGGAGTCGTACCTCCAGAGTGGCTGCTGGATGCAAATGCGCCATTGGTGGGCAGTCGTTGAAGGATATGGGCAAAGTTATCCATCATCGTGTTCCTTTGTTTTTCAAGGGCCTCCTCGAGCAATATTTTGATAGGATCTCTTGCTCCCTCATCTTTATTTTTGTCCCCCATGAGCATCCGTCGGGGTTTGTGAGGCTGATCTTGCAAAGGTTCCACCAGATCGAGCCCTAACTCCTTATATCTCGACCTCGTTGGGGACATGCAAAGAAGGATCGATAAAAAGCAGACCTCTCTGATACCATTGATCCAGATTTATGCAGGAATGCAACAAAATATAGAAATAAACATAAACATAGAAATATAGCGGAAATAAGGCTTCTTTTCATTAATATCAAATCATAGAAATATGCTTACAAACATGATGGAAATAAAATAGCTAGGGTGCTGGTAGCGAATCTCTGAGAAGAGATGTGGCAACTACAGACCTCTTAACTGTATTACAAGGAGGCTCGAGGGCCTATTTATTATGGAGAAACAATGGAGAATTCTAAACGTCCAAAAACCTAACCCTAGGAGATGAAGTGCCAAAACTATGGGCCCTGTTTTGGTAAATTGGTGTTTCAACTTCCTAGGGATGTAACTTTGGCATACTATCTCCGTTTGGGGCTTCAGAATGGCTCCAGAAGTTCAGGACCCGAAAAACTGCTAAAAATAGTAAGTTGTGAAAAAAACTAAAAGAGACAATGGTGGGGCCCCAAGTGGAATAGGCGAGTGGCCACCAATATCCACTTGGATCACAACATGCTATAATATCAACTCTCAAACTAAATACAAATTTATTTGTTGACATGCATGGAAAACAATAAAATTGCATTTGTGCCCTCCATCCATCGAATGCTAATGTTAGAATGCTTAAGCCCTTAAAATACTCTTGCTCCAAATAGAAAGTTTCCAACTTGTCACTCAGTGATATCTCAGTTAACTTTGTTGTCAGAGAGTACTTCTGCTTGTTTGACCCCCTTGACTTCGGAGAAATAACCAGCAGCTCCATATATCTCTTGCATATCTCTATCAAGCCATGCAAGATAGTTCACAATAGCAATGCCATCATGAATATGAGCCTTTATTAAATCATCAAGCTCTACAGGATTCTTCAAAAAAATTTGGGTGATCCTTCAAATCTTTTAATGGCAAGGTAGAATACCTTTCACCTGGTTTCTTACATACAAAATCAGGGTGAACATATAAACCGAAAGCATATGTTTTAAGAGATTTAATTTTAGCAGCTATTTTTCACGAGAACCAATACCAAAAAACACTTGAGAAATTGGACTTGTGTTGCTTTTCCACAATTTTTTGCGTTGTCATCTGAGTTTCTTTTTCTCTTCTCCTGGGGAAATCCATTGGAAAAACCCCTCCTGCTCTGTGAGTAGTTTTATGTTATCTACAACAAAATTGAAATTACATCTTTCAATGAATCTTTGAGGAAGGTAATCATGTCATCATCTCTACTTATGTTGCATCTGAAATGATTTCCCAACAACTTGTTCGCTCATCTTAAGATGATGGGCATGTACTCGGGCCTAGACTCTAACGAGGGCTTACCAAAGTGCATGGTCCATGTAATCAGGTTGTGCCATCCATATAATTCTCATAATTTTCCTTAAAATGCAGGAACACCACGCCCCATCAAGTAGAAAGGGCCATACAATCCCTGCTATAGAATGTGATGGCAGTGTGGGTGCAGGCTTTAAAGAGAGCTGCTCAAATTTTGTTACAATGTTTTCTAATTTAGGAGGAATTTTTTCCTGATCTCCTTTTTCACTCTCGGTCATCAAATTTTATGAAATCTGATTGATTAACTTAATAAAGTGACATGGGGAAGAAAAAATACCCTTTAACCATTCATAAAATTATAACTCACTTTAACCAATGTTTCAATCCTTTGGAAACATTATAATGCACTTTTAACAATGTTCAAAACCTTTGGAAGTTTAGACTTTCAGAAATGTAATAATAAAAAATGTTTAAAACTAAACAAGGTTTAAAACCTTCGGAAATGGGTTTCAGATCTCAAACCTTTTAATAATCTCTGTTAAAATATTATGTTGGGTCCATGCCTTTATTTTAAACCTCCACACAGCTTGCTACGCGACTACTTTTGGATTTTCAATGATCACGATCAGACAGATATCACATTCAAATTGCCTCCACACTTTAACAATCAAAATTCACATGAAATTGGTGGTTTCACACCCGTGACATGTCATGTTCTGATTTGATCGCATTCAAAATGAAAAAAACCACTCACATGCCAAAAGTTGTGCGACAATAGTAACTGGTTTTTCCCAAAACCGCTTAACCTGCGAATTTTTGTTTTGATCACGTTTGACAACGGATTTCTACAGGTTTGCGGTTTTAACTGCACTTCCTCTTGGAAACCTCCTTTTCCACTGCGAATTCAATAAACATAGATCTATGATCACTACCCGATCTCAAGCAAAGAAAACCAAATTTCTTCGAATTCTTCCAACCCTTTATACATAGGTTAATACACTCAATTTCTACACAGAGAACATGAATTCAAATGGATTTGAAGAGATGAACCCTTCGGGAATTTTCCAAGCAACAAAAGATGAATAAATTCTGCAATTTTTATTAAAATTGAGGCAAAACCCTCTAAATCAATTCTTCTACAACCCAATTCCAAATTCCTCCTTCTCAGAGGTTACATTTACAGTTTTTTTACATAACAGTTGACCTCCTGTTGAGGATTGAATTCTCCTGATTTAGAAAAAATCCTAATTACATAATATCTTCCCTTATTCTATCAACTGAAGACTAAATATACTGAATATAATCTAAAATAGTTCAATCTTTTTAGATACTAGTTCAACCTTATCTAGTACAACTGTAAATTGACAGCTAAAGGTACCAACACCTTTGCTTGTAAATTTTTTTGGTTTTTGGGAATAATTAATGAAGCCTTTTGTCTCTAAGCCTCATGCCTCTGCTTCAGACTCCTGAGGACAAAAATCTTCATGGGTTCCTATCCATGAGATCCTCCAAAGAACTGCCCAATTTCTACAACATGGTTTCTATCATCCAGGTAGCATCTTCAATTAGTTGATCCCTCCACTTGATCAAATATTGAAAATACTCCTGTCCCCTAGTCTTCCTAAAAACTTTCTTGTCTAAGATCGTCTCTGGCTGTAGTGTCTTTGTTGTGGGTAACTACTTTACCCAGTCAATCTTTTCTCTGTCTTCTGGTCCGTCATTTGTGCCACCATCTTCATATCTGTACAAATCAACAACATTGAATATTGGAGATATTCCAATATCAGATGGTAATTCAGTTTCATAAGCATTGGCAAAAAACTTTCTCAATATCCTACATGGTCCTGTCTTTTTGAATTTTAATTTGTTATACTCCCTCTTTGGAAATATTTATTTTCTTAAGTGTGCTAAAACCAAATCACCAACTTCAAAATTAACTTCTCTTTTGCTCAAATCTTCTATGTTTTTGTACTTGATGCTATTGTCTTGTAGCTGTTGCTTTACATGTTCATGTATTTCTTGAATTTCTGAAGAAAATTCTTCTCCTTTAGCACTTCTCTTTTCTTCTTTTCTCGAGTTCCTCAATTTAGATACTCCTCTTGGGTGCATTCCATAAACTATATGGAATGGAATCTGTCTTGTACCTCTGTTAAGTGAATCATTATATGCATATTCTGCCTGTGGTATAATATGTTCCCACTATTTAGGATGTTCTCCTGCAAGAATTCTCAAAATATTACCCAAACTCCTGTTCACCACTTCAATATACCCATCAGTCTAAGGGTGATAAGTTGAGCTGAAAATCAGTTTAGTACCAAGATTCTTCCACAATGTCCTCCAAAAATGACCAAAAAATCTAGTGTCTCTATCAGAGACAATACTTTTAGGTAACCCATGTAATCTGACAATCTCCTTGAAAAACAAATTGGCAACATGAGTAGCATCACTGGTTTTATAACATGGAATAAAATGTGCCATTTTTGAAAATCTATCAACTACAACATAAATTGCATTATTCCCTCTTTGTGTCTTAGGAAATCCTAAAAAAAAATCCATACTTACCATATCCCAAGGTCTGTCTAGAATAGGTAATGGAATGTACAAACCTGCATTTTGACTTTTCCCTTTTGCATATTGAAAAATTTTACAATTCTTCACATACTTTTCCACTTTAGATCTCATCTTTGGCCAAAAATAAAAAAGACTTGGTTGCTCATAATTCTTATCAACACCAAAATGTCTAGCAAGTCCACCACTATGTTTCTCCCTGATTAAGTATTATCTCATAGAACAATTTGGTATGCACAAATGATTTCTTTTGAACAATAAACTCTCTTGAGGGAAATAATCTAACCACTGAATTTTGTCTATCAAAATAGGATTACAACATGCTTCAAATGCTTCTTTGAAATCCAAATTTGTCTTATAGATTTATTTAAGAAAATCAAAACCTAACACTTCAATTTGACTTTCTTGAACAAGAATGATTTTCGTACTCAAGGCATTAGCTACCTTGTTTGCTTGACCACTTATATGCTTCAATAAAAAGTTAAAAATTTGAAGATATTCAACCCATTTTGCATGTTTTTGATTCATTTTAGGTTGTTGCATAATATATTGTAAAGCATTATTATCTGAATATAGCACAAATTCTTTAGACATTAAATAATGTCTCCACTTCTTCAATGATTGTACAGTTGCATAAAATTCCTTGTCATAAGAAGAGTAATTCCTCCTTGTCTCATTCATCTTCTCACTGAAATATGCTACAGGTCTATCTTCTTGACTTATTACAGCTCCAATAGCTTCCCCACTGGCACCACATTTTACTTGAAATGGTTTATTAAAATCAGGCAAAACTAAGACAGGTTTCTCAGTTATCTTTTGCTTCAAGAACTGAAAATTCCTTTCAGCTTCAGCAATCCACTTGAATGGTTGTTTGTCCTTCTTTATGGTTTCAATGATAGGTGCATTGATCTTACTAAAATTCCTTATGAATTTTCTGTAAAAACTAGCAAGACCATGAAAAATTCTTACCTCAAAAACACTTTTAGGTGAAGGCCACTCCACAATTGCCTTTATCTTCTCTGGATCCATTTTTAATCCTTCAGCAGAAACAAAAAAACCTGGATATACCAATTCTTCTTTCATGAATGAGCATTTCTTTAAATTTATCAGTAACTTCTCTTGATGTAACTTTCTTAAGACATAATTAAGATGTCTCAGGTGTTCTTCTTTTGTTTTGCTATAAATTAATATATCATCCAGATATACTATTGCAAATTTACCAATAAATTCCTTTAATACTTCATCCATAAGCCTCATAAATGTACTAGGTTCATTTGATAAACCGAAAGGCATTACCATCCATTCATACAACCCCTCATTTGTTTTAAAGGATGTTTTTTATTCATCTCCTTCCCTTATCCTAATTTTATGATACCCACTTTTCAAATCTAGTTTTGAAAAATATCTTGCTCCACTCAAACAATCCATCAAATCTTCAATTCTAGGTAAAGGAAATCTATACCTAATTTTATCTTGTTAATTGCTCTTGAATCAGTGCACATTCTCCAACCTCCATCTTTCTTCGGACTTAATACTGTAGGTACTGCACAAGGACTCAAACTTCCTCTGATCAAACCTTTGTCAACCAATTCCTGTACTTGCTTTCTGATTTCTTCATTTTCTGTAGGAGTCATTATGTAAGCTGCTTTGTTTGGAAAAATTGATCTTGGAATCAAATCTATCTGATGGCTGATTCTTCTTACAGGTGGTAATTCATTAGGAAAATCATCCACAATAATATCACAATAATTCTCCAACATTTCTTGAATTTCAATTGGAAAATCAGAAATTTTAGTAGAAGTAAATACTACCTTAGGTTTGCAAACTAAAGAAAAATTTACCTCATCATCTTCAATCTGTTGTAGGTGTTCTTTTCCACTAAAAAATAAAGCCTTTGGATCAGACTTTTTACTTGATGTATCTTCTTCTTCCATAGGTAACAATTTTTGATTCATACCATCTTTGAAAAACTTGTAAGTGTTTCTCTTTCCATCATGTACTACTTCTCTATCATACTGTGAAGGTCTACCCAGAAATATGTGACACACATCCATAGGCATCACATCACACATGATTTTATCTTTGTAACTGCCCATCTGCAATTCTATTTCACATTGTTCCTTTACTATCAGTTGATGTCCTTTCTGAAGCCATGACACCTTGTAGAGCGTTGGATGTTCCCTTGTCTTCATTTTCAACTTCTCCATCACCTCTGTAGAGACCAAAGTATATGTACTGCCACTATCAATTACTAATTGACAACATTTTCCTTGAACTTTACACACACTTCTGAACAAAGTTTTTCTCTGTATTGGTTTAGCAACTTCCTTTGTTTGCTTTAACAAAACCTTGTTAACCAACAAAGATTCTCCTTTCTCTGGCACAATTTATTTCTCTGTTATAGGCCACTTTGCTACTTCTTCTTCAGTCTGAGCAACAATTTCATTTCTCTAGTTTGTCCCCACATTATTTGGACATTCATAGGCTCTATGTCCTAATTTTCTACATCTGTAACATCTGACTTCTCTTCCTCTGTTTCTACCTCCTCTTCCTTTGTAAGGATTTCTTCTACCAGTTGTATCACCTTTTGTGGGTGCATACTGAGGTGAGCTACTGCTAGCTCCATCTCTTGGTGCTATAGATCTTCCTCTACCACCTTAACTTCCTCTTCCTCAGAAAGTACCTCTTCCTTTGGAAAATTTCTTTCTTACGAGTTTTTCTTTAGCTTTTAAGGCCATTTGGTAAGCCTCTTCTACTGTTTTAGGAGACAATATAATTATCTCATCTTGAATCTCCATTCTGAGACCATTTATGTACCTGGCAATCTTCTCTTCTGTATCTTGAATTTGTCATGCTCTTATGCTTACTTTGTAAAATTATTCTGTGTATTATTTTACTGTCATTAATCTCTGTCTAAGATTCTGCATTTGTCTAAATAATGAAAGCTGATAATCACTGGGAAAAAACTTACCTCTCATTTTGCCACCATTCTATTCCAATTCTTGATTGGCTGCTTACCAACTCTCCCTCTTTCTGCTTCCACTCCATCCCACCAAAGTATTGCATGTCCTTTCAACCTTGTGACAACAAACTTAACTCTCTTTTCTTCACTCATCTCTTAATTATAAAAGCATTTATTCATTTCATTGATCCATTCTATTAGCTCTTTTGGATTCAATCCTCCTACAAAAGCTGATACTTCAAGTCTAGGCCTGGATGTAGATCCTAAAACTGATTTAAAGAATCTCATATCAGGGGTGAGCTCAAAATTTTCTTCTTCTTCTTCAGCTTCAGGTTCACTGACATCTTTAGGATCTCTTCGTTGTCTTGCTTCCATTGCTTCCAATCTAGCTTTAATCTGCTGCATACTCTCTAGTACTTCAGCATTTGCAACTGGTCTACCTCTTCTTCTACCAGCACCACCTCCTCTACTAATTCTGACAGCCATATTGGATTTCTTTTTTTGACTTTTGGAAGCTTGTTTAATGTCTGAAAAATGCTCTGAAGACTGCTCTAATACCACAAATGATGGCAGTGTGGGTGCAGGCTTTAAAGAGAGCTACTCAAATTTTGTTATAATGTTTTCTAATTTAGGAGGAATTTGTTTGTGATCTCCTTTTTCACTCTCGGTCATAAAATTTTATGAAATATGATTTATTAACTTAATAAAGAGACATGCAGAAGCAAAAATCACCTTTACCATTCATAACATTATAACTCACTTTAACCAATCTTTCAATCCTTCAGAAACATTATAATGCACTTTTAATAATGTTTAAAACCTTCAAAAGTTTAGACTTTTGGAAATGTAATAATAAATAATGTTTAAAACTAAACAAGGTTTAAAACCTTCGGAAATGGGTTTCGGATCCCAAACCTTTTAATAAGATCTGTTAAAATCTTATGTTGGGTCCATGCATTTATTTTAAACCTCCACGCAGCTTGCTACGTGACTACAGTTGGATCTCCGACGAATATCGCATTCAAATTGCCTCCGGACTTTAACAATCAAAAGTCACACGAAATCAGTAGTTTCGCGCCCGTGACATGTCACGTTCTGGTTTGATCATGTTCAAAATGAAAAAAAACCACTCACATGCCAAAAGATGTGTGACAATAGTAACCGGTTTTTCCCAAAACTGCTTAACCAGTGAATTTTCGTTTTGATCGCGTTTGACAACGGATCTCTATGGGTTTACGGTTTTAACTACACTTCCTCTTGGAACCCTCATTTTCCACTGTGAACTCAATAAACATAGATCTATGATCACTGCCTGATCTCAGGCAAAGAAAACCAAATTTATTTGAATTCTTCCAACCTTTTATACAGAGGTTAATACAATCAATTTCTACATAGAGAACATGAATTCAAATGGATTCGAAGAGATGAACCCTTCGGGAATTTTCCAAGAAATAACAGATGAATAATTCTACAATTTTTATTAAAACAGAGGAAAAACTTTCTAAATCAATTCTTCTACGGCCCAATTCTGAATTCCTCCTTCTCAGAGGTTACATTTATAGTTTTTTTACATGACAGTAGACCTCTTGTTGAGGATCGAATTCTCCTAATTTAGACAAAATCCTAATTACATAATATCTTCCCTAAATATATCAACTGAAGACTAAATATACTGAATCTAATCTAAAACAGTTCAATCTTCCTAGATACTAGTTCAACCTTATCTAGTACAACTATAAATTGACAACTAAAGGTACCAACACCTTTGCTTGTAACCATTTTTGGATTTTTGGAATAATTAATGAAGCCTTTTGTCTCTAAGCCTCATGCCCCTACATCAGAATGGGCCTTACAATCCCTACTATTTTTCACCACCACCTATCTAGAACTAAATGTGGTGCAGCCAAAATTCTGGTTAACATTGCAGGGAAAATAAATCCCATACGCCTTTTACATATTCATGTATCATTCAATCACTGCTGAATTTATATGCACCAGCCATGTTTAAGGTAGACATCCTTATCCATCTCTTTTGATCTCCATATGCATCATCCACCCTCTCTTGGCATTCAATATACTTTGGAAAGTGTTTTCCAACAAGGGAGTAGTCACCTCAACCATATCCCTCATTCCCTTCAAGAGAATCGAGCAAAAGTGTGTAGTTGTATTTTCCAAACATCCTGCTCTTGATGTAGTCTTTTGCCTCTTCAAACCTTGTTTCTGATTTGAATTTTCCTTCTACTCTCTCTCTCCTGAGTCCACCAATTTCATGTGCTCATAAAGAAATTTTCTTCCCCAACCTCCTCACATATTTCAACATTCGCATCATCATATGTATATGATTGTTTGCAATGTGTAGGGATAAATATTGTAACATGTAGATAATGGAAAATGCATATAAATTTAAAACCAATGCCCACTAGATATACATCTTTGCTAAGTTATCATGAGATACTACTTCTACAATTAGATGGTGAACCAACCCTTTGACAGAGAGAGGTAAATATGGAGCCACTCCAACACCAACCACCACCCCTTGAAACCTAGCCTCAATATTTGCTATGGCCCAGCCACTATTGATTCCTTAGAAGCCTTGCAAGGTCCATGTGCACATTTGAAGCTTTTTAAGATTGCACCTCTAAAATAGCTTGGTTTTGTGTCTCTAAAATAGATGACTGTGCTGAGATGTAATATTCCCAGCATTGCTGCACATACAGGGCATGGCGCAATTGTAGTTTCATAGCAGTGTTCCTCTTTGTAGCATAAAATCTTGACAAACCTTGACATCACAATAATTTGTACCTTGAAGAAGCTCCCATACTCATGACCAATCTATCCGAAGAGGAGAGCTAGCAATAACAACAAATGCCTTTACTTCTTTTGTTAAATTGAGGCTTTCTGGCATGTCCATAACATTAAACCTTCCCAATACTCGTCAACCTCCATAAATCAACAATATTTGAAAATAATGTTTCCACATATTATAGCTGACATGATCGACCATGGTTCACTGGATTTGCATCTATAAACCATGAAAAAGATGAGAAGTTTTCACAATGTAAAATTATAAGGAAACATGCGTCAGGTGTAACCAAGAGTCAATCATTCATTTGGTCATATCTTCTGATCCAGAAGCCGATTGTGGGAGTGCGATATACCGTTGGAAAGATCTTTCCGTGCTGCTTCAAATGAACATGTTTGAGATATGATTTGAATTGAAGCTCATGTGAAAAATTTTGAGCCTTGCAATAGGTATGTATTTACTCTTAATTACTATCCTTTTTCCTCTTCCTTATCCATCTTGTGCCATGATATAATAATATAATGAAAGGATTTTGATGAAGAATGAATGAAAAATATGATTTAACCATACAAACTAATTCTCGTTGCTTTTTATGTTGAAAATAATAGAAGGAACATTAGGACTTAATCACGGGAAATAAGACGCATTAAAAGAGGTCGCATTGAAGATAAATCAGTAAGGATTAGCGCAAAAATGAACGAACTGTCCAAGGATAGAATTTTATCGTGGATCCCTTAGGATCTCCTGATCCTGAGGGATCACACTTGTCTTCCTTTTAGCTATAAAGGGACATGGAGATCTAGTTCTCAAGGATCATGAATGATTTATCTTTCACTTCTGTATAATTCATAATTTTAATTCACATAACGTAGTTCTGAACGACAAGATCGTATTGTGATGTCGATTTACTGTGATGATTAATATATAATTCATGTTGCCATTTATTCAAATATTCTGGAGTATTTAAGTAGTATTCACTGGTGGCTATGGGTCTGGTCTTTGGTGGATTTCACTGTTGTTCCATGTTTTATAATTTTCCATTTATTGCAAGTTTATTTTTCTTTTATTCTTTTCAGTTGAAGTACTTTTGATAATTCAGATTTTTGGTATTTATTCCCTTGAACATGTATTTCCAATTTATTTCCTTAAGGAATTAGTTGCTAGCTAATAGAACTAGTTTTGATGATTTAAAGCGTAGGTAGTTATTTCCAATACCTTCTTTCTGTTTAATAGTTTAAATCCAGCTGAAAGAGCTCGGTTAATGCTTGAGTTCTCTCGGTTGATTGTCATTCTGATTAGTTGAATTAAGAATGAATCATAGTTTTGGGTCATAATGCTTAGATGAATTACTTTCTTTAAAGCTTTAATATTTATGATTTCATCTATATGAAACGATTGATTTTAGCATTACTCTTTGTATGTATAGATTGCATATATTGTGTACACGCTCGAGATAAAAGGAATTACACAGGTTGATAATTAATGTGAGGCAATTAGGAGTTTTTAAAGACACCTGTTAGCACCCAACATTTTGGCGCTATTTCCGCAGAGTGTGTTGCCACTCTATAAAAAGAGTAGTGTCTGATTGATGTTTTTTCTACTGAGGGAGAATTGGGTATTAAAAACGGAAGGTAAGAACCTGCGTAAAGAACGAGTAAAATGCTCGCTCATCTGCCCACTTTCTAGTAGAATTGTGTTAGAGTTTAAGGTAGGAATGAATGTTTGTATTTCTACATGAATGACTAAGAGGGAAAGACCTGAAAAAGACAAAATTCCTCCTTCTAAACCTGAAAAAACTAAGGGACCTGTGACCCCTGGATGATCAACTCTTATCGACGAAATCTTAAGAAAATCTGAGTCTCAGTCATCAGTAGGACCCCTAATTGTTGCTGCCAAACATCCTACTGACTTCCTTCAAACTGCAGGATCACCATCTGTAGCTAATGCTAAGATTCACAGTAAGACTAAAGGGATTAAGCAGATTTTTCAAGATACTGAGAATTCACAAACTCACCCTTCACAAGAAGGAAATTCTTTTAACCTCCGTGAAGGAGAAGGAGAAACAGGCAATATTGAAATTAAATTATCAAAACCTAGATCTCCTGAGGTAGTGACTGAGTCAAGGACACCCAGTATTCCAAATCAAGGTAGTGTTTCTAGAACCATTTCAGCCTCTTGTGGACATCTTAGGAATAACTCTCTAGCTCCAGAGATCCCTGAAGAATATTGGCATATTTTTTACCAAATGGATAATAACCACCAACCCCAAACTTCTACATTGAAATATCCTATTGTTGACACAGCTATCAATGCCCCCATGAAGGATATCCTATTACAGAACAATCCTACCTTTCATGGGCTAAATTCAGAAGATCCTGATGCATTCCTTTTCAAATTTGATGTATTATGCAGGGGTTATGACTACACTACCGACCCGCAGAAGTTAAAGCTATTCCCCTCTACTTTGAAGGGAGAAGCTCTACGTTGGTTCATGGGACTTGATGGAGGCACCATCAATGACTGGGACCAAATGAAAACATATTTCCTTAAAAAATACCAAGATTATTGTCAAACTAGAGAACTAAAAGATGAAAAATTTCAAATGGTAGCTAAGCCTAGCGAGACTCTAGAAGAATATGTAGAGTGTTTCCAATGTAATCTAAAAATACATCCTTATAAAAATCTTCCTGATAATGTTTTAAAAACCATAATGATCAGAGGTATGAAAGACCAATGGGTAGAGACACTAAATATAATGGGTAAGGGTGAAATTTATCAAGAAAAATATAACAATATTATAGATTTGTGCATCAAGTGTTCAAGGGGCAGTACAAGGGTGAAACCAGTCGAACGCGATGCAAGCCCCAGAGACAGAAAAGCCTCAGGAGGAAACATTACATGAAGCGAAATCGAAAATTTGTTGGAGGATTTCAAGACTGATATCCTAGGGACCTTGGAAACACAATTGGATGTCATGGAAGCTAAGCAAAAGCAGGCTATAGCAGAACAAAACTTGGCTATTTTCTGCCCCCGTTGTAAACAGAAGCATAGTCATAAAGAATGCCCCCTAGATGCATTACAAACATGTGCCATATGCACTAAAGAGCACCCAACGAAAATTTTCCCATCACTCCCAGGATTAAAAGCAGTCTTCAAGGAAGCGGAAGAAGAAGTGGAACCAGTATATCTGTTGAACCAACGTCGTCAATGGCAAGCGCATCAGACAGGTATGCCTACCGATCCATCTTTATTCTTTCCTCCCTCGCAATATAATTCTCAGCAATATTCAGGGGCAACATGGCAGAATCAACCACCTTTTTTGCCACCTCAAGAATTTTTTATGCCACCATGGCCCAATCAATCAAATTCAAATAATAATAATTGGCCAAATTCCCCTTACCCGCCACCATTTTGGCAAAACAACCCTTATTCCTCCCAATGGTCCCCTTCCACCTCACAAAAACAGAATTGGAAATCAAATTGGAAAATATCTATGAACCAGCCTATGGGGATAGTTCCTCTGCCTCAACCAACTTTACCAGCTGTTAGCCATCAGTATTTTTTACATGTTAGTGATGACTATATCTACAGCTGATTTTTCTAGAAACTGATTTCCTCATGTCAATATATCATCCAGAAAACCCTCCTAAAACTTTTTTCGCCTTTCTACCTTTCCAGTTCGCCCATGTCGAAATCAAAACCTCATTATCACAATCCTATCTTGCTTCAGCCTTATTGGTCTGACCATCAGTTTTAAAAGGCAAATCCACATCTGTTTCAAGAGTCTCCCCTAGGTTAGGAAGTGGCGTTTTAAGACATTTCACCCTTGGAAATCATCAAAACGCCAAAAATCCTCCATCTGCAACATACCTACCATGACTGACCTCTTACTTTGCAAATTAGTTTGACAAGCAGCCCTAAGTCGCGCCACTCACACCCCCTAGATCTCAGCACTGCATAAACCCCAATCTCAAGCTGACTATTAGGTTTTTCACAATGTTCTATGGTTTCTACAAAGGCAGGAAATATAACTTCATCTCATGGAGTAAATGTTTGAGTTTACAGTTAGAGGAACAGCTACTTCTAAATGTAACTTGAGCCTTTGGATATGTCTGCAAAACAGAAAGCTACTCATCTGGACTTTACAGCTCTTTTCAGCATGAAAATCACAGGAAGAAAGGGATACCACTGTCTCAGAAAACTGGTAAATTGTCAAGGCCCAGAACCTCCTTCATTTACAAGCAGACGGTTAGGGCGCCTCCTTCATCCAAAAGTAGAGGGCGCTGGCCAATATTGACTTGGAAGATTGCAAAGGTCCAGGTTTGCTTTGTATTGAATAGTGGAACAATGTCTCCAGGTTTTATGAATTTGAGTGATGGTCATAACAGGAACAGAGTTTGGAATATGCTAAGAAAGAGAGTCTGGTCTGATAAAGGAGATCATCTGAAACTTTCAAGTCATGTAAATTATTGAACTTTAGAAAGGCCTGTCATCAGTAAAACATTCCAATCATAAGAAGCCTATTTATCCACAAGATTAAATAGAGTAAATGCTGACAAAATTCCATTACACAGGCAGGAGGAAAGTTCTTGGTTTTTCAAAAAAGCACTGACCTTCATAGTCACAAAGGTTATTTGCCAAGTAATCTATCATGAGATGAACAAGCCAATGATAAATATCTCACCACTCCTTAGAATAAACAAAGGCAGAGGAATATATGTCACCTGCTAGTTTTTTTTTTTTTTTTTTTTTTTTTTTTTTTCTGAAATACAGTGATGATTGCAAGTAAAGATGCCGAGATTGATGTTGTTCAAGTGGTTCACTTACCATCACATTCATAGAAAGGTCAAAGGTCAACATAGTTGTTAAAAAAGCTTTCGTATACCTTACCCGATGAAGAGTCTCCTCCATATACTTAAGTGCATGGCCAAAGCCATTGAGGTTGTTGAAAACCGATGGGTCTAAAAAGTGCAAGGAAGGACACAAAGAACCATTAAATCTCACTGCACGGTAAGTGTTACTGTTTATGATGCAAAGGTATTGATTTCCCTCTTCAAAGAGCTATCTGTCGGACTGTACCTGCAGTAGAAAAGAGAAAATATTGAATATATGTATGCCATTGATACCAAAAAGAAGGAAAATTTTCCTTGAGGGAAAGGGTCAAGCAACAAAACAATATCACATGCCAAAAGTCCAAAGAAGCGCTTTTCAAGAAATGGTGTTCAAAGCTTTCAAATGTTTCTGGCGCATTATGAATGGTCCTTCCTTGATAAAAATCGCCAAGAGGGGAAAAACAGTGAACATAGTCCAGCTATGAAATGGTTCTATTGACAAAAAGGGGTTAACACACTGGTCAAAGAAAAATAATGACTGTGTATCAAAGAGCCATTTTTTCTTATTTTACAAGCTTATCTTTTCAGATAGACTAGCCAAATGGGTATACAATCTTATGAATAGGCAGAAGAAATCTGTTTTGAGGAATTATCACTGTTTATATGTCTTATAACAAACACAGTTGTCATCATTCCAAAGGGCAGATGTAGCACAGAACTACATGGAAAAAGGACCTGCAGACAAGGCTTTTAAATTTTTTCAACAAGAAGATTTTGGTTATTGTCACTATGTTCCAAAGGTCTTTCACCGTGATCATTGTTGGATAGTTTATGCAGAAGAAGTCGTCAAGACCAAGAGTTACGAGAAAAATTGAGCAAATTACTCAAGTACAAAACACCGTGAGTGGTATGGTGGAGCTGCTTGAATTGTTCACAAAATTTAAAGATCGCAATAAGTCGATGTTCGGGGTTCATATATTTAAATGACAAAACCCACTCGTTTTAAAACAAAATAGAATGTTATCACCAAATGCCTTTTCCAAAGTAAATGAACGCTGGAATTTTGTTTAAAATTGACATCAAATAGAGGGAAATATTGGCTTAATTTCAAAACTAAAACCACCCCCGTGCCTCCCTAGCACCGAGACAAGGCGTTTCTGGTCGAAATAACACAGTCTGCACCTTTTTTGCACTGCGCGACGTGCCTGGGCAGAAATTTACAAAGGCCACCTTTGTCGGCGCGACGTGCCTGTACGTTGGCGCGACGCGCCTGTACAAGGCCGCCCGACCACCCGACAGGCCGACCCGACAAGCATTGTATGAGCGACGTGCTGGGTCAAAGGAGTGCCGCGCAGGTTTTAAAGGTTTGTAATGCTACTCCGGCCCTGCACAAGGGTTTTCATGAATCTTAAGAAGTATTTTTCATACATTTTGCCGTGCTATTCAAATCCACCTCGAAGCTACAAGGGAAAACTGTTATTTGACTGTTTTATGTTGTTCAAAACCTATTTGGCAAGTGTTATTCATCCTAGCAGAGGGCTGCACTTATAAGGGACCATTTATTGTTTTAAAAATAGAAAACTCATATAACCCCTATCTAAAAGCTCTACAGTTTTCTAAAACTCTGTCAGTTTTTGCCCCAGCCCTGTGTTTTTACTGTCTAGACATATGTAGGATGGTTTGCTAGAGATACAAATTGTTGAAGGGTGGCACACTTATACAGGGTAAGGTTTTAATGGTTGAAAGCCTCCTTGAGCAAGGAGTTTTGGTGTGTTGGTTGACATCAAAGATTTCAAGAACAGAGTGACTGTTGGCATTTTCTCACAAGCACACCTTTTAGCAAACTGCCCCCCTTTTTCACTGTATTTTTCACTACTCCTAAGAAAGAGCTGTTGCTGCAGCTCTCCAAAGGTGCAGAGCCACTTTCTAAAGGGCAGAGTTGTTGGTGATTGCATTTAATATCGAGACAGAGGTACAGGTGTAGTATTGACCTTTGAACCTAGGTCTGCCTCTTCCTTGCACTCTATTGTATCATTCTGAAGATTTGTTGACAGAGAGTTTCCAAAGGTGACAGCACATTAAAGGGCAGAGTTTTTTGATGGGAATTTAAACATTGGAGGCAGAGGTATAGATGTATTGGTATATCTCTTGAACTCACAAGCAGAGAGTGTGTTTCCTAAACCACTGTGCATTGTTTTTTTTTTCACCTAGCTTGGGTCTGCCTTTTCTAGAAACCATATTTTATCAGGCAGAGAAATTGTTGACAGAGATACTCTAAAGGTGAATAGGGCTACTTCTAAAGGACAGGTGGTTGATGATTGCAGTTTTACATTGAAGACAGAGATGTGGCTATGATTTCTTAACACTCTATACAGGAAATTGACACAGGAGTTTGTCCCATCTTCACACAGGGTACCATATTAGAAAGTTTGCCTGGCTGAAGTGCATCCAGAGGTGAAGGGCTATTTTTTAAGGAGTGCAGAGGTGGTTTATTCAAAGAAAAATTGTTGCACTTCATCCAAACCACATTGTCTAAACTGTCCAAACAGTCTAGTGACTAGTTTCAATCCAGCAGAACATTTTTCATACAGTGAAGGCAGTCTGCCTCTTCCAAAGCTTGTTCAAGTCAGAATGCCTCCGAAGCAAGATCACAGGAGCGGTCCACATAAGAGATATGAGCCTATCTCCATAGAAGAAATCAATGCTCACCCATCAGTGCTTTTCAATTTCCATGAAGTAGGTTGTCTTGATTTCTGCCAGAGGATAGAAGAAGTCAAGAGTTTTTCGCCACTTACACATTTGTGCGCTTTGAGATTCAAGGACAAACACTTCCAGTTAGCGGGTCTTGATTTCAAAATCTCCCCAAGGTATGTATCCAAGGCTACCAAAATCCCGTATCATGGTGAAAAGTGGTTTAAACAAGCTCATCTTGATCTAGAGGATTATAAACCTTTCATCAAACCTGAACATACGGAAACCATCACTGCTATTTTCCCTTTTTCCTATCTTCTTGACAGTTATGCTCCACTGATGAAAGCCATAATGAGATATTTCACTTGTGAAGGGAGGTTTAACCAAATTTATGCCTATCATGTCCGCTTGTTGATGCATTTTACCAGAAGCAGGCAATTAAACCTTCCATACTTTTTGTCCAAAAGCATAGAGAAAATGACAGCCACTGTCCAAAAGAAGGCTCCACCTCAGCAAATCCCTTCTCTCTTTCATCATTCCTTGATCAAGATTATCTTTTTACACCAGCTGGAGAAGAAAGGGGTTTCATGGGATTCATTCATTAGCCATGCAGATTTCGCCACTGTCCCTCCTGTTCATGTGTCTCCTACTCAGCCTGTCCATCGCCCAGCGCCTTTGTCTAGAAGGCCTACACTTAAAAAACTCAAAATGACCACTGGGCAGCCAAGTCAATAGGGAGAAGGAGAGGGCAGTGAACCACAGGCAGAAAAAGAAGGCAGTGAACAGCAGCAGCTAGATATTGAGGGACAGCAGCAGTTGGAGATTAGTGAACAGCAGCAACTAGAGTTTGAAGATCAGCAGCAGCTACAGGTTGATGAACAGCAGCAGGTACAAGAAGAGGGACAGCAACAGACAGAAATTGAAGAGCAGCAAGTTGGGCAAACAATTGAAGCGCCTTTCGAGCCACAAACTGGACAGGATGTTGAGGAAGGACAGCAAGCTGAAGCTGCCTCCTTGACAGTGACCAAAACTGTTCCTAGAAAGAGGAAATTGCCCAAAAAGACAACTTCTAGCTTGCCAAGGAGAAAAAGCGCCAGATTAGCTTTCAAAGGCAAAAGCATAGTTGGAGAAAGTGCCAAGCATGGAGGTAAATCAGCTGTCATCCCTATCCCAAGCGATGACAGTGATAACGAGGCCCGCATCCTTGAAAACCTCCTCATTCACAAAGAAGGGAAAATTGAGGTGTTACAAGAAGATCTTCAAAGGGCGAGGAATTTCAACCATTTCTTGGAGGTTGAAAACAAACAAATGAAGTTTCATACAACTATCCATGAGGCAAGAGCAATCAAGTATAAGAAAGAGGCAGAAAAAGCGCAAGTAAGAATTGAAGAGCTGATTGGCGAGTTTGATGATGAAGAGGAAGAAGACCAGACTAGGCAAAAAAGTCCTAGGACCATCGGGCTTAGAAGAGCCTTGGAGAAACAGAGAGCAGAAGAACAAGCTCATTTCGAAGCCTTTCCTCTCACTGCCCTCTTTGAGCAGGAAATTGAGGACAACAAAGAAGCATGGCTTGAGAGGGCTAACCAGCATTTGGAGACGAAACTTGAGAGGGCAAACAGGGATCTTGAGCTGCAGAGGAAGAGGACACACCACTTCCAAAAGCTAAATCAGTTTGCCCGGCGCAAACTAAAGGCAGCACAAGAAAAGCTGAAGAGGTCAAAGGAGAAGCGCCTAGCACGGAAGGAAGCAAAAAGCATATCAGCCCTTGATATTTTGGCTTCAGCTTCGGAGCATGTTTCTATGGACCCTTGAGGGTCATGCATGCCAATTTTGGGCCTGTTTCGGCAACTTTTTTGTTTTTTGGCATTTTTTGGGTTTTTGGCCAAAAACTCATAAATTCGCCATTTCAGTTTGATGAGTTTTCAAGGGAGGAGGATGATACCGACAAGCTACAATCGTTGAGTAACCTCCAGCGATTTTCAGGGCATTTGAAGATCATTCGCCCCCTCAAATTGGCGAAAAAACAGCCTCATTTTGCACGTTCTGCCCGCCATATCAGCAGCCTGCTATTTTCTGGGTTTTTGCGCACAGGTACAGTTTTGAGGGACTTTCAGAGATCAGATTGAGGTGATTCCACTTGCGCCGGAAATAAGACACAGAGAGCTTTCCAACGAGCCATCATGAGCCTCATTTCAACACCGGGAAGGCTTCCATTTGCCTTCAGCAAGTCAAGGGACCTTTTTCAGGCATAAATATGAAGTATTTTTGTAATTTTTGAACTCCAAAAATCTGCTTTTCCCAAATGTGCGTTAAGCTATTTTTATCATGGGGAAATCATGCAAAGTCAATATAATTTCCATTTTTAGCAGTTTTTTAGATATTTTATGGGATATTTTGTGCCTTGGGCTTTGCAAAGCCTCAAGGACAAGTTTAGATATTTTGACTTGGCCAATGGGATAGCTAGTTGCTTCATGAGGTTTTCCTTCCTCAAGCCTATTTATTCCATGGTTCTCATTGTAAATCAGAGGCTGAACTTGAGAGAAGAATTAATGCATTGGTCATATGAGCTTTGAAGAATACACTTGAGTTATGATGTTTGGACTGCCTCTTGGATGCTTTTGAGGAATGGTGAAGGCTTGTTGATGGATTCCTTGTCATGGTAGAATGGTATAGTGCTTCTTAATGTGTTTTGTCTTCTAGTTTTCATTCATAATCCATTTTTCTTGCTGCTATAGATCAGTAGAGATTGATTTTGAGATATGCCCATGGAGGCACCTCAAAATCCCTGAATCTTCATAGCTTGATGTTTTCTTCTCCCTTATTTATGCTAAAGAATTCTTAGCTGCTCTTTAGTAACCTAAGGTATTGTTGCTAAGTTTTATTCATAAGTTCTATGTATGTTGAATAGGATGTATGGTTTGCCCTACCTACCTATTAGCTGCCCATAGTTCTGTCCATAAAACTTTCTCTTTGACTGATTTGTTGATCATCTTGTTCAACCAAGGAGGCCTAGTCCCGATCTAGCCCTTTGCCTAAAACTATGAAAGCTTGTTTGTCAAAGTGCCCAATGACTTAGAGACTATGTTTAGGCGTTCCGGCGTAGTTTATGAGTTGTTAGTTTGTCTTATGTGTTTTCCCCAAAGTATGATAGCCATTTCCCGAAGTTAGAGAGTCTTATACCTCTATGTATGGCTGGAATGTTTGATTTCTATGTATTAATTAGCTCATAGTTGCATTTAGCATGATTAATGGCTTGCTATAACATGTTTATGTCTGCTATAAACTAGTTACACTTGAAATCCCTTGTCTTTCACCAACTTGTTGTCCATTCAATCCATTTTGCCCAAAGATCCCTTCTACCGTGAATCAAATCGGCCCTACAGCAGCTTTACATCATCACTTCATAGCTTCCTTGATCTGTTTGACCCCATAGCCCAATTTATCTACATCTTGTCATCCAGTTTATGTATTTGATCAGTTTCATCCCTCACAAACTTAAAAACTAAAAAAAAACCAAAAAACACACTTCATAACTAGCCTAATATCAGAACATCGCAAGCAAACACACCGACATCTTTTGCACTTATAGAGAGAGCCCTCTCTGAGTCCAGGAAGGCTAGGTCCTTGGGCTCCAAAGCTTGGTTTGATGTTACATCGTCATTTGGCTAGCCAATCGGCCAAATCACAGGACCCTAACATAATGGCGATCACGGTGGGACTTTGAGTTTGTGACAATCTAAGGACACCTTAGAACTCTATAAGTCCCTTATTTTCAAGAATACCCGCCTTTGAGCCACCTCATCGCCACCCTAACATAATGGCGATCACGGTGGGACTCTGAGTGATTAAAAAACTTAGTTTCCCTCATCTTTAAAGACTTTTTAAGAATACTATCTGATTGACTTATCCCACTGCTCACTAACATAGTGACACTCACAGTAGGACCTTCTGAGTTAGTGACAATCTAAGTACACCTTAGTAACTTTTGAAGTCTCAATCAAGCTTAGTAAACTTAGATATTGTCTGAAGGGTAGAAAATAGCTCTTTCACCATCTTAGCAAAATGATGAGTCAGTTATAGAAAACTCTTCCAAACCTTGTAGGCACATAAAACTCAAAAAACCCCAAAACACTCCTTTAGATTGGCTTTTGACATTACTGGTGGTGGACCATACAAGTATATCTCAAAACAACTGATTTTCCACCTGGCGACTCCACTAACTTCTAGTAAGCCTTACTATTTTACCAAACTCTAGGCTACTATCCGATATACCTTTCCCATCACTCACTAACATAGCGGGAGATGGTAAGACACTGAGTACATAATAGTCCAGCAAACTCTTATAGACTCTTTGGTCCTTTGGATACCATAAACAAGCAAGCAGTCCATAGACCCATTTAGAGTAAACTCTTTTTGTTCTCATCACCCTAGCAAAGTGTTGAAACAAGTCTAGGATACTTTAAACCATAGGCTGCACATAAAACTCAGAAAATTCAAAACATTCTCAAAATAGTTATTGTTGGTGGACCATAGCTATCTTCACAAAAAAAACCCATTTTCACCTGGCGACTCCACTAATCCATCCCTTTACTTTTGACCATCCTTCACCTTAGTAAAACTTTAGAAAAACCATTCATCCAGAACATTCACCAATACCATTCTCTCTAAACTCTGGATCTAAAATCTGGCTTCCCGAAGAATCAATACCAGATCCCATCCAGACCCAAATCCCCCTATCATAGTAGATGACCTAGAGAAGATTATGTGGCAAGCTTCTGAAACTGATCATCTAGCTACCGATAGATCCATCCGTAGAACAAGATCTGTACCTAAAACTCGCAATATCCTTCTAGATTCACCTTCGGAACTAGAGTCATCACAAGCTCTTCCCCGAAGTAAATCATATAGTAAGATAAACTTTGACGATCTTGAAACCCTAGACCCACCACAGAGTCCTATTAGAGAAGCTTCACCCACCACTCCCCCTGATTTCCAGCTTCTCTATCAGTTTGGCTCCTATCATCCCAGATCTGCTCAAAACCAGATCACTAGTCCAAGTTCATCCGCCACACCTGGTCAAACCACCACTGTTCAAACCACTTCATTTCAGCCCACTAATCCTCATCTTGTACATCATCCATTAGCTCCAGTCATGGCAGCCTGGTACGCACCTTTGGTGTTGCCACCGCCCTTGGCTCCTCTCCCAAACAAATATCAAGACAAAATCCCACACTTTACTGGAGAAGACACCACCACACCTCAACAGCATATAAGTAGAATGACTGATGCTTATGAATACCTAGAGGTACAAGACGAGACTGTCCGAATGAGAATATTTGCCCAAAGTCTTGGTGGTGAACCCAAAGCACGGTTCAAAAGCTTAGCTCCAAACAGTATCAATGATATCCCAGAACTGCATCAAATCTTCAGAAATAGGTGGGAAATCCGAAGAAACCCCATTCAAATCCTGTCAGAATATAACAATCTAAAACGGGAAAATGGGGAAAGTGTCCAAGCTTACTGTACTAGGTTCAACAGTGTATATAACTCCCTTCCACCTCATTTCAAACCTCCACTTGGTTTAGCTTTGGCAAAATTTCCTGAGGGTTTTGATCCAGACATGACATATCATCTGAGAGATAAGGATCCCCCTACCTTGGAGGAAATGCAACAAATAGCCATAAAAGCAGATGCCAACTTAGCTGAAAAAAGAGCTAGAACTAGATCAGAAAGAAAAGTCACATATAGAGATGGGGTCTCCACTTCATCACCTTCCCTAGATCCCAGAATAGATGACTTAGTCAAATCCATGGCTAAAATGTGGGAAAAGATCAATGAAAAAGCTCCTGTTAGGGACAACCAGCCAAACCCTCCAATCAGAAACCGAAACCAAAACTTTAGGAGGGAGCAACCCCAAAATAGACCAAGGGATAATGACCAACAGATCAGGCCACCATTCAATGAAAACTATGTGGAAGAAGATGATAGGGACTCAGAACCTCTTGATGATCATCATTTAAACCTCATAGGGTCTGACAATGAGAGTGAGGTGTACCTCACCAAAGAAGAACAAGCGTTCTTTTCTCCTGATCAAGATGAGACCAATTATGAAGATCCCGATGACCCTGCCATAGAGTTTCAAAATGCTATTGTAGAAGCCCACAGGCAATATGACCTTAGAAGCAAAAGAAACCAAGATAATGTCAAAAAAGGTAACTCTGATACTGCTAAAGCTCCAGATACCATCCTCAAAAAAGCATCAAGCAGTGACAAAATCAAGGTTGAAAAGACTGACCAAAGCCAAGCTAAAGTTACCCAAACTAGTCCTCTCTCAGATACTCCTGATACTTCTACAAAGGTCACCAAAACAACTATGGCAAACGAAACCCCTAAACAAGGTCAACAAACTCAGAACATAGACAAGGTCTTAGCTGAAAAAGCTGAAACAAACATATCTAAACTCCAAGTGCCTTTTAGCTTTGAAGGCGAAATCGCTAAGATCAAAATCACCATGCCTCTTACTGAACTCATTGCCCAAAACTCTTATAAATCCCAAGTACTAAAAGTGTTAAATCTAGGAAATGATGCGAACACTGTTAATCTCACTGATGACATTCCTGAGGTATTATTTGGTCCAAAGGTAGAAGGAAAATTCCAAGAGGGAGTTACTCTTCCATTTTACATTAGCCTAAACATACACGACCAAATCCTCCATAATGCCATGCTAGACTCCGGCGCCTCGTATAATCTTATGCCGAAGGTAGTAATGGAAAGATTAGGCTTGGAAATCACAAGACCATACAAAGACTTGTATTCATTTGATTCAAGCAGAGTCCAATGCCTGGGTTTGATCAAAGACCTTTGTTTTAGTCTGGCCCAAATACCCGCGAAACATCTAATCATGGATATAGTAGTGACAGACATTCCTCCCAAGTACGGGATGCTCCTATCCAGATCTTGGGGAGCCAAACTCCAAGGGAACATCCAACTAGACATGTCATATGCCACCATTCCTGTGTTTGGTCAGACCAGAATACTGTACCGCGAATCACACATGAAATACATGATCAGTAGTCAAGATAGGCCAGATAACATTCCAATGTGTTCTTTGCGGTCCGACCTAAACTCTTTCATTATGCATATTGATGTAAACATGGAGGAAGAGTCAGAAGAAACTGATAAAGACTTAGATCCACCACATCAGTTGTCCCTGGTACCTTATGATGAATTGGACACTCAAAACTACCATGATCATAAACAGTTGTCTCTTGAGGAAAGTAAGTTTCCCCTCTCCAAAGTAGGATTAGAGCAAGAAGCACAAACCCTCATGTACTATCAAACAAATTGCTCTAGTTTTAGTCAAACACCAACAGTAACTTGTGGAAATTTCTTCCGGGTAAAAGCTTTAGAAGACCTACACATCATAAACCTATTTGGAACCCGGGAGAAAGGGAGTTTAATGTTTCTACCATACCTCAAAGATTTACCATCATGTGACCCTCCTACTGCAAATAAAACTTTGACCATAACCTCAGTAGCTCAACATCTTGAGAAAATGCCAAATGAACTTCTTATGAGCAAGGATGACAGTTATAATCCCAGCATATCTGAACTACTGAAATTGGCTCATATTTTGTCTTTTCATGAAGAACTTAGAAATGCTAAAATCAGGAATCTCATGCAAAATACTAATTTCTACAGAAAAAACAAGGGAAAACATTGTATCACTACCTTTTCCTCAAAGAACAACTTTAACAAAAGAAAACACAACAAACTGAAACAAACTGAAATGATCAAGGAGAAAACTGGTGGCCATAGAATCTGCTTTGATTTTAGGAATAATACTGCATCTCCATATAACAAAAATCATGTTTTTTCTACCCAAGATCATGATTCACCGATTAAAAGTGATTTTAATCATGTGTTCTTACAAGATCATGTTTCAGGTCATAATTATAAGATTCCTTTGCAAAATAGGCAACTTAAAGATTTTTTCCAGTTTGCGGGAGGTAGATCTGATTTCAAGTTCAAAATTGCAAAACCACCCAATATCAAAAATCTGTTCATGAAGGCCATGTTCCCAGTTTTAAATTTCTGTGTTTTTGCATACCTTGATGATGTCACTATCTATTTCAAGAATTACCAAGAGTACATACATTACCTGAAGAAAGCATACAGTAAGGAAAGGAGTGGAAATCAGATATTCAAAGAGGTACAGAGGGAGGATACTGGGCTATTTAGAGATTCTTGCATGAATCCCTATGTCATGTTAGAGAGAGAAAATTTCCCAAATTTTTCTTTTCAGGAGTTAAGTGGGCCAAGGGTGAGAGGAGATCCTTACGAGGATAAGATGCTGAAATTCCGTCATTTCCAAGATTTTTGAGTTTGAAACACTTTCAGTCATTGTACATACCATTGTTTGAAATATTGAAAAAATAGAAAAAAAAAAAAAAAACAGTAAAAGATAGGAAAGTCAAAAACAGTAAAAAACAGAAAAGAGGGTAAGTGAAGATAGAACAAAGGCCCCATGTTCCAAAAAATAGTCTTTCGGAAAGCGAGCAAGTCTAAATGCCGCTACTAGTGCTCCAATGTCTTGTTCAGCTATCTAGCCTAATCATAGCTGAGCATGTTTAAATTTATTTGTTGATAAGTTAGTGAGTGCCAAGATAGTCAACATTGTGTAAGATTGACTTATCACAGAGCTTAGATTAGGGAGAGATTATGGTTCCACATGCCTAAAACAGAACCAAAGAGAGAAGCGAGGGATGAAAAACACATTGTACATCTTTGCCCCGCTTGTCTAGTTTCCTTTTATTGCAGAATAACATTTGTGTGCAGCTTGTCTTTTATGCCGCAAATGCATGACAAATCAGACTGCCTAATCCTGATTTGATCATTTTTAAATTTCATGTTGTAGATTAGAGAATGAAATCCTGTCAAACTGCTTAATCTTGACGGTTGATCTAGCATAGGTAGAGTAATGAAGGAGTTCATCAGCTTAATCTGAACTCCCGGCAGATATAAGAGTAGAAATAGATAGGTTCATTTTGCAAAAAGAAAAATATGCATTGTCAAAAGGCTGCTAGTTCAAATGCGCCAAACAGAAGAAAAAATGTTAGGAAAGATAGTGGGGTAGGTAGAAGTATCATTGATGTTAACCATGCTGTCATTTCTCATAAATAACATCAAAAGAAGGGTAAATTTTACGCCAATGGATAAGGCACTGGTCTTCATCAGCCAAAAATCTGAATTCTGGACACCTCCTGACGAGGAGCTGCCCTCCCCAAATGGAGCCACTGTTAGCCATCAGTATTTTTTACATGTTAGTGATGACTATATCTACAGCTGAGTTTTCTAGAAACTGATTTCCTCATGTCAATATATCATCCAGAAAACCCTCCTAAAACTTTTTTCGCCTTTCTACCTTTCCAGTTCGCCCATGTCGAAATCAAAACCTCATTATCACAATCCTATCTTGCTTCAGCCTTATTGGTCTGACCATCAGTTTTAAAAGGCAAATCCACATCTGTTTCAAGAGTCTCCCCTAGGTTAGGAAGTGGCGTTTTAAGACATTTCACCCTTGGCAATCATCAAAAAGCCAAAAAGCCTCCATCTGCAACATACCTACCATGACTGACCTCTTACTTTGCAAATTAGTTTGACAAGCAGCCCTAAGTCGCGCCACTCACACCCCCTAGATCTCAGCACTGCATAAACCCCAATCTCAAGCTGACTATTAGGTTTTTCACAATGTTCTATGGTTTCTACAAAGGCAGGAAATATAACTTCATCTCATGGAGTAAATGTTTGAGTTTACAGTTAGAGGAACATCTGCTTCTAAATGTAACTTGAGCCTTTAGATATGTCTGCAAAACAGAAAGCTACTCATCTGGACTTTACAGCTCTTTTCAGCATGAAAATCACAGGAAGAAAGGGATACCACTGTCTCAGCAAACTGGTAAATTGTCAAGGCCCAGAACCTCCTTCATTTACAAGCAGAGGGTTAGGGCGCCTCCTTCATCCAAAAGCAGAGGGCGCTGGCCAATATTGACTTGGAAGATTGCAAAGGTCCAGGTTTGCTTTGTATTGAACAGTGGAACAATGTCTCCAGGTTTTATGAATTTGAGTGATGGTCATAACAGGAACAGAGTTTGGAATATGCTAGGAAAGAGAGTCTGGTCTGATAAAGGAGATCATCTGAAACTTTCAAGTCATGTAAATTATTGAACTTTAGAAAGGCCTGTCATCAGTAAAACATTCCAATCACAAGAAGCCTATTTATCCACAAGATTAAATAGAGTAAATGCTGACAAAATGCCATTACACAGGCAGGAGGAAAGTTCTTGGTTTTTCAAAAAAGCACTGACCTTCATAGTCACAAAGGTTATTTGCCAAGTAATCTATCATGAGATGAACAAGCCAAATGATAAATATCTCAGTCACCCTTAGAACAGTGCAGAGGAATAGTGTCACTCTGGCTAGTGTTTCTTCTGAAATACAGTGATGCTTGCAAGTAAAGATGCCAAGATTGATGTTGTTCAAGTGGTTCACTTACCATCACATTCAGAGAAAGGCTGTGTCAAACAGAGTTGTTAAAAAACCTTCAGATACCTTACCTGATGAAGAGCCTCCTCCATATATGAGCAGATGGCCAAAGCCATTGCAGGTTGTTGAAAACTAATGGGTCTAAAAAGTGCAGTGGAAGGATACCAAAGAACTGAATAGGAGTCATTGCACAGGTAAGTGTTACTGTTTATGATGCCAAGGTATTGATTTCCCTTTTCAAAGAGCTATCTCTCAGACTGTACCTGCAGTAGAAAGGAGAAAATATTGAATATATGTATGCCATTGATACCAAAAAGAAGTCAATTTTCCTTGAGGGAAAGGGTCAAGCAACAAAACAGTATCACATGCCAAAGGTCCAAAGAAGCGCTTTTCAAGAAATAGTGTTCAAAGCTTTCAAATGTTTTTGGCGCATTATGAATGGTCCTTCCTTGATAAAAATCGCCAAGAGGGGAAAAACAGTGAACATAGTCCAGCTATGAAATGGTTCTATTAACAAAAAGGGGTTAACACACTGGTCAAAGCAAAATAATGACTGTGTATCAAAGAGCCATGTTTTCTTATTTTACAAGCTTATCTTTTCAGATAGACTAGCCAAATGGGTATACAATCTTATGAATAGGCAGAAGAAATCTGTTTTGAGGAATTATCACTGTTTATATGTCTGATAACAAACACAGTTGTCATCATTCCAAAGGGCAGATGTAGCACAGAACTACATGGAAAAAGGATCTGCAGACAAGGCTTTTCAAATTTTGTCACCAAGAAGATTTCCCCTTTAAGTTATTGGTCACTATGTTCCAAAGGTCTTTCAGCCTGTGATCATTGTTGGATAGTTTAAAAAGAAGAAGCTGCCGAAGACCAAGAGTTGTCAGAGCAAATTGACAAATTACCTGTGTTATTAAAACACCGTAGCAGAAGTGGTGGAGTCGGTTGAATTGTTCGTCAAAATTTAAAGATCGGGGTCAAAGTCGATGTTCGGGTTCACATATTTAAAATGAGAAAACCCACTGTTTTAAAACAAAACAGAGTTGAACACCAACGTTCCTTTTCCAAGTAAATGAACGTTGGAATTTTGTTTTAAATTGACATCAAATAGAGGGAAATATTGTCAATTTCAAAACTAAAACCACCCCCGTGCCTCCCTAGCACTGAGACAAGGCGTTTCTGGTCGAAATAACACAGTCTGCACCTTTTTTTCACTGCGCGACGTGCCTGGGTTTCTGCGCGACGTGCCTGGGCAGAAATTTACAAAGGCCACCTTCGTCGGCGCGACGTGCCTGTACGTTGGCGCGACGTGCCTGTACGTTGGCGCGACGCGCCTGTACAAGGCCGCCCGACCACCCGACAGGCCGACCCGACAAGCATTGTATGAGCGACGTGCTGGGTCAAAGGAGTGCCGCGCAGGTTTTAAAGGTTTGTAATGCTACTCCGGCCCTGCACAAGGGTTTTTCATGAATCTTAAGAAGTATTTCTCATACATTTTGCCGTGCTATTCAAGTCCACCTCGAAGCTACAAGGGAAAACTGTTATTTGACTGTTTTATGTTGTTCAAAACCTATTTGGCAAAGTGTTATTCATCCTAGCAGAGGGCTGCACTTATAAGGGACCATTTATTGTTTTAAAAAGAGAAAACTCATATAACCCCTATCTAAAAGCTCTACAGTTTTCTAAAACTCTGTCAGTTTTTGCCCCAGCCCTGTGTTTTTACTGTCTAGACATATGTAGGATGGTTTGCTAGAGATACAAATTGTTGAAGGGTGGCACACTTATACAGGGTAAGATTTTAATGGTTGAAAGCCTCCTTGAGCAAGGAGTTTTGGTGTGTTGGTTGACATCAAAGATTTCAAGAACAGAGTGATTGTTGGCATTTTCTCACAAGCACACCTTTTTAGCAAACTGCCTCCCTTTTTCACTGTATTTGGTCACTACTGTGAAGAGTTGTTAACAGAGTTTTTCCAAAGGTGCAGAGCCACTTTCTAAAGGGCAGAGTTGTTGGTGATTGCATTTAATATCGAGACAGAGGTACAGGTGTAGTATTGACCTTTGAACCTAGGTCTGCCTCTTCCTTGCACTCTATTGTATCATTCTGAAGATTTGTTGACAGAGAGTTTCCAAAGGTGACAGCACATTAAAGGGCAGAGTTTTTTGATGGGAATTTAAACATTGGAGGCAGAGGTATAGATGTATTGGTATATCTCTTGAACTCACAAGCAGAGAGTGTGTTTCCTAAACCACTGTGCATTGTTTTTTTTTTCACCTAGCTTGGGTCTGCCTTTTCTAGAAACCATATTTTATCAGGCAGAGAAATTGTTGACAGAGATACTCTAAAGGTGAATAGGGCTACTTCTAAAGGACAGGTGGTTGATGATTGTAGTTTTACATTGAAGACAAAGATGTGGCTATGATTGCTTAACACTCTATACAGGAAATTGACACAGGAGTTTTGTCCCATCTTCACACAGGGTACCATATTAGAAAGTTTGCTTGGCTGAAGTGCATCCAGAGTTGGAGGGCTGTTTCTAAAGAGTGCAGAGGGGGTTTGTTCAAAGAAAAATTGTGGCATTGCATCCAAACCATATTGTCTAAACTGTCCAAACAGTCTAGTGGCCAGTTTCAATCCAGCAGAGCATTTTCATACAGTAAAGGCAGTTTGCCTCTTCCAAAGCTTGTTCAAGTCAGAATGCCTCCAAAGCAAGATCACAGGAGTGGTCCACATAAGAGATATGAGCCTATCTCCATAGAAGAAATCAATGCTCACCCATCTGTGCTTTTCAATTTCCATGAAGTAGGCTGTCTTGATTTCTGCCAGAGGATAGGAGAAGTCAAGAGTTTTTCGCCACTAACACATTTGTGCGCTTTGAGATTCAAGGACAAACACTTCCAATTGGCGGGTCTTGACTTCAAAATTTCTCCAAGGTATGTATCCAAGGCTACCAAGATCCCGTATCATGGTGAAAATTGGTTTAAACAAGCGCATCTTGATCTAGAGGATTATAAACCTTTCATCAAGCCTGAACATAGGGAAACCATCACTGCTATTTTCCCTTTTTCCTATCTTCTTGACAGTTATGCTCCGCTGATGAAAGCCATAATGAGATATTTCACTTGTGAAGGGAGGTTTAACCAAATTTATGCCTATCATGTCAGCTTGTTGATGCATTTTACCAGAAGCAGGCAATTAAACCTTCCATACTTTTTGTCCAAAAGCATAGAGAAAATGTGACTCTTTGTGTCCAAAGAAAAGCTCCACCTCGGCCAATCCCTTCTCTCTTTCATCACTTTCCTTGATCGGGTATCTTCTTACACAATTTGGAGAAGAAAGGGGTTTCATGGGATTCATTCATTAGCCATGCAGATTTTGCCACTGTCCCTCCTGTTCATGTGTCTCCTACTCAGCCTGTCCATCGCCCAGCGCCTTTGTCTAGAAGGCCTACACTTAAAAAACTCAAAATGACCACTGGGCAGCCAAGTCAACAGGGAGAAGGAGAGGGCAGTGAACCACATGGAGAAAAAGAAGGCAGTGAACAGTAGCAGCTAGATATTGAGGGACAGCAGCAGTTGGAGATTAGTGAACAGCAGCAACTAGAGTTTGAAGATCAGCAGCAGCTACAGGTTGATGAACAGCAGCAGGTACAAGAAGAGGGACAGCAGCAGACAGAAATTGAAGAGCAGCAAGTTGAGCAAACAATTGAAGCGCCTTTTGAGCCACAAACTGGACAGGATGTTGAGGAAGGACAGCAAGCTGAAGCTGCCTCCTTGACAGTGACCAAAACTGTTCCTAGAAAGAGGAAATTGCCCAAAAAGACAACTTCTAGCTTGCCAAGGAGAAAAAGCGCCAGATTAGCTTTCAAAGGAAAAAGCATAGTTGGGGAAAGTGCCAAGCATGGAGGTAAATCAGCTGTCATCCCTATCCCAAGCGATGACAGTGATAATGAGGCCCGCATCCTTGAAAACCTCCTCATTCACAAAGAAGGGCAAATTGAGGTGTTACAAGAAGATCTTCAAAGGGCGAGGAATTTCAACCATTTCTTGGAGGTTGAAAACAAACAAATGAAGTTTCATACAGCTATCCATGAGGCAAGAGCAATCAAGTATAAGAAAGAGGCAGAAAAAGCGCAAGTAAGAATTGAAGAGCTCATTGGCGAGTTTGATGATGAAGAGGAAGAAGACCAGACTAGGCGAAAAAGGCCTAGGACCATCGGGCTTAGAAGAGCCTTGGAGAAACAGAGAGCAGAAGAACAAGCTCATTTCGAAGCCTTTCCTCTCACTGCCCTCTTTGAGCAGGAAATTGAGGAAAACAAAGAAGCATGGCTTGAGAGGGCTAACCAGCATTTGGAGATGAAACTTGAGAGGGAAAATAGGGATCTTGAGCTGCAGAGGAAGAGGACACACCACTTCCAAAAGCTAAATCAGTTTTCCCGGCGCAAACTAAAGGCAGCACAAGAAAAGCTGAAGAGGTCAAAGGAGAAGCGCCTAGCACGGAAGGAAGCAAAAAGCATATCAGCCCTTGATATTTTGGCTTCAGCTTCGGAGCATGTTTCTATGGACCCTTGAGGGTCATGCATGCCAATTTTGGGCCTGTTTCGAAAATTTTTTGTTTTTTGGCATTTTTGGGTTTTTAGCCAAAAACTCATAAATTCGCCATGTCAGTTTGAGGAGTTGTCAAGGGAGGAGGATGATACCGATGGGTGCCATAATTCCATGAGCAGGTCTCCAGCGATTTTCAGGGCATTTGAAGATCATTCCCCCCCTCAAATTGGCGAAAAACAGCCTCATTTTGCACATTCTGCCCGCCATATCAGCAGTCTGCTATTTTCTGGGTTTTTGCGCACAGGTACAGTTTTGAGGGACTTTAAGAGATCAGATTGAGGTGATTCCACTTGCGCCGGAAAGCAGACACAGAGAGCTTTCCAACGAGCCATCATGAGCCTCATTTTGACACCGGGAAGGCTGCCATTTGCCTTCAGTAAGTCAGGGGACCTTTTTCAGGCATAAATATGAAGTATTTTTGTAATTTTTGAACTCCAAAAATCTGCTTTTCCCAAATGTGCGTTAAGCTATTTTTATCATGGGGAAATCATGCAAAGTCAATATAATTTCCGTTTTTAGCAGTTTTTTAGATATTTTATGGGATATTTTGTGCCTTGGGCTTTGCAAAGCCTCAAGGACAAGTTTAGATATTTTGACTTGGCCAATGGGATGGCTAGTTGCTCCATGAGGTTTTCCTCCCTCAAGCCTATTTATTCCATGGGTTTCATTGTAAATCAGAGGCTGAACTTGAGAGAAGAATTAATACATTGGTCATATGAGATTTGAAGAATACACTTGAGTTATGATTTTTGGACTGCCTCTTGGATGCTTTTGAGGAATGGTGAAGGCTTGTTGATGGATTCCTTGTCATGGTAGAATGGTATAGTGCTTCTTAATGTGTTTTGTCTTCTAGTTTTCATTCATAATCCATTTTTCTTGCTGCTATAGATCAGTAGAGATTGATTTTGAGATATTCCCATGGAGGCACCTCAAAATCCCTGAATCTTCATAGCTTGATGTTTTCTTCTCCCTTAGTTATGCTAAATAATTCTTAGCTGCTCTTTAGTAACCTAAGGTATTGTTGCTAAGTTTTATTCATAAGTTCTATGTATGTTGAATAGGATGTATGGTTTTCCCTACCTACCTATTAGCTGCCCATAGTTCTGTCCATAAAACTTTCTCTTTGACTGATTTGTTGATCATCTTGTTGAACCAAGGAGGCCTAGTCCCGATCTAGCGCTTTGCCTAAAACTATGAAAACTTGTTCGTCAAAGTGCCCAATGACTTAGAGACTATGTTTAGGCGTTCCGGCGTAGTTTATGAGTTGTTAGTTTTTCTTATGTGTTTTCCCCAAAGTCTGATAGCCATTTCCCGAAGTTAGAGGGTCTTATACCTCTATGTATGGCTGGAATGTTTGATTTCTATGTATTAATTAGCTTATAGTTATACTTAGCATGATTAATGGCTTGCTATTACATGTTTATGTCTGCTATTAACTAGTTACACTTGAAATCCCTTGTCTTTCACCAACTTGTTGTCCATTCAATCCATTTTTCCCAAAGGTCCCTTCTGCCATGAATCAAATCGGCCCTACAGCAGCCTCACATCATCACCTCATAGCTTCCTTGACCTGTTTGACCCCATAGCCCAATTTATCTACATCTTGTCATCCAGTTTATGTATTTGATCAGTTTCATCCCTCACAAACTTAAAAACTAAAAAAACCAAAAACACACTTCATAACTAGCCTAATATCAGAACATCGCAAGTAAACACACCGACATCTTTTACACATATAGAGAGAGCCCTCTTTGAGTCCAGGAAGGCTAGGTCCTTGGGCTCCAAAGCTTGGTTTGATGTTACATCATCATTTGGCTAGCCAATCGGCCAAATCACGGGACCCTAACACCAGCACCATACACATTGTAGCAGAATCCTCAATCTAATATATGACCGCAATGTCCAACTCAACCGAATCCAAATCCTAACAATAGACCAGTTCAGTCAATACAAATCATTGAGGGTCTGGACCTTGAAGATGAGTTGAAAGAATGTAACGAACTTAAGTTGAGATCTGGATGCATAATCACTCTAAACAATGATAAAGATTTGCAACCTAAAGAACTGCACACAAATAAGCCTTGGAATGTATATGATCAAAAAATAAAACAAGGGGAAGATACAGTCAGAAAAAAAAATCCTGAACAAGTCATAACCACTTCCCCCCCATTCCCAGAATGATTATTGATACCATGCCTAATTGAATATCCTGACTTTGATCTTTTGGGTGAACTTAAGAACATTTGTATAAAAATTCCCCTCCTCCAGGCTATCCAAGATATTCCAATATATGCCAAAACTATTAAAGAATTGTGTATAAATAAGGCTATGAGGAAAAAAAAAAAACAATCCCTACTATCCATGTTGTTGGGACTTTGTCTGATTTATTACTAGGCAAATATACTCTTGTAAAATATGAGGATCCCGGAAACCCCATTGTCATAGTCTAGATAAATGGCCATTATTTTCCCAATTCTTTAGTTGACTTAGGTGCAGCCATTAATATTCTCAATAATACAACTTGCAACATTCTTGGCATCACAGCCTTGGAACCAACAACTACCTTACTGGAACTAGCTGACCGCTTAGTCATTAGACCAGAAGGAACATTACAAGATGTGATGGTATTTGTAGACACTTGGGAATACCTCACAGATTTCTTGATTATTAACCCTAAGAACTAGCTAGATGGACATCCCTTAATATTAGGAAGGCCTTGGCTAGCGACTGTTGATGCTTATATCAGCTGTTGAACAGACAATATGACTATAACAAGGGGGAATGATGTGAAAAATTTAGCTTTATACCCTCCTGCTCAACCAAGCTTGACTATTATGAAAACCAGGAAGCAACCTGCAACATACTTAACAGAAAATATTCGATCACCATTGACTGTGGTAGATGCCCTTGAATTCAAAAACCAAACTGAATACAATGTCATTAATACTTTTATCAATCATCCCACCATAGTATCAAGTTTGAAATGCCACATGATTAAAGCAGTCCTTGACAATGAAATCGAAGAATATCCCCTGAGAGATATCTATGACCAAACAATACCAACAACCATTTTTTATAATATCAAACCTATCGAAATTGAACTAGGGAAGATCCTAAACATTAACAGTAATCTGAGTGATGACTAGCAACAAAAACTTATTCAAGTCCTTAGGAAAAATAAAATGGATTTTGCCTGGGATTACTCAGATATGAAAGGGATTGAACCTTAGCTATGCATTCATCACATCTACACTGAAAAGGATGCAAGAACCATTCGACAACCTCAGCGTAGATTAAATCCTCACCTAAAAGATATTGTTAAAGAAGAAATTCAAAAACTGTTAGATGTGAATTTTATCTATCATATATCTAACTATAAATGGGTTTATCCATTAGTTGTGGTTCCTGAAAAGAATGGGAAATGGAGAATATGTGTTGACTATAGTGAAATCAACAAGGCAATGAAAAAATACCATTTTTCCCTTCCATTTATTGATCAGGTCCTAGATACAGTGGCAGGTAAGAATTGTTTTTCTTTTCTAGATGGTTTCAGTGGCTACAACCAAATTCAGACTACCCCTGAAGACTAGGATAAGACTATCTTTACTTGTCTATGGGGAAAATTCACTTACAAGGTACTACCTTTTGGATTGTGTAACGCACCTGCCACATTCCAAAGAGCCATACTCAATATTTTTCTAGACTTGATAAATGAAGGATTGGAAGTATACATGGATGATTTCACGCCCTATGGAGATAACTTCGAGCAAGCATTAAAAACATTGGAAAAAGTTCTAGAACGGTGTATTGCTACCAGCCTATGTTTAAGTCATGAAAAGTGCCATATGATGATGACAAAAGGCCTGATCTTGGGTCATTACATTTCAACAGCTGGAATTCAAGTAGATCCGACAAAAATATAGGTAATTCTCTTACTAGTTACTCCCTGCACTCAAACATAGGTACGTAGTTTTCTGCGATTTGCTGGATATTATCGTAGATTTATCAAGAATTTTTCATAGATTGTTGCACCATTATATGCCTTAATAGGAAACAGTGATTTCATATGGACTGACAAATGTGACACTTCCTTTACAGATTTAAAACAGCTAGTATCAAAAGCACCAGTATTACGAGGCCCGAACTGGGATATACCATTCCAGATTTCATCAGATGCATCAAACACAACCATTTGAGCAGTTCTTGGCCAAGAAGAAGACAAGAAACCCTATGCTATATATTACATTCGCAAAAATTTAACCCCTACTGAATTGAGTTACGTTGTTTCAAAGAAGGATTTTTTAGTTGTTATTTATGCTATTAACAAATTCAGACACTATATAACTGGATACCCTATAATTCTGTATATGGATCACTCTTCTATCAAATACTTAGTGAATAAACCCATTACGAATTGAAGAGTGACACGTTGGTTGATACTTTTGTAGGAATTTGATATAACTATAATGCATTGACCAGGGAAGGAAAACCTTGTGGAAGATTTCTTCTCCCGAGTACCAAGAACAGATGATGCCATAGCAGTAGAGGATCAATTTCTGGATGAACACCTGTTTGATGTAACCGTGAAAATGCCATGGTACACAGATGTGGCGATTTATTTAGTAGTGGGCAAACTACCTAAACATCTGATACCTAGAGAAAGGAAATCGATAGTACATCGCAGCACTCGGTTCTCCTGGATTGGAGGATACCTTTTTCACACAGGGACCGATATGCACATCTGCAGGTGTATCAAGGAAGACGAAATTTATGATATCTTAAAAGCCTGCCATGATGGACCTTGCGGTGGAAATTTTGTAGACCGCAGAACTGGACATAAAATTTTACAAATGGCCTACTACTGGCCCACGATTTTTAAGGATGCTAAGAAATTTGTTCAGGCCTGTAATAGTTGTCAAAGGATGGGCCACCCTCGCCAATCTGATGAGATGCCCCCTGCATCCATAGCTGGTCATAGAACCTTTTGAGCATTTGGCATTAGATTTTGTTGGGCCAATCAACCCATCATCCAACCAGAAATCATATATATTGGTTGCAACAGAATATGTAACTAAGTGGGTAGAAGTAGTAGCATTACCAAGAGCCATAGAAGAAACTGTGATAAACTTTCTTTTTGAAATTTTTGTATGATATGGGTTACCCAGAAAAGTAATCACTGATGGAGGGCCACAATTTTTAGGCCACAAGATCACTGCTACACTAAGAAATCATCATGTTGTTCACAGAATTACCTCTCCATACCACCCGCAAGAAAATAGGCAGGAAGAAAGCACCAACAAAGTAATTGAAGCTATTCTAATGAAGACAGTCTCATCGCATAGACGATACTAGGCTACTCGACTGCCAGAAGCCTTGTGGGAATATCACACAACTTGGAGGAATACTACTGGATACTCCCTATATCAGCTGGTATTTGGTAAGGAACCTATTTTTCCCATAGAGTTTGAGATACAAACACTAAGGACAACCTAGGAAGTGGGACTAGATTTAACTAAAGCCCATATTAATAGATTACAACAAATAAATGAATTAGAAAAAATCTGGCTTTTGGCTCTGCAACATACTGCACTTAATCAACAACAAAGAGCCAAATGGCATGATTCTCTGATCAAGAAAAATAAATTTCATGAGGGTGACTGGGCACTTCTCTACAATTCCAGGTTTCAAGACTTCCCTGGTAAATTGTAGACTAGGTGGTTAGGTCCATATGAAATAAAGGAAGTACATGACAATGACACTCTTATGTTGTCCACCATGGATGGATTTGATTGTTCCTTTAAAGTAAATGGGCATCGGTTGTGCCTCTACCAAAGAACACTCATAAGAGAATCTTTTTGTCAACAGATACGTAAGGACTCCACCATGCAAATTTTAGCTATAGAAGATAATCCTTCGGCAACTTCATCTTTGTAAAAATTCATTTCTTTTTCTAAAAAAAAAAAAAAAAAACTGTAAATAGGATTGCTGATTCAATTTGTTTTTTTCTCTACCTATTTTGCTACTCCATCTTTGGAACAATAATTTTTGGTTTTGCTGTTCCATCTTCAGAACAACACTTTTTGATTTTGTTGTTCCATCTTCGGAATAACACTTTTTGGTTTTGCTATTCCATCTTTGGAACAACACTTTTTGATTTTGTTGTTCCATCTTCAGAACAACACTTTTGATTTTGTTGTTCCATCTTTGGAACAACACTTTTTTCTTTTTCTTTTTCTTTTTTTTTTTTTTCTTTTTTTGTTCAAATTTTGGAAAAACAATTTTGTTTCTTGTACAAATTTTCTGTGTTCTGAACAACACCTTTTTTTATATATTTCACAAACACCTATTTCCTCTCATGGACTTATTCCTAGCTCATTTCAGCCTTATTTCTTTGATTTATTTTATGGCCTAAAGTGCAGTACCTTCATGCGGATAATAATTATGGATTTTATTAAAGCAGGTGAATATTTTTAACGTTATGATTTTTGACAAAGGCAGCTTATTGACGATAGACTTTAAAAAATTGAAAGGGACACAATTATTTATATTTTACTTTACTGTATTGATTTCTACTGTATATGATACTGATTGATCATCTTTACCATGTTGGTTCTACTCTCCCTAGTTATAATTCTCTCTGTCTATTATCAATGGGATTATGGGTATAATTTTTATTATTATTGACATGCTTCAACTTCTTACACCATCCCTACAGTTAAGGAGTACTAAGCCTCCCTTTATTTATCATAAAAATATTTAATGACAGCTAAATTTTATCTACAAATAGATGATAGGGGGTCTCATTAAGAGCCATCCTACCATGTTCATAAGGACGTAGCAATGTGAAATTCCCACTATGGGAACCACACCAGGGTTATGATCCATTGGATGGCTAAAACATCCTTAGAACAAGAGGTCTCATCACAAACCGGCCTGCTCACTTTTGATACTTCCCAATGAATGGCAGTATGGTTATCTGGTTACCAGGCCAGCACAATGGTCTCTTATGTAGAAATAGCAATGAAAATTTTCAATTATAAATTGAGGATCCTGGCTCACATGGGTTAAAAAGAAACTCTGTCAAGGCTATGGACGCCTGCTGGCAGCAGAAGCTTTGCTTATGGTGTTGAAGTTCTATTTCCTCAATCAATAATTATTATAATACCCTCTTCCCATAGCGAGGAAAAAATTCTCTGGGCTCCATGGAAGTCTGAGCATTATGGTTTCTGATAGAAATCAAAACGACGTGGCTCTGGTGCAGTCGGATCCACCTGTGACAACCCATTCATTTGTGACTTCGAGGTCGGTCTGCCACCTGTCTTTACCCAATGGCTCTCCCAACAGGGGGAGGATAATATGCCTCCCCCCACGGGCAACCAAGCTCCTGTCAATCCTGACGCGACACAAATTCCATCCTCTGTGGATGCATAGAACCAAAACAACTCCTCAGATACGCAACAAGACAAGACTAAAGAGCCTCTGGACAAAACGGCGCTGCCAAAAGTGACCTCAGTTACCTGTCGGCCCATCGTACCAGAGCGCCCTAATATAGATCTGCCAAGCCACCACATCAATGCACAAATACAATACATGAAAGATCATGCACTAATAGGAAAATTTGTCAGCTTCTGGCCCACTGAGAAATCTTTGCATCACTAGATAGCCTCCAAATGGAAACCAAAAGGACATGTCACCCTTCAGTTAGGGCCAAAAGGTTTCTTCAACGCCATATTTAACTGCATTGAAGATAGAAATCAAATCTTAGATGGATGCCCCTAATTTTTTTTGAAAATGCAGCAAGATGATGGAGCTTAGTGAAATGAAGTCGCCTTCACTAAGTGGGCCCGCAGGCGAATTCTGGCGCAAAGTCTATTTTTAGACTATGTCTATTTTTAGACATATGGAGCATGATCCAGGGGTTGCAGTATGTTATTCTTGGAGTATTGGTCATGTTGGTAAAAATATATGGGACTATATTTTTTGAACTATAGGTCGATAGGTCGATGTCTATTTTTAGACTGCCTATCCTAAAAATAGGGAAGTCAAATATTATTTACCCTTAATAATATTTGGACTATAAACTTCAGTTTACTCTCTTGGAGCACTTCAGTTCGAGCCTTGGAAGTGGCTCATGCATCTAACAGAGGAATTATGCTATTCCCAAGGGTTTTATGGCATCATGCATGGTTGACTTCAGTTAGGACTTCAGTGGCAGAAGTTTGGTGGAGTTAATGAGACGGCTAGTGGAGTTGTGTTCTGTTTATTTTAGTTGAACTAGTTGAGATTAGTTTAACTAGCTAATCAATTAGTTATGAGTGGAGTGAATTAAATATTATTTAATTCATTAATTAGTAACTCATTATTCAACTCAAGAACACATCAGTTCACTACAGTGCATGATCGGTTCAGTGGAGACCAGTGAAAGAGGTAGATGAAAGGGTGGAGTTAGCTATCAGTGGCGACATCAGTTGTGCATGAGATTTGCACCACACTTGGAGGAATTGCCCATGATGATTGCGCTGTCAAGCCAAGGAGATTCGAACCTTGGATCTCTATATAGACAAGCCATGATTGCGCAATAGAGGCAAGGCAATTGGCAGTGAGTTTTGAACCAGTAACCTGTTCAAAACTAAGCTAGTTTGTGTGTAACTTTATGAAAAAGTACTGAGTACTTGTGAGGAGTATTGTACTGATTTTGTTACATGATTTATCCATTATAATATACACAATAGCTGTGGGGTTTTCAGCTATAAGCTTTCCCCATACATACTTTGTTAATGTGTATGATGAATTGAGGTGCTATCGCTTGATTTTATTTCCGCATGTGTGATGATCTGAGTGGAAGAGATTATGTGTTGCATATAAATTCGAATTGTATATGATCAGGATAGTCTCGGTGGATAATTAATCATTATTCAGAAAATTTCTACATGGTATCAGAGCTATTGAAGCGGAGATTGATCATCACAGTGATTACAAACTTATTTCGGTAGACAGAGTCTGCATGCGGGCCAGGTAGCCTCCGGATTCATATTTCTTCGGAAAGTGAAAGGTCTAGTAAATGCCCCTTGCAGTCAATCTCTGTGCTAGAAATAATTTGTTCTCAAAGATCTAGAGCGGTTGAGCTTTGAGGTGGAATTCGAATTTTGCAGCAGTTTTGTTTTCTTGGTGTCGGTGTTGAAAATGTCTTTCAACGGTTTGCGACTCGAATATGATCTTGAAGGTAGTTCGAATTATGTTGCATGGAAGGATCGCATGGAGGTAGTATTAGAAGATAATGGACTGAAGGAGTTTGTAGATACGGATGTCCAAAATCCCACTGATCCTGCTGAAGTCGAAGCATGGCAAAAGAAGATGGCGAAGTGTCGAAGGATCCTGTTGGAGGGCGTCAAGGATCATATTGTATCCAGCCTGCATGGAAAGGCTTCTCCATTTCTAATGTGGAAAGATTTGACGGATCTATTCCAGAGTAAGAGTGACCAAAGGAAGCTGGTGCTCAAAGATAAGTTCGGGAACATCAAGATGGAGAAAGGCGACATTATCGCCAAATACCTCACGAAGTTTACTCAGTGCAGAGATGAGCTGGGAAGTGTGGGGGTGACTGTCAAAGATGAGGACATGGTCAACCTGGCTCTCCTTGGTCTTTCGAAGGCTTGGCACTCATATCAAGATAATTTCAATGGTCGGGAGAAGCTGCCGGGATGGGAGCGCCTTTGGGCGGATCTCATGCAGGAGGAGATAAGGAGGACTACTCGAGATGGATCTTCATCAAAGGGAGCTGATGAAGAAAACTGCGCTTTGGTTGCCAAAGCAAAGAAGGGGAAGGGTAAGAAAACTTCTCATCCTGGTGCAAAGGGCAAGAAGCAGGATATGGCAAAAGTGAAGTGTTTTCAGTGCCATGATCATGGACATTATGCTACCAATTGTCCAAAGAAGAATAAGAACAAGCAAGCGGGAAGATCTGCAGATGGAGAGGCTTTGGCTTCACAGTTCGAGCTTGACTTTTCACTGATCGCATGCTTGGTTTCAAGTGTGATGGGATCGGTATGGTTCTTGGACAGCGGTGTGTCATTTCATATGACGGGAGATCAGGATTTGTTCTCAGATCTAAAGGACAAAGATTTGGGGGTGCACATCGAGATGGGCGATGATGGTAGATACAGTGCGATTGGTATTGGTACCATATCCTTTCAGAGGGAGTTTGGTAAACCCTTTGTATTGAAGGATGTTATGCATGTACCTGTATTGAAGAAGAACTTGATCTCTGTGGAGATGTTGGAGGATAAGGGGTATGATGTGGTCTTCAGCGAAGGAAAAGCCTTCCTACGCAGTAAGACTACTGGAGAGACCCGGAAGATAAGGGTTCGAACCAAGAACCTTTATCAATTACAGGTAGATGGCTGCGCAGCTATGGCATGCAAAGTAGGAGAAGTGGTGAGCCGGGATGATGAGGGCGAACTGTGGCACAGGAGATTGGGCCACCTTCACCATGGAGCTTTGAAGATTCTGCAGCAGATTTCTACTAGGCTTCCTAAGGGCACCCTTACGCAGTCATATAAATGCAAGGGGTGTACCTTAGGGAAGTATGTGAAAGCCACCTTTCACGATAAGGATAGTCGCGCCACGGCGATCCTTGAGAGAGTTCACACAGACGTGTGTGGTCCTTTCTCAGTTGCTTCGACAGCAAAGCGCAAGTATTATGTGATCTTTGTTGATGATTTCTCTCGAAAGTGCTGGATCTTCTTCATGCAGAAGAAGAGCGATACATTCGCGAAGTTCTGTGAGTTTAAAGCACTGGTCGAGAAGGAGTCGGGGAAGAAGGTGATTGCTCTAAGGAGTGATAATAGTGGTGAATTCATCTCGGCTGAATTCAAGGAGTTCTGCAGCGCAGAAGGGATTCGGAGAGAGCTCATCGCACCCCATAACCCACAGCAGAACGGGGTAGCTGAGCGGAAGAACAGAACGATCGTGGGTGATGCACGAGTGATGTTGCATGATTAGGGCCTACCCCTTCAATTGTGGGCTGAGGCATGCAACATGATGTGTCTCTGAGGGGCCCGATTTTGGTTCTCCTGTCTACATGCATGTGATGAAGGATGTGAGAAGGAAGCTAGATCCAACTGCTGAGGTTGGAATATTTGTGGGGTACACCGATACACCTCACAACTATCGGGTGTATTTGTCAGACAGTCGCAAGACTGTTGTGCGACAGGATATAAAATTTCAGGAGGAGAAAGCCATGCAGTGTTCGCTTGAGAGGGAGCTACACTTGCATGCAGATGAGGAGCTGTTAGTTCCTAAGGAGGAGCTTCCGGATGTGGATCAGCCACAAGAGGAAGTTCAGGAGGTGGAAGAAACCACCCAAGCAGTGCCAACCATCAGAGGGCGCATGCGCACTACAGAAGCTGAGCGACTGGCTCGAGATGCAGAGAAGGTTGTAGGACCACCTACAGCACAGCGCAGATAGAGGCAGTCACCGGATCGGTACAATGAATACATGGCTCTTGTGAGTCAATGTGTTGTGACAGAGCCATCCTCTTTTGAGGAAGCTGTGGAGAAACCCGCATGGGTTGATGCCATGATCGAAGAATATGATTTGATCGTCGGGAACAGTGCATGGGAGATTGTCCCAAGACCGGAGGGGAAATCAGTGGTGGGTTCGCGATGGATCTACAAAGTGAAGCAGGCGGCTGACGGGAGTGTGGAGAAGTACAAGGCGAGATTTGACGCCCGTGGCTTTTCACAGATCGAGGGGATTGACTATGAGGAGACCTTTGCACCTGTCGCAAGGTACTCTTCCATACGGACAATCCTTGCTCTCTCAGCGCAGATGGGGTGGCACATTCATCAGATGGATGTGAAGACTGCATTCCTCAACGGAGTCATTGAGGAGGAGGTGTACATAGAGCAGCCTGAAGGTTTTGAGATCTTCAGCAGTGAGTCGCATGTGTGCCGACTCAAGAGAGCACTGTACAGGCTGAAGAAAGCACCTCATGCTTGGTAGACTCGGATAGACAGCTACTTCACCGGGCTTGGATTCTCCAAGAGTGAGGCGGATCCTAACCTGTACCAGATTGTGGTGGAGGGGAAGCTGTTGATCATCGTACTGTATGTAGATGATCTAATTTTGACTAGCGATGAGCAGTTGATACTTTCATGCAAGGAGGATCTTGCACGAGAGTTCGAGATGAAGGACTTGGGCATCCTTCATTATTTCCTGGCATTGGAGATTTGGCAGCGCAGCGGAGGACTGTTTGTTTCTCAGGGCAAGTATGCTCGGGAGATTATGGAGAGGTTCAACATGCAAGGCTGCAAGCTTGTTCACACTCCTCTTCTGGTGGTTGGAGGAAGGAGGATTCTACTTCAGCGGAGGTAGTGGATGCCACTGTCTATCGACAGTTGGTGGGGTCGCTTATGTATCTGGTCAATACACGACCCGATATATGCTATGCAGTTAACCAGCTTTTGCAAGCTATGGTTAAGCCTACCAAGCTCTTTTGGAAGGCAGGCAAGCATGTATTACGCTATATTAGAGGCACATCGGGATATGGTCTATGGTACAGACAGGAGGATGGAGCGAAGCTTTCTGGCTTCACTGATGCAGATTGGGCAAGGAGCCCAACGGACCGGAAGAGCACATCTGGAGGAGTTTTCAACATTGGGTCGACAGCAGTTTCCTGGTACAGCAGGAAGTAGAGATCCGTGGCACTCAGTTCAGCAGAGGCCGAGTACATGGCAGCAAGCTTGGCTGCATGCGAGGCTATTTGGATGAGGAAGATCCTCGTTGGATTGTTCGAGTTGCATTTGGAGCCTACAGTGATTTATTGTGATAACCAGAGTTGCATTAAACTCTCGGCTAATCCAGTATTTCATGATAGATCCAAACACATCGACATCAGGTACCATCATATCAGAGATTGTGTTCAGCGGAGAATCATGTTACTTTCATATGTTCCCACGGAGGATCGGGATGCTGACATCTTGACGAAGGCGCTCACCAGGAGCAAGTTCGAATTCCACAGAGGCAGGATAGGGGTTGCAGATAATCCATATCTTGCTGAGAGGGAGTGTTGAAAATGCAGCAAGATGATGGAGCTTAGTGAAACGAAGTCGCCTTCACTAAGTGGGCCCGCAGGCAAATTTTGGCGCAAAGTCTATTTTTAGACTATGTCTATTTTTAGACATATGGAGCATGGTCCAGGGGTTGCAGTATGTTATTCTTGGAGTATTGGTCATGTTGGTAAAAATATATGGGACTCTATTTTTTGACCTATAGGTCGATAGGTTGAAGTCTATTTTTAGACTGCCTATCCTAAAAATAGGGAAGTCAAATATTATTTACCCTTAATAATATTTGGACTCTAAACAACAGTTTACTCTCTTGGAGCACTTCAGTTCGAGCCTTGGAAGTGGCTCATGCATCTGACAGAGGAATTACGCTATTCCCAAAGGTTTGATGGCATCATGCATGGTTGACTTCAGTTAGGACTTCAGTGGCAGAAGTTTGGTGGAGTTAATGAGACAGCTAGTGGAGTTGTGTTCTGTTTATTTTAGTTGAACTGGTTGAGATTAGTTTAACTAGCTAATCAATTAGTTATGAGTGGAGTGAATTAAATATTATTTAATTCATTAATTATTAACTCATTATTCAACTCAAGAACACATCAATTCACTACAGTGCATGATCAGTTCAGTGGAGACCAGTGAAAGAGGTAGATGAAAGGGTGGAGTTAGCTATCAGTGGCGACATCAGTTGTGCATGAGATTTGCACCACACTCGGAGGAATTTCCCATGATGATTGCGCTGTCAAGCCAAGGATATTCGAACCTTGGATCTCTATATAGACAGGCCATTATTGCGCAATAGAGGCAAGGCAATTGGCGGTGAGTTTTGAACCAGTAACCTGTTCAAAACTGATCTAGTTTGTGTGTAACTTTATGAGAAAGTACTGAGTACTTGTGAGGAGTATTGTACTGATTTTGTTACATGATTTCTCCATTATAATATACATAATATCTGCGGGGTTTTCAGCTATAATATTTCCCATACATACTGTGTTAATGTGTATGATGAATTGATGTGCTATCGCTTGATTTTATTTCCGCATGTGTGATGATCTGAGTGGAAGAGATTATGTGTTGCATATAAATTTGAATTGTATGTGATCAGGATAGTCTTAGTGGATAATTAATCATTATTCAGCAAATTTCTACAATTTTTCAACTCATCATACCTTTATCTCAGAGACTAGGTTGAAAGATTCAACCCTGACAAAGAAGACTTCAGCTAGGCACCCGTCTAGATTAGGATGTACTCCCTACCCTTGGAATACTGGGATGAAGAATTGCTAAAGGACATCGTAAATGGA